>CM037156.1:17490988-17998488 GCA_020921065.1 Vaccinium darrowii
GCAGTGGTCCCATTGAGCTATCACCAGTGCCTTAAGGGCATCTGGGCTGGAAAGAAAATCACTGTACCTGCCACCGAGAGGCCCTTCAAGGTCTGCGAGGCTCATCTTTCAGATGCAATGTACTTCTCTGAAGTAGAGGAGGCCTGTGAAGCTATAACCACGAAGCCCATTGGGGTAAAAATCCCAAAGTGGGAAAACATCAAAGGCGAGCCATTAGAACCAGTCCCCGCGAAGCGTCCCACGGTGTTCGACAGGTTGACCCCTCGCAAGCTCACGAAGACTAGCGAAGGGGGAAAAACTGTATACCACTTGTGACGGTGCGAGGGGTCAGTAGGCGTTTATGAGGCCTCTGACCCCAGCGATACCGAAGGGAAAGAAGAAGAGGTTGAGATAATTGATAAACCTGAGCCAGCTCCAGAATGTATGCAAGATGGGCCAAAACCCCAAACAGAGGAGCTCGAGGAAATTAATCTAAGGGATGGAGAAGGCACCGCAAGGCCAGTGTTTGTTAGCAAATCCATGGAACCTAACGCTAGAGCTGATATGGCGGCCCTGCTTCGCAAATACAGTGATGTATTTGCTTGGCACTCCAATGAGATGCCTGGTTTGGATCCAAAGCTTGTGAGTCACCATCTCGACATATTTCCAAACTCTAAGCCTGTGAAGCAAGCTCAGAGGAAGTACCACCCAGATTTGGAGGAAAAAATCAAGGAAGAAGTGGAGAAGCTCAGGAGTGCAAGGTTCATTCACCCAATCCAATATCCAACATGGTTGTGCAACATTATGCCCGTAAAGAAAAAGAACGGCCAAATTAGGGTCTGCGAGGACTTTCGTGACCTTAATAAGGCTTGTCCGAAGGATGAAATGCCATTGCCTCACATCGACACCTTGGTTGATATCACTGTCGGCCACGAAATGTTCTCTTTCATGGATGGATTTAGTGGATACAATCAAATTAAAATGGCACCTGAGGACGCAGAGAAGACCGCTTTTAGAACCCCTTTGGAAAATTTCTACTATACCGTGATGCCATTTGGGCTTCAGAACGCTGGCGCGACCTATCAAAGGGCAATGACAGCGATCTTCCACGATATGATCCATCATTCCGTGGAAGTCTATGTCGATGACCTTGTCGCGAAGTCGAGGTACAGGACGAAGCATCTGCGCGACCTCGAAGGAGTGTTCAAAAGGTGCAGAAAGTTTAACATGAGGATGAATCCCCTTAAGTGTGCTTTTGGAGTCACAGCAGGAAAGTTCTTGGGCTTTTTGGTGCACAGACATGGAATTGATGCAGACGAATCCAAAATCCGCTCTATCTCAACCATGCCCCCTCCCCATTCCCAGAGATCCCTCAAAGGATTCTTGGGAAAGGTCTCCTATCTAAGAAGGTTTATCCCCGCTCTGGCAGAAATAACTGCACCATTGGGAGATCTGCTGAAAGACAAAGTCAAGTTCGAGTGGAAGGATAAGCACCAATTGGCCTTTGAGAAAGTCAAGATTGTCTTGGCCTCACCTCAGACAATGGCCTCTCCACAAAAAGGAAAACCGCTGATTTTATATCTCACATCTACATCGAGATCAATTGGGGCACTGCTAGCCCAAGAAGTGGAAGGAATTGAGAAGCCAGTGTATTACATTAGTAGAAAAGTGCAAGGACAGAGGAACGCTACACCCCAATTGAACGCCATTGTCTAGCACTCGTTTTTACAGCACAAAAGCTTAGGCACTATGTAGACACCCCAAAAATGAGCGTTCACGTACATTTTAATCCCCAATGATGAACGGAAACGACCGGAAGAACTCTCGGATTGGAATTCTCCAAGTCAACTCAGTCAACAGTACCGCACGGTACTCATCTCTCAACACACGGGACAGCCAGTGTCACGTACAGCAGAGTTTTGGAAATTTGACGGCCAGGTGTGCCGCACGGTACACAAGTTGTGCCGCACGGCACAGTTTGTGTACCGTACGGTACTGTTTACAGGTTCCCAGTTTTCACAGGTTCCCAGCAAGCCGAAAGTGTTGACGAGATTGGTTCCCCCGCCGTGGCCGAAAGGGAAGATCATGGCCGAAAGGAATAGGCTACTCCCTATGCCATTGTCCCCCTGGGCAAGAATCAAGAAAGGATTGGGAACTACATTCGGCTCCCCCATCCTCTATAAAAACCGTTCAAACCCAATGGGAAGAGGACGGCCGGACCCCATACGATTTATGTGTAAGAAAGATCACGAAACTCCGTTCTTGGATATCATTTTCATTGCCAAAACCTCTTAGCTACCATCTCCACCATAATCAATCCAATATCATTCTCTCTGCCAAAGCCAAACCCAAAGCAGAGACCCATCCCCTGTTTTTGGCTCCAAAACCATGAGTTAACCATTCCAAATTAACCAAAGTTTAAGCCTTCAATCCCTCTTACCACTATACTATAGTGAAGGTGAGATCCAGAGAAGGTTCAAGCAGCATTCGGAAGTTCAATCCGATGCTCAATCCGAGAGTTCGAAACTGAAGGTATAAACCCGTTTCGCCAAATTCCTTGAATTTGGTACCCTGAGGGGAAGGGTACCAAGGGTAGAATGATTCCTTGTATCATTTCCATGCTTGGTATGCCCAAATTACAGCAAGTTCAGTTTCATTTCACACCTCCCGGTCGCGTCGTACGGTGAAAACATCGCCTCATACGGAGCGATTCAACGAGGAGGGACATCCCATACTCAATACATTACTTTCTCCCTTTAAAGTAGTTCATTTTGAATGCATTTCATGCCTTGTATGTGCCTCTGATCAATCATTTCGAAAAGCCAAAGTTTCAAACTGTTTTGCAGCCAAGTGTGCCGCACGGTACTCATACTGTGCCGCACGGTACACCTTGAGTGCCGTACGGTACTCAATTGAAAATTTGACAGTTAATTTGAAGAACAGTGCCGCACGGCTCACTGTTTATGCCGCACGGTACATCTAGTGTGCCGCACGGCATACTTTTCTGGTAAAAATGTGAAATTTGAACCTCCCCCTGCAGGAACAGTTTGAAGTTTGGATTTTCGTTTGATTTCTGTTAATTACAATATCAATCATCTGTTTTTCTCATTATTATCATCTGTTTTGTTTAATTTAAATGTTTGTCTGTTAATGTTCAGCAATAAAATTGTTTTCTAATAAAATCCCAAAAATGTTTAGTAGAGACCGATTTTTAATCGGGCGAACGGGGTGCATTAAAACCCTTCCCTGTTCGTAACCTGGCTTCCGGATCCAAAACGAATCTCTGGTTTTCAATTGGTTTTATAAGTCATTCTCTCAAATCATCATTTTCAAATTGGTTTCTCGGGTCCCAAACTACTTTCCCAAAACCTGGGTGGCGACTCTAAAATCTTTTGTTTTTCGAACTGTTTCGAAAAAATCATCTCCGAGCGCGTGGAGGCCGACCGTCCACACACTACTTCCTTTCGTTCAAAGTGCAGCTCGTGACCAGAAATGACCCTATGCGGTACCTGCTTTCTCACCCTGTGCTTAATGGAAGGGCCGCGAAGTGGCTGCTAGCTCTCGTAGAATTCGACATCGAATGCACGGCGCCGCGAGCAATCAAGTGCCAAGCTCTCGCGGATCTGTTGGCACAATTCCCCAGTGGGGAGTGTGAACCGTTGGGAGAATCACTACCAGGAGATGATTTCGAAGCACTAGCGGCCAGCCACGAACTAGAAAGCTGGACTCTAGGCTTCGATGGGGCAACATGAGGCAATTCAGCTGGGGCAGGTGTCACATTGCAAAGTGACAGCGGCACAAGGGATTACCTATCATACAAGCTAGCATTTCAGTGTTCTAACAATGAAGCTGAATATGAAGGGAATTAAAAGGCTCAGAATTGTGGGGGATTCAAAACTTATAATTTTACAAAGTGAGGGCGTCTACGCCCTAAAGGAAGCTAATCTCGCACCATACAGAGCAACCGTTCAAAGGCTTAGGAAAGACTTTGATGATGTTAGCATCATTCACAAGCCCAGGTCTGAGAACAGGTTCCCTGATGCACTAGCTACTCTGGGTGCTAAGACAGAATTTGAAGGGAATCCGTGGCCATCGAAATCACGAGAAGGACTGAGCCCTCATTTGTTGAAGAAGAAGAAAGCTCCAAGGAGGAAGATTGGCGAGACCCCATAGAAGTGCAGATCGCGACGGGAAGTCGAGCAATCCCTATGATGGCTCTGTCACAATTCACCATTCTAAAAGGGGAACTGTACTTTCGCGGCCCCCAGGGATGGCTCGCGAGGTGCATCAATGATGCAGAAGCTAAAGAGAAACTGACTCAAATTCACGAAGAAACCTGTGGAGAAAACAATATAGCGCTATACAGGAGAATTCAACGTCAAGGGTACTACTGGCCTTCAATGAAAAGGGATGCCGCGACCTTGCTCAGGGAGTGTCCCAATTGTTCACTTCACGAAATCGAGCACGAGTGCAACTTCTCTAGCGAAGAAACAGATTGGAGGCAGAAATACATTGATTATTTGAAGGAAGGAGCCCTTCCCATGGATCGCAGTGGTATCCGAGAGGTACAACGATGCCAGAAGAGATTCTTTGTCAAAGATGACCAGCTTTACAGAAGGACCCTTGACCATATTCCCCTCAAATGCTTATCAAATAATGAGGTAGAGGAAGTCTTACACAAGGTACATGAGATGGAGCATTCAGGGGGTAGAAAGTTATACGAGCAAATCACCCATCTAGGGTATTATTGGCCAAGAATGGAAGGGGATTGCAAAAGCCATGTTAAGAGGTGCCACGCCTGCCAGAAGCATGGAGACAAGGTAAATGCTCCCTCTGTTGAGTTGCACCATATTCGAGCACCTTACCCTTTTCACACATGGGCAATGGATCTGGTTGGCCCCATCCATCCCTCCTCACGAGGGAACCAGTGGATTCTAGTGGCCACAGAAATTACCACAAAATGGGTAGAGGCATTTCCCTTAAGGCGTGCGACGGGCGATGTGGTGGCCAACTTCATTAAGGAAAATATCATCTGCAGATTTGGAATCCCTAGAGTTATCCTCTCAGACAACGACACTCCATTTGTCAACAAGCAAGTAAAGAGGTTGCTCGCGTCCTATGGAATTAATCAGAAAACTTCAACTCCCCATTATCCTCAAGGAAATGGGTAGGCAGAAGCTACCAACAAGTCCATTGTTAGGATTCTGAGCAAGCACTTGGACGAGAAAGGAGGAACCTGGGCTAAGCACCTCCCAATTGCTTTATGGGCTTATAGAACGGCTAAGAGGAAGTCTACGCGAATGAGCCCCTTCAGTTTAGTGTATGGAGCAGAAACAGTGTTACCCGCAGAGATAAGTGTGCCTTCTGCACGTCTCGCGCTGTCTACCGAAGTGACTGAAGGGGAAAGGAGGGCTGATCTCGAAGCGTTGGATGAAAGAAGGGAGGTCACGGCTGAAAACCAAGAAAAGTATTGGCAATCTGTGGCCAAGTACTACAACAAGAGCGTGCTTGCGAGAGAATTCAAGGTGGGAGACCTGGTATGGAAGTTAGTGCCTGGGGTCATGCAGAATCTGAAACTGCCAAAATTCACACCAAAATGGGAAGGCCCCTACGAAGTGATCAAAGCTGCTGAAAGCAAGCACTACAGGCTCGCGAGGGTCAGTGACGGATTTCTCACAGGGCCAATCAACGCAAAGTACATCAAGAAGTATTACCCATAACATGTGCGAACTTTAAGTTATCTTTTAAATTCTTGTCTTCTGTTTACTTGTTCATAATCAGATGTAATCCTGGGATGTCGATTTGACGTATCCCTTGGGTAAAATTATATCGATTGAAGTTATGAATGAGAATTGTTATCCCTTTCTTTCAAAATTTATGTCTCATAAATTATCTGAGCATGATAGAAACAGAGGAAAACGGTAGAATAAGATGGGCACCCATGATGGTGACCTCATAGCATAAATTTGTGCTGACACGAAGGGGAAAATTCACCTCTCGCAGAGTGAAAAAGGTACGAAGTAAGGTACTCGCTCACACTCTAGGCCTTTTAACGTTGCGAAATAAGTAGGGACCAAAAGTGATTCTTCATTTTGGAATACTAACTAAATTGTTGGAAGACCCTCGCGACGGCCATCCCCCACAAATGAATGGGAACCAAAGAAAGCTTCTTTGGAATAACTAACTTTAAAAAAGTTGGAAAAAGGACCTCGCAAAGGGAATCCCTAGTATAACCAAATGCTAGGGCCCTTAGAGGAGACTGGTCTGCGAACAAGAGGGAAAACACAAAGCTAATAAAGAGTTCATAAGGAGGAATTGCCCTTTGTTACCCCCCGCGACCATACCAAAACAATAACGACAATAAATCATAGACAAAGTTCTAGAAGATTTCATTGATGTTAACATCATAGATACAAGGTTTGTTCCCCCTAGAAAAGGGGCTTACACTTGAAAGCAAAAAAAAAAAGAAAAAGAGAAAAGCAAAACGCGGCCTAGCTACTTCAAGAGCTTTTGAGAAAACAAATCAGATGATGGAAGAACAGGCTCTGCATCACTCAGCGAGGTCGTTGGAATAGCGTCCAGGGCTCGGTGATCTTTGACCAGTAGCTTATGACCCTCTTCCAAGGCAGAAACCTTCTCCTTGGCATCAGCGAGCAATTGCTTGTACTTCTCATACGTCTCTTTTGCCTCAGTAATTTGGGCTTCACTGGCTTGAATTTTGAACAGGCTCGCGAACAACATCTTCGTAGAGTGAACTTTCTCTAAACGCTCGCAGAGCCATTGGAGGTCGAAGCCAAACTTCTCTATGTCTTTGATTGAAGAGGTTATGTCTTCATACTTCTCGTCAGAAAAATCCCTCACTCTTGTCTCCTGCAAAGATAATACCATCTCGCCAAGAATGTCAAGGAGTGGACCGCCCACGAGACGACTGGCAGAGAAGTTTGCAAAGGTGAGAGGAAAGTGCTTCTCTATGGCACGAAGGATGGGGACATTGCAGGTTTTAACACTCCAGCGAAGACCGCCTGTTGTATCGGGGAATAAAGAGCACTTAGAGAGCCCAGAGCCTGATGCTTCCTCTCGAGCTTGGGAATGGCTTAAGTCTCCCTGTTCTTCCAGTAGCTTCTTCATCTGATCATCATCTCCAGAGGCCTTCTCATCCAGTAGCTTCTCTGCCTGATCTTCACCCTCGCTAGACGGCTCTGAGTCAGAAGGATGGCTTGATGTTAGCAATTTAGAAGGGGTAAAAGAAGGAAGACGTACGATATCTCCAATCCCTGCAAAAACATCACTGCTGGACTTACCTTTGGAGCCTACAGAAGCCTTTTCACTTTCTTCACTGCTCTCACCAAGGTCGTCCATCTCTAAGCTTTCACTAACATTTGATTCAGTAATGGACTTGGGACCAGGGACACTTTTCTCGGATGAGGAGGGTACGTCCACTACATCTTCGTCGCGAAGAGGCGACGGAGTTCTCTCATCGGAGGAGGAAGAGGAAGGTCTGGCTACCTTCTTCAATAATTTCTTCTTTTTCTTCCCTGGAACTGAAATAGCATTGACAGGACTTGGGTCTAGAGGGAAAGGATCAAGCCTAGGAGAGCTCGCTGGTGAATCAATCTCTTCGACAGGCTCTGCGTTCATGATCACGGTCTTCTCCTCTACTCTCTCCACTTCTTTCGGTTTATCACTTGAACCACCGACTTCCTGCACGACCTCCTTCGCGATATTACTCGCAATATCCATGGCATTGAACTCATCGACATGTGGGACACCTTGACTTTGTCCCTCAGCGAGATTCGAAGCATCCTTCTTTTCAGACTCTTTCGAAGCTCCTTGTAAGGGGGGAACATCAGAAGCAGCTAATTTGTTCACGACGCGAGAAGAAGGGCTCGCGAGAGGAGGCATGTTTTCTTCAGTATCAGCAGTAGTTTCTCCTCGCCTAAAAAAAAAAAAAAACACAAATCTTGTAAGTACGCAATATAGAAGTAAAACTGCGAAATCATGTATACAGTAGTTAGGAGCATCACCTTGATCAATTCGAGCCAATGGCTCAGATTGCGATAAAGGCTCCGTGATTGAGAAGGAGGATTCTGTCATTGATCGACCCTTCCGCGAAGGACCCTAAAGGATGAGAAATTGTGACAGGTCAGTAATAGCGTAAGAAGGTAATAAAAAAAAAAAAGAGAGAAGGGGAAAACAGAAGTCTGACCCTCGCCGTCTTCGGGGCAAGCCCTAGCTGGAGAAGGGATATATTCTTGGCTTTTCTCTTGACCTTTGTAGTGATGTGTTGCGGTGTGGGAACAATCTTTTGATCCGCGGGATGAATTCTTTGGACAGGGATGGTGTTGATTACGTCCAGAGGAACCATAGTGCTCTTAACCCAACAGGATTGGGGACCGCGCCAATCAACTTCCTTCCCTGGTTTGAAAGTCTGCAGGGTCAAATCCTTCTTCGAGATAGGATCCGCGGAGGGCACCACCGGTGGGGTCTGCATGAAATCCATGAAAGATTGCAGGTTTCTTGCCCAATATACCCTGTTTTCTAGAGTAAAGGCCGCCTTCCGCGCAGAGCTGGGGATGATCCTATCTCCCCCATAGTTCGCGGTGAGCTCGTGATTGAATGACTTCAAGAATCGGCGGATCCCAGTGAAGAAGTCTTTGGGAGGAGAAGGAGGCTCACGAGGGACGCCTTGATCGTACCCAAATTGTAGCTGAAGCCTGTCATCTCTATACAACACCACGATGGGACCCTTGACAGATGGAGTTGGGAGATAGCTGGGGGTGACCCATGTGAGGAAGTCCAACTTATGGGATTGAATATTTTTGCTTTGAAAGTCCACCATGGTGTCTTCCAAAAAGACGGAGGGGCCTAGTGCACCGTCAACTATCTTCTCATAAGGACGTGGGTTGAAGGAGGTTATTTCGTCGCACCAATCCTCGAACAACTGGCCAGAGGAGGTCTTGCTCCACCTCATGATCCTTGGTAGCCTTTCGCTCAATCGCAGGATAGGCATGCCTTTGGCATCATGGAGAATCTCGCCGGCGGCATTCCTCTCCTCAGTGAACTTCAAACGAGGGAGGTCGTGGGGAGGAGGAGCAACCTTTGGAAAATGCTCGTAGAAGAAACCGAGCAAGAAAGAAATGTGGATCATGGAAGTAATCTCTCATACCTCCCCATCGACCGCTCGAAGTCTTGAACGGTGCGGTCCATCTGATGGTAAAAGTGGCCCAGAACATGGGACCCAAAGGGAGTTTCTTCCCTGACGCGAAAGGAATCATCTCGCTGCGGGGTCCCTCGTGTGGAAGGTCAGGAAAAAGGAAGAGAGACAGGAACTGAACAAGGAAGACCGCTGCTTGACCGACCAGGTGACTAAAAATAAGACGAATAAAGACGCGTCCCAAGCGTAGGACTCTTGACCAGTGTAGCACAATAAATCAGAAAGTACCGGAGTCGAACCACAGAGACGACTTAAGTGCTTGACTCAAAAGTGTGAAAGTGCAGTTTCACCTGGCTCTTAGGTAGCCACCCCTTGATTTGATGAAATTTATTAACTAAATTACTAATCTAATGTAACTGAATGCAAATTAATAAAGAGAGCACAGCTGAGGGAACCCAGCATCCGCGACTAGTCTAACGGATATTTACTAGGGCCACAATTCCTCTTTTTACTGATTTTAGAATGAAAGAAAGGCTCCCTAACAAATGCGCACTACCTGTCACCAGATTCCGCGCGCATTCGAATTCTGGCGATGCCTGGGTTTTGTTTGTTAGAGAAATTTCTATTTCCTAAAATTGCTTGAAAGTTGAGTTAATTCGGCCCCGAGGTGGAACATCGATTAGCCTAGCTACGAAGTGTCTTCGCCCCGCAGCCGCACTCTATTTGACTACTCGCTCATGGCGCTAATGATAACAGAATTTATAACAAACCTAGATCTAGACATGCTTTACGGATTAAAACAGAAATAGAGAACAATACCGATGATTGCAATAAGCACACTTGAATATAACTTGGAAACACCAATCTCGAAGCTAGAATTCCGGAAATCTGAAAGAAACTTGAGTAGCTATTGCTGAGAAATTGAGTGCTGAAAAATTGTAGCTGAAAAACGAAGAACAATAATACCTAGGTAAAAAGTCTGGGACCCTAATTTCGAGTGTTAAGAGAGTATATATATGAAAGACACCCGCTAACTATAATTAAACCGAAAACAAAACGAAATTAACTCGACATGACCCAAACGACTGCGTTTTGTGGCCGAAATAAGGCCTCGGTAGCGCTACCTAGGAATAGGGGTAGCGCTACCGCGCCCTTTATCTCCCTCCTTAACCGGCTGACTGCCTTGACCGTTGACTTTTCGTAAACCTTAGGTAGCGCTACACCACTTTAGGTGTAGCTCTCCAAAACCTTTTGTTCATATTCTGGACTTTGTTGTGCTAGTTTTGAGCGCTTGGGGTAGCGCTCCCGATGGGTTACGATCATTTTCGCGCAAAATCAACTTCAACACTTAGTCTCCTCAGCCTTCCCACTCTCGATTCTTGTGCATGCCCCTCCAACAACTCCAATTAGCGCAAAAACACCTCTTTTTCCTGCGAATTAAGCACAAACACCAAATCCAACCACGTGCACACATTAAATGGAAAATGAGGATTAAAAACACGAAAACCGCTCTAACTCTATCCTACTTAGGAGCTTAAATGCATGGATTTCACGCGCCTATCACATCCCCCAACTTGAGCGTTGCTAGTCCCTAGTAACGAACGAAATAAAATAAGGAAAGCACATAAATCACAAGGGACACAACCAGGGATACGAAGGTTATGCAACTTGTACAAAGATCAAGTGAACACAAAATTTTCACCTTATTACCACCCTCAACTCATTCACATGCATGCCCTAGGTAAAATTCGAATAATCTCACTCCTCTACAACTTTTGAAATAGAATGCTCCCACAAGTCACAATATCACTCATACTAACCGGAACACTCTACATCCCATCACGTGCCAGTCAAAACACCGGTGCTCAACACCTATCATCAGTCACAAACAAATCAAAAGTACGAGTTATTACACAACACATAGAATGAAAAGACTCAAACCACCGACTCACATCAAACTCCCAGTACATGAACAACGTCACACCACCACATGAAATAACACATAGAATAACAAGACTATGACAAAGACACATGAAATAACACCACCCCAGTCCAGCTCTGCGTACTACTCAACACTCCTTCGTGCTCACATCCTCGAAATCATAGCCCAATTCCATCTCAGCTTGCCTTTTAGGGTTCCATAACTTTGGTGAGTGTAGTTTTGGAAGGTTTAGAGGTTAAGGTTTGAATGGAGAAGAAGGAAAAGGGAAAAGAGAATGATGGGGTGGAGAGAGAGAGAGAGAGAGAGAGAGAGAGAGTGGGGAAAAATCGGATGGTACCCCTCAACTTGACTGCATTTTTTCTTCTTTTTTTTTTTTTTTTGAATTGAGAAATTTGATTGACTCTCTCTTTTATTACAATGGGATTTTGGCTAGGGTTAAGGTTTCCCGTTTTTTTTTTTTTTTTTCAAAGACATGGCACCCACAAGCAATATTTTTCTTCTTCCCACAACAACGATGCTCCTTTATTCGAATGATTTGAGGCCTTTAAAATATGCACAGAGTTGGACCACCGAACTGACACACCATCCAAACACCAGTTTCCTAGGTTTGACACAGAAACTAACACAGACTGGTTTAAAATGGGGTCAATGGGACACATTTAGTGGTTTAATCATGCAAAAATGGCCTTGTTTCATCCCCTAAGTACGTCACCAACTTTCACACAGGCATGCAAAATATTCAACTATGATATGTGGTACAAACGCCTACTATTTTATGCAAGTGCGGAAACTGAAGAACAAAGAAAACATGGGATGCTTTAAGGACATACTGTGCACAAAGTGGGAACACCTCACTCAATATTGCTCATGATGTGAAACTACTCAAACAGGGATGCCAGATATATGCATGTGAACAAGTTAAACAGGCAAACAATGAGACAAAAATCTAGCATGCTCACCTAACTCATACAAATAAGCATAACAATCGTATCCCCGCACTCAAAAAGTAACCGAAACTTTAAAAAAAAATGAACCCTAAACCTACTAACAACGCTCAAAACAAATATAAACGTGTACAAGGTACACCCCTTCCCCCAACTTGAAAGTTGCTCTGTCCTCAGAGCATGAAGACAAACATAGAAATGGAAAAACAAGGGAAAGAGATGGATCGTCGGATGGCAGCCAACCATCATGACCCCAGCCGATGTATGGGGAATTTACCGTCACTGTTGCATTTCGTCATCAGAGCTGCTGCCAGGATCCGCTCCTTCGGACCTAAAGAGGTCCACAGCTAGTCACATAGAGCCGCGCCAAAGCTTTATTGGACTAACAACTGCCACATTTCGTGGCACCCCTGCTCGAGGCTCCTGAATGCCTCACTCACTCCGGCGGAGAGGCCCAAACTACCAAGGCTGGTGTGGTAGCATGCTCGTCCTGCAAAAGATTGAAGAACCAACTACCTACTAGGCAACGAATGACATCAGTACCGTCCGCTCGTGGAAGCCGGGCCATAACAAGAAAGAAAGCAAAGAAAGAACACCACCAGACCTTCACGCAGTCTCACGCGTCATACTTTTCTCCCCATCCCCCAACTTGAATTGAAGGGTGGGAGGCTATACAAGACCATAATAATGCTTTTTTTTTTTAACGAAAAGTAAAAACAGACACGGACAGATACCAATCGCCCTTACTAACCGGAGCTGGGCACACGATCCTTATTTTAATAGCGGCGTGCGAAGCTATAAATACCCAAGTCAATGATGGGTACCTCCATTGCTAGAGGCCGGGTCCACACTCAATGAAGAGCATAGTACGCGAGAGCTACCCGTCAGCAACTTCCTCTTTTGATCCACCTCAAGGGATGAGGAGATCACAACCGGATAAGTACCATCGCCCTTCAAAAAGGCGTACTTGAGTGCGTCCGGCAGAGGCTTTAACTCTGGTTTTGGCGGCAGGACCGACGATGGGAGAACCCTAGGCGGAGGGTCGCCCAGAGGCTCGAAGATTGGATCATATGAGACCCCTAAAACCTCCTCAACGGAATCCTCGACATTTAACATCTCTAGCTGACTTCCTACCTCTGGAGAATCTAGAGATGACGCCTTCTCAGCGGTAAGAGCAATCTCCAGAGGATCGTTATACAAGACTGGATCGATGTGCTCCTGAACGAGCGCGTCGATCAAACTCACCTCTTCTACCTCCTCATCATCCTCACCCAAAGTACTGACACTATAGACATCCACCTCCATTTTTTCCTCGCCAACAGATAACTGGACCTTGCCAGTTTTGCAATTCATAATAGCATTGGAGGTGGCTAAGAAAGGACGTCCAAGGATGATGGGAGTCTTCCCTAAAACCTCAGGATTCAGGCAGGTGTCTAGGACAATGAAATCTGCAGGAAATTGGAACTCACCTACCTGAACCATCACATCCTCCACTACTCCCTTCGGCACTCTAACACTCCGGTCCACCAACTGTAACGTGATGGGAGTCTCTCTAAGATCGCCAAGGCCCAGCTTCAAATATGCTGAATAAGGGAGCAAATTAACACTCGCCCCCAAGTCCAACAACGCTTTATCGAATGTCTGACCTGTGATAGCTATGGGTATGGTGGGACACCCTGGATCCTTGCACTTGGCAGGAATCTCAGTCTGAAGAATGGAGCTCACTTGCTCTGTCAGAACCACGTTGTTCTGACTCTTGCGCTTTGTCGTGTAGAGGTCCTTCAACACCTTCGCGCACTGGGGAAAAGACTCAATTGCTTCCATCAAAGTGATAGGGAATTGCACCCTCTTGAACAGTTCTAACATCTTAAGATTCATACTCTGCTTAGGCTTCACAGCCAGCCTTTGGGGAAATGGAGCTAATGGCATAGCTGGCGGAGTTGGAGTCGTGGGGGTTACAGTTTCAGGCACCACCACCTCAGGTGACTCCTCATTATCCTTTACCTCCTTCTTAGGGACATTGACAATATCAGGAGTTGCTCTCGGTGCATCCACTGGCTCCGGGGGTGGAACCTATTTTTGCTTTGTCTGAATGGTTTTACCAATCGATTTCCCACTCCGGAGAATGGTGATCGACTTAGCCTCCTCCTGATTCTGACTCTGAGTATTAGGACCTGTAGGATTTCCTAAGTAATGGGCACTTGCTGAACTACCCTGAGCTAGAAATCTACCCCTCTCCTGCTGCAGTTGACTGACAACCGCAACGAGTTGTGACATTTCGGTAGTAAGGGCCCCAATTTGCTGTCTCGTTTCCGTCTGAAATGCCGTTTGTGACTGCATCAGGTAATTGACATTATCCTCTAACTTATGATTACGCGCGGTCATCTGCGAATAACCTGGGAGAGCACCACTAGTGGATGGACCTGCCCCCCACCAGGCTGTGGCTAGTAGTTATATGGGATGACTTGGCCCTGAGGGGGCCTGGATGATTGAGACTGTGGAAATTGCTGCGGCGGAGGTAGCGCAAGAGGTTGCGCTTGACCTCCACCTATGGGTCTGGGATCCGACCACCCAAAATTAGGGTGATCCCTCCATCCTGGATTGTAAGTGTTAGAATAAGGATCCCAAGTCCTGACTACATTGACCTCTTCCTGATTAAACTGACTTGCCCCCCTGGCAGCTATAAACCCAGGGCAAGCGGTCGCGGTGTGCCCTTTACATTCACACCACACACAAACCTCCTCAATACCTACCTCATTGACTGGACGAGTCTGTCTCACCTCTAGTTCCTCTAATCTCTGAGCCATCTTCTCAACCTGAGCTTGAAGTCGCTGGTCACGAATGGTGACAGGGACAATGTTGGACCCAGATGGTCCGGATCGCTCAAAATCGGATGGTTCTAAAGCCCTCTGCCTATCCGCTAGGTCATCTAAGAAATCCCACCCCTCATCAACTGTTTTGGACAAGAAATCGTCCCCTTTGCAAGAGTACTCTATGTGCTGGACGGTCTCTGCGTTGAGACCCAGGTGGAAGAATTCGACTAGCTGAATTCTCTCAAAGCCATGGTGTGGCAGCCTAAGGATTAATTCCTTGAAGCGCTCCCAGGCCTTGAGAAATGACTCACCTCTCTCCTGTCTAAAGCCTTGGATTTGACGCCTAAAACTCGTAGTCTTAGCCTCAGAAAAGTACTTCCTATAAAAAACGTCGCGCACTTGCGCCCAGGTAGTAAAGGATTGAGACTTCTGCATTCTAAACCACATGAGTGCACCATCCTTCAATGTTGCCTCAAACACCTTGAGACATGCATTCTCATATTGGGTATTGGACGCAAGGTTACGCACCAATCCCTCGAATGTCCGCACATGCTCGTATGGGTCATCCCTCTCCCTCCCATAGAAACTAGGGAGACTGTTAAGGACACCAGGTTTAACGGTAAAGGCATTGCGTGCCTCTTGTGTCTCTCGAGGGAACACAATGGATCCGAGAGGAGTGGACCTCTCTGGATAAAGGTTTTGCCTCAAAGACGGCTGTGGAGCTACTTGCTGGTCTGCCATAACACCTATCTCTGACTCCGACTCTGAAACTGACTCTAACTCTGGCTGAAAAAGTGGATTATTGACACTAACTGACTCAAAAGGTAATTCTATATAAAGACCACTAATGGGAATAGACTCTGACTGAGCTAAGTCTGACTCTGAACTAGAAGATGAAAGACTAGAAGACACAGGCTGACTCGACCCCTCTTCTTTTCGGACTAACCGATGGGTAGGGTCACGATAATAAAGAGGGTTCTGCTTAGGAGAACCCTTCTTCCCTCTACCTAATGTGACTTAACTAAAAGACAAAAATAAACTACTACTCTACACCTTTGAACACTCGCTGCCGTCCCCGGCAACGGCGCCAAAAATGCTTGACCGACCAGGTGACTAAAAATAAGACGAATAAAGACGCGTCCCAAGCGTAGGACTCTTGACCAGTGTAGCACAATAAATCCGGAAGTACCGGAGTCGAACCACAGAGACGACTTAAGTGCTTGACTCAAAAGTGTGAAAGTGCAGTTTTACCTGGCTCTTAGGTAGCCACCCCTTGATTTGATGAAATTTATTAACTAAATTACTAAGCTAATGTAACTGAATGCAAATTAATAAAGAGAGCACAGCTAAGGGAACCCAGCATCCGCGACTAGCCTAACCGATATTTACTCGAGCCACAATTCCTCTTCTTACTGATTTTAGAATGAAAGAAAGGCTCCCTAACAAATGCGCACCACCTGTCACCAGATTCCGCGCGCATTCGAATTCCGGCAATGCCTAGGTTTTGTTTGTTAGAGAAATTTCTATTTCCTAAAATTGCTTGAAAGTTGAGTTAATTCGGCCCCGAGGTGGAACATCGATTAGCCTAGCTGCGAAGTGCCTTCGCCCCGCAGCAGCACTCTATTCGACTACTCGCTCATGGCGCTAATGATAACAGAATTTATAACAAACCTATATCTAGACATGCTTTACGGATTAAAACAGAAATAGAGAACAATACCGATGATTGCAATAAGCACACTTGAATATAACTTGGAAACACCAATCTCGAAGCTAGAATTCCAGAAATCTGAAAGAAACTTGAGTATCTATTGCTGAGAAATTGAGTGCTGAAAAATTGTAGCCGAAAAATGAAGAAGAATAATACCTAGGTAAAAAGTCTGGGACCCTAATTTCGAGTGTTAAGAGAGTATATATATGAAAGACACCCGCTAACTATAATTAAACCGAAAACAAAACGAAATTAACTCAACATGACCTAAATGACTGCGTTTCGTGGCCGAAATAAGCCCTCGGTAGCGCTACCTAGGAATAGGGGTAGCGCTACCGCGCCCCTTATCTCCCTCCTTGACCGGCTGACTGCCTTGACCGTTGACTTTTCGTAAGCCTTAGGTAGCGCTACACCTAAAGAGGTGTAGCGCTCCAAAACCTTCTGTTCATATTCTAGACTTTGCTGTGCTAGTTTTGAGCGCTCCATAAAATTGGGGTAGCGCTCCCGATGGGTTACGATCATTTTCGCGCAAAATCAACTTCAACACTTAGTCTCCTCAGCCTTCCCACTCTCGATTCTCGTGCATGCCCCTCCAACAACTCCAATTAGCGCAAAAATACCTCTTTTTCCTGCGAATTAAGCACAAACACCAAATCCAACCACGTGCACACATTAAATGGAAAATGAGGATTAAAAACACGAAAACCGCACTAACTCTATCCTACTTAGGCGCTTAAATGCATGGATTTCAAGCGCCTATCAACCGCCAAGGATAGCGGACCTCCATGATAAGTGCTCATCGTCATCGCGAGCTTCCCATCCACTTCGACATGGGCAACGTCGCGGAACCAGTATCGCTGCTAGGAGCTCCAAGTTGTCTTATTGGCTTTTGGAGGGGCTCGGAGCTTCCCCACATTGTCATAGCGAGAACCATACTCGCCGGCCTCCTTGAATTCCCCCTCTATGAACTCAACCGCCGTCTCAACATCGGTCGCATACTTGGCAGGGTTGTAATGATACTCGCCGCGGGAGGGAAGGCCCATTAGGGTTTCTATATCAATTAAGAAGAGTCGGACTAGGCTCCCCGAAGGGAAATACGAAGGTGTGGCTAGTCGTGCTCCAGCGGGACACCGCGAAATCAAGATTGCGCTGAGGGCGACTCGCGATGAGATATTGCGAGAGGCGCATGGTTTTCAATAAACCAACCTTGTCCAGGGTTATCCTATGCTCTAGGTTGTCAAGAATCATGGACACCCAATCGCCCCAATCCCTTGGGGGTTGAATGTTGGCCTTGTACTGAACTTGGGAAAATGGGAAATCGCCCCTCTCGATCCTCAGCCTCACCAATGACGATGGGTCGACCATGTCTATCTCTGAGGCGCTGGTTTCACCAGAGAGCAAGAGGTGCTGGGTGTTGGGATTACCCCGGAGGGGAAAGTAATTTTGGACGTTAGCCCAGAAGACATCGCCGTCCGGCCTCAGATATGGAGCCCTTCTCCATTCACTAGCAAGGGGTAGTGAAGTTTTTGCCAAAAGAGCCTCAGTACCAGGCTCGTGTCTTCGTGCTCGAGTCATGACTGGTTTGAAAAAAAAAAAAAAGGAGAAAGCTAGGATTTCGTAGAAATCTGGAGTAGAAGGAGAAGAAGGGCCTGAGATTCTTTTTGAGAATATCACGAGAAGATAATGGAAAGTGTGAAGAAAGCTCTATCTTTACTGGGTTCAATGTATTTATAGGCCTAGCCCCTCTGTCATCAACGGTACACAAGCGGTTGAAACGACACCAGCAGTCCAATCGGCCTGCAAAAACTTCAAAATTGGGAACAGCCACCTTTTGGAGGGAAATGCTAAAACGACCGACTCTGCTGACGTCGCACACGCGCGATACAACGAGTTGAGCACCACGCACCATGAAATCACGCTCGCGCGAGGGGCTTATGTAGGAAAGGTCAGCGCGTAGGGTGACGAGGCAGTTGACCAACCTATAATAGCTTGCCACGTGGTTCTCCAAAGTCTCAACAGACACGTCATTTGTCAACGATTAATGATAACCAAGGAAGAGCCCCATCGTGAAGACTGCCTCGCAGAGGAGCATAACAGAATTAAGGATACCCTGAACAAGGGATGCCCTGTATAAGGGAAACACTGCTAAAAGGAGGTTCACCCCTCGCAAGACCTTCAGCGAGGAAGTCGACGTGACGGGGAAGAATGAATGCTCACGCGAATACGCGAATTAGGCTCGCGACGGCACCTGACCAAAAGGCAGGGATAGGGAAGTTGATAAGAGCTCGAGTTAGGTCTTGGCGCGAGCCAAAGGGCTCACGGCCATGACCAGCACTGCGGGAATAGGGGAGAAACAAGTGGCTTGGTGGCTTTAAAGGATTAAGGGTCGCGACGAGGGAAAACGATACACTGGAATGACCTAATGGAAGCTGCCTAACGGCTGTAGACACCCCAAAATGAGCGTTCACGTACATTTTAAATCCCCAATGATGAACGAAAACGATCGGAAGAACTCTCGGATTGGAACTCTCCAAGTCAACTCAGTCAACAGTACCGCACGGTACACATCTCTCAACGCACGGGACAGCCAGTGTCACGTACAGCAGAGTTTTGGAAATTTGACGGCCAGTTGTACCGCACGGTACACGAGTTGTGCCGCACGGCACAGTTCGTGTGCCGTACGGCACTGTTCAAGTTCCCAGTTCTTTTTGCGGGTTCCCAGCAAGCCGAAAGTGTTGACGAGATTGGTTCCCCCGCCCCGCTGGCCGAAAGGGGAGATCATGGCCGAAAGGAATAGGCTATTCCCTATGCCATTGTCCCCCTGGGCAAGAATCAAGAAGGGGTTGGGAACTACATTCGGCTCCCCAATCCTCTATAAAAACCGTTCGAACTCAATGAGCAAAGGGCCCCAGATCCCCCGAATCCCGTACAATTTCTGTATAAGAAAGGACCACGAAATTCCATCCTTGGATACCATTTCCTATTGCTAAGCTTCTTAAGCATCACCTCTACTATACAAAAATCCGCATCACTCTCTCTGCTGGAATCAAAACCCAAAGCAGAGACTCATCCCCTGTTTCTTGGTTCTTAAGCCGTTCCAAATTTGCCCAAGTATAAGCCCTCAATCCCTCTTACCACCATACTAGAGTGAAAGTGAGGGCCAGAGAAGGTTCAAGCAGCATTCGGAAGTTCAATCCGACGCTCAATCCGAGAGTTCGAAACCGAAGGTATAAACCCGTTTCGCCAAATTCCTTGAATTTGGTACCCTGAGGGGAGGGGTACTAAGGGTGGAATGATCCTTTGTATCATTTCCATGCTTGGTATGCCCAAATTACAGCAAATCCAGTTTCATTTCACACCTCCCGGTCGCGTCGTACGGTGAAAACATCGGCTCGTACGGAGCGATTCAACAAGGAGGGACATCCCATACTCAATACAATGTTTTCTCCCTTTTAAGTAGTTCATTTTGAATGCATTTCATACTTTGTATGTGCCTCTGATCAATCATTTCGAAAAGCCAAAGTTTCAAACTGTTTTGCAGCCAAGTGTGCCGCACGGTACTCATACTGTGCCGCACAGTACACCTTGAGTGCCGTACGGTACTCATTTGAAAATTTGACCGTAAATTTGAAGAACAGTGCCGCACGGCTCACCGTTTGTGCCGCACGGTACATTCAGTGTGCCGCACGGCATACTTTTCTGGTAAAAATGTGAAATTTGAACCTTCCCCTGCAGGAATAGTTTGAAGTTTGGATTTTCGTTTGATTTCTGTTAATTACAATATCAGTCATTTGTTTTTCTCATTATTATTATCCGCTTTGTTTGATTTAAATGTTTATCTGTTAATGTTCAGCAATAAAATTATTTTCTAATAAAATCCCACAAATGTTTAGTAAAGACCGATTTTTAATCGGGCGAACGGGGTGCATTAAAACCCTTCCCTGTTCGTAACCTGGCTCCCGGATCCAAAACGAATCTCTGGTTTTCAATTGGTTTTATAAGTCATTCTCTCGAAATCATCATTTTCGAATTGGTTTCTCGGGTCCCAAACTATTTTCCCAAAACCCGGGTGGCGACTCTAAAATCCTTGTTTTTCGAACCTTTTCGAAAACCATTGCCCGAACCGCGTGGAGGCCGACCGTCCACAAAATGGCGACTCTGCTGGGGATATTTTAAGTGAATCTTTATTTTGAAGTTTTATACTTGTAAAATGACCATTCGAAGGCTTGACACCAAGTACGTGCTTTACGCTGTACTAGAAAGGATTGATGTCAGGGTGAAAGCCCGATCAGTCTGGACTGGAGCTTTCTCGGTTGTTCGCATGAGTAGAATTTCAAAATTTTGATTAATTTTAAAGAGCGAGCCAAGCTTGAAAAACATTTGTGGGATTTTTTTGAAAACAATTTTATTGCTGAACTTTTGCATCACTTGCATCAATGTTGGATAAACCCCGCTGCTGCGTCTTGGTTACCCTACCCAGCTCGCTGGTGTTAGGACATCCCCGGATGCTCAGCAACCTTGGACCGTGATGAGTCAGCCTGCCGCTTGACCTTTGCCATGCAGTACACTTGGCACTGGGAGGCAAATATTGGCTCTAGTCTGGGGAACCCCCTATACCAAAACCGGCCTTTGCATATAATTAACCTAGAACTTTCCAAACTAGGACAGGGACCCACAGGTTAAGATTATGTGATATGCCTTGTTAACTGTTTAACCGCTTGTCATCTACCTGTATTGCATACGCATACATGATAGCTTTTACCTTAGGTTGTCACATCCTCACTTCCACATTAATAAGAAGGGTTGTCCCGATAATCAAAGGCTCTGTCCAATAAAATAAACTCTTTTCAAAGAAAATTCTGCGATTGGCTCTCTTCCTCGCAGTAATTAGAATGTTGTATTTCTTTTATCAGAGTCTGTAACCAAAAATGAGCAATCAATCCGGAAGCAAGAAGCTCAAGTCCACCTTTACCACCCATCATGGGGCACCGGTGTGGATACTTGAAGAGATAGATAATGAAGGGATGGGGAATAAAGTGCCAGATAAAGACAAGCTTGAAGGGTTGCTTCACCAACTAGTCGCATCTGATCAGCCAGGTTTAACTCTTCAATGGGACAACTCTGAACATGCGAATGATCAAGGTTGGAAATTCCACCTCCCTGCAGACAACGGAGCCAAGGACATCCCCGACAAAATCACTGTCAGGGTGGAGCGAGAAAGTGATAATGAAGAAGTGGACATCATGCCGCCAGTCAAAAACTTCCAACCAGACGGCACACCAGTCTACTACTTCCAAGACCTAGTGACGGGACACAAATACTGGGATGAGTGTGATTGCGAAGGCTGCATTAAAAATGGTCTCCTTCGGAATGATAATCTGTCTCCTAAGCAACTCAAGGAGAACCAAGTCCGGAATGCTCCCCGAGCAAATCCAACAACCGAGTCGGACTAAGAATCGGCAGCCAGCCAGTGGTCAGCAGATCAAGCCAACAGGGCCCTTTTTGAGAATGACAAGTCTGTATTTTGCTTATCGAGTCTGTATTTTGTTTATCGAGTTTGTATTTTGCTTATCAAGTTTGTACTTTGCTTTATTGAGTCAGTCTGTACTTTGCTTTATGGAGTTAGTGCTTTTCCTATGATAAAGAAAAGAGCCGATCGTAGTCCCGAACTACGTCATGGCCTGATTCCTCCGAAATGAGGATACGTAGGCAACCCCCTAAAGGTTCGGCCTTCATTTTGCAAATCCAAAAATTCAGATATATTGAACAGAGCACTGAAAATTGGGGCAATCCTTTCCAAAGCTGTGGTTGCATTGCACATCATGCATCATTCTTTCATTTGTACATAAATTCCTGCACATAGCATTTCTTTGGCACCAGTCACTAAGTTCATTTTTCCGCTATCAGTTTCAATCATTGGTAAGGGCAAGAAGAGTACTGTACCTAGTTGGACCAGAACTCCCGAACAATTATTAATTCGAACTGAGTCAAAAGCAGTCCAGTTAGATTCAGCAGACCCTACAGATATGGCGGGCAAAAGTGAAATCGAGGCTCTCAGGCTAGCCTTGGAAGAACAGCGGGAACGCAGTGATAATCAAATGGCTGAAATATTACTCCTAATACAAGGTTTAACTTTTCAGAACAAGCCACCAGAGGGGCAACCCCCTGCGCAAGAGCATCCGAATTTGGAGACAGTGATGGCAAAAGTCGCCAAACTCGAGGAATCTGTTCAGAAACAAGAAAAGATAGCTGCCACGGGTGTTGACATGGACAAGTTGTGTCTATTTCCCGGCGCCAAACTCCCAGAGGGATTCAAGCCCATAACCTGGGAGAAATTTGATGGGGGCGGAGACCCGAGAGCTCATCTACAAGCATACGTGGGCACTCTGTCCATGTACAACATTGAAAGTAATGCTATGGGTCAAATGTTTCAGCAAACATTGACGGGGCCAGCACTGCGATGGTTTTTAAATCTTGACATTTCAAAGAAAGGAAGTTGGGAGGATATTGGGGCAGCTTTCATGGCCCAGTACAATTACAATGTTCAGCTTGAGATGACTATCCGAGAATTGGATGCAACCAGAATGGGAGCCAATGAGTCCTTTGCGGACTTTATCAGAAGGTGGAGAGGGAAAGCATCTCAGATGATGGATCGACCCTCGGAGAAAGAGCAGATGAGAATTATCACGAAGAACTTGGCACCTGACTTTGCAAAGCACTTGGTGGTTTTCCAAACCACCGCTGACTTCAAAACTTTCTACGAGGCCGGCCTCGCAGTAGAAGATGCACTCAGAACTGGTATATTTGAGAAAGGAGAATCTGTCAAACCCAGGCGAGTTTACTCTGGCAACAGCAATACCCTGTTTGGAACCAACCAGTACAATCATGCCCAGGCCAGCTCCTCAAACCCCAAACCAACCAAAACCGAGCCTATTAACCAGATAGCAGCCCAGCCAACCCGGCAAGCAAGAAATTTCTACCAATTCCCTTTTCCCTTGACAACAGTTTACCAAAAGCTCCTTGAAAAGGACGTCATCAAACCACTAGAGCCTCGCGAGCCACCCAAAGTGCTTCCTCCAAACCATAACCCGAACGCCTTCTGTTCCTACCACCAAATGTCCGGCCATCACACCAACAATTGTATCCATCTTAAGCACAAGATTCAAGATCTCATTGAAGATGGAACAATTCCACCCCCCCATAAAAAGCCAAACACCGTCTCTAACCCCATGCCGGAACACCAACCCAATACCCGAATCAACCAAATCTCCTTCAGCTCCACTCCAGATAACCCAAGCTCCACTAAATTAAACCCGAACCTTTACATCATACCGGCCACCGAACCTAAACCAGTTGTTCCCGTATCGAAGGATTCGGAAGTTTGCTCCCTCACAAGCATCAAATCAAGGTCAAAACCAAGATGGGCGGACATCACAGAAAGTGAAGAATGGGCTATGAATGATCGAGACTGGGAAGAGTTCCGCCAGGAGTGGGATCCAAGCCGGTTCATCATCCCCGACTCTCATAACAAACCAGTTGTCTCCATACCAACAGATTCCAGCATCTGTAGGATTGACAAAGTTGTATGCATCGCCGGCATGGTACATACTCTCGCATATGTGGAGCCTAATGAACAAGAAGATTGGCGGGAAAGATGGGAGGCAATTTGTGCTGATCCACTTGATGCAATTTCACTCCCTACTCTGTTTGAAGAACCCGGAGACATATGGAACCGGACGCTCGGAGAGGTTTATCATTGGGTCCCTAGCAGCAATCTTCCAGATAATTCGCTGCCACCTCCACTTCTTGGAATTGAAGGACATTCTGCCATAGAAACCATCTTTGGGGATCATGAATGGTTTCCTCAAGCTTACATTATCAACGAATCTTTGTCTCGGCCATCCGTGCCATTTCATCCTCAGTCAAATGTTTCCGCTCTGGCGGAGGATTCCGCGGATCCATTTTGGAATGAAGAAGACGTGATCGATATCCTGTTTGATAACGGTGAAATGTGGACTGTCAACAAAACCATGCTGGATCATTCATTTTGGCATGATCGAGCGGTGGAAAATCTGGAAAAGAAGATGGGAGATATTAAAATCGAGAAACAGAAAGCCGAGAGCAGTGTCGCAGGTTTTTGGACCGAGTATTTTGATACTCAGCAGAAGCTGGAATCCATCAAGGCTGGGAAGCAAAAGGTCAATGAATTTTCAGACTTTTGGGATGAAAAGCCACCGTCGGTCAACCGAGTAACGCGAAGCGGACGAATCTATCAACCTGCCGACCTGCAAAGAGGCCACACCTCTAACCACGCTCAAGCTGGGGCATTTGTTTGGGACGATCCCGTCCAACACGACTCAATTCCAAGTAACCCAGAAGGTGTCACTCAAACACCAGAAGTTATCATTCAACCACCACAGAGGAATCCCATGCCAATGGAAAACCCCATCCGGAAGCAACTTGAAAGAACTCCAGCATCTATATCCATCTGGGGGCTGCTTTCCTCATCCAGGGAACACCGTCAGAAGTTGATCAAAACTCTGTCAAACATGGAGGTGCCGCCCGACATTCCCCCCGAAGCTCTAGTGGCCTTGCTTGCGCCAAACAAGGCAAAACATGTCGTAACATTCACCGAGAAAGATCTGCCGCCGGAAGGAGCCGGCCACAACAAGCCATTACACATCACCATGAAGTGTGTAGGGAAGTGGGTCCCTGTTATCCTCCTAGATAATGGATCTGCTTTAAATGTCTGTCCACTGCGCACAGCCTACTGTCTGGGATTCACGACTACGGACTTCCATCCATCGAGCCTCGGAGTGCGTGCTTATGATAATACACGCAGGGATGTAGTTGGAGTTGTTCAACTGGAGATGTCAGTCGAAGATTTCAAGTCTAAAGTCGAGTTCCACATACTTGACATTCCTTCGTCTTTTAACCTACTGCTGGGTAGACCATGGCTTCACCACCCAGACATCATGGCAGTACCGTCTTCGCTGCATCAGAAAGTTCAGCTTGGTTTAGCCACAGGAACTCTAACTATTTATGGGGAATCTGGGATTTGTCCTCATGTTTCTGACAACGCCCCTCTGCTCGAGATTATGCATGGAGAAGAAGACGTCACCCTTGGAGGTTTCTCTTTTGACACCGCTGGGACAGTTCTCACTATCAAAATGGATGAAGACTTCTCGATCAGCTCAACGGCCATTGAAATGATGAGGAAAATGGCTTACATGCCCGGTCTGGGATTAGGCCGCAACAATCAAGGAATAGCTGAATTCCCGGAGTTCCCTGTAAACAGTAACCACTTCGGCCTTGGGTATCAACCCAGTGGAGATGAGAAAGGAAGCGGATGGAAAGCCCGAACTCGCGTTCAACCGAAGAAAGGTCCCATTCGCTTTATCAAAGGAAAAGAGGCTATCTACCAAGGAGAGCCGGAACTGTTTTGGGATGTGAAGAAGAAGACCAAGCTGCCAGGGTTCGAAATCTTCGCCAACGACTCATGGGACAGTGATGATGAATCGGCGAAGCCAGAAGAGTTGGTCGAGCAATGCAAATCTGACTGGATTGAAGTTTTTGACTCAGGGAACCTGATATCGTTGTTTGAGGACAAAAATCTGACAGGTACGGTCGAGGACGGGTCTGCTGCCATGACAATTAGTTTGGAACCTGTTGGAGACATGGAGCTGATGATGCTAAGCCAAGAAGCCCTTGGAGATGTGACCTCACTCATTGTGGATGCCAACAGAATTTATAAAAACTGCACTTTTCTACCTAAAATTGTTTATATTGGCACTGAATTTGAGTCTAAGTCAGAATCTAGCATTGAGTCTGAGTTTAGCACTGAGTTCGGGACCACTTCTGAGTCAATGCATGTGTTTGTCAGTCCTCCTCGTCATCATTTTTCTTTTGAATTTGAGTCTACTCTCATGTATCACGCCCCTGGGGCCACCTCTTTTGCAATGAATGAAGTTGACTTTGCTTATCTTGCTGTGTCTGAAATAAATTGTGTTGACCCGGACGATGATGGGATTGAGTTTGAGGAAGAAATTCCAAAAGAACTCCGATCCCTAATCGAACGAGAAAATGAAAGGCATGCTCAGCCTCTAAAAGAAGAAGTAATTTCAATAAATCTGAGAGGAGAGAGTGATCCGCGAATGGTTCAAATCGGTTCTGGGCTATCTCCGGAGGAATTTAAAGCTCACTCGAATCTTCTGAAAGAATTTCAAGATGTTTTTGCATGGTCTCACGCGGACATGCCCGGAATTGATCCAGAAATTGTGGAGCATCGAATCCCGCTGTATCCAGATGCAAAACCTGTCAAGCAGAAGTTAAGAAAGATGAGACCAGACTGGGTATTGGAAATCAAGAAGGAAGTTCAGAAGCAGTTAGACGCAGGGTTCTTGATGGTCACGGAGTACCCTCAGTGGGTCGCCAACATTGTACCTGTTCCTAAAAAGAACGGGAAGATCAGAGTCTGTGTGGACTTCAGAGATTTAAACAAAGCCAGCCCCAAGGATGACTTCCCGCTGCCACATATAGATGTACTCGTAGACAACACTGCGGGGCACGCATTGCTATCGTTCATGGATGGTTTTTCAGGCTACAATCAGATTCTCATGGCCCCTGAGGACCGAGAGAAGACAACTTTCACCACGGAGTGGGGCACCTACTGTTACAAGGTTATGCCATTTGGGTTAAAGAATGCCGGATCTACTTACCAGAGGGCTGTTACAACTCTATTGCATGATATGATTCACAAAGAAGTCGAGGTATATGTGGACGACATGATCGTCAAATCCAAGGAAAGAGAAGGACACCTGCACGCCCTGAGGAAGTTCTTTGAAAGAATTCGCAAGTACAGACTGCATCTCAATCCCGAGAAATGCACATTCGGAGTTACAGCGGGAAAGATGTTGGGTTTCATGATCACAACCCGAGGAATTGAAGTGGATCCATCCAAAATCAAGGCCATTCTTGAAATGGAACCACCACAGACGGAGAAAGAAGTACGAAGTTTCCTCGGCAAGATTCAGTTCATCAGCAGATTCATCGCCAAGTTAACCACAACTTGCGAGCCGATGTTTCACCTTCTCAAGAAAAGCGTGACATTCAAGTGGGACGACAGGTGTCAGAAAGCCTTTGAAGCAGTCAAGAAATACTTGCAGAATCCTCCAGTACTAATGCCACCAGTACCGGGGCAACCTTTAATTCTATATCTGTCGGTCACTCCATCAGCTATGGGATGCATGTTAGCACAAGAAGGTGAAGGCGGACCTGAGAAAGCCGTATATTACATTAGCAAGAAGATGGTTGGATGCGAAGAACGATACACTCCCCTGGAGAAGACTTGTTGGGCTTTGGTTTGGGCTTCCAAGAAGTTGAGACACTATATGTTGGCTTACTCTGTTGTGCTGATTTCTCGAATGGACCCTCTCAAATATCTGTTTGAGAAACCCGCGCTTACAGGTAAGTTAGCACGATGGTTGCTTTTGCTAGCAGAATTCGACATCAAGTATGTTACCAGAAAGTCAGTAAAAGGAAGGGCTGTCGCCGAATTTCTTGCCAATTACCCGGTAGAAGGTCCAGAAGATGTGGAATTTGAATTCCCAGATGAGAATGTGATGACGACCACCAACGATGTCTGGACGTTGTATTTTGATGGAGCAGCCAATCAGAAAGGATTTGGAATCGGAGTACTGTTAATTTCCCCAGAAGGATCACATATCCCTCTGGCTTTCAAATTAAACTTCGAGGTCACCAACAACCAGTCAGAATATGAAGCCTGCATTGTAGGGATGGAAGCTGCCTTAGAAATTGGAGTCGAAAGACTAGAAGTCGTCGGAGACTCGAACTTGGTGGTGTCACAAGCAAACGGTGAATGGAAGGTCAAGGAAGATAAGTTGAAACCCTATCATCAAGACCTAGATGATTTGATCCCGCGATTTCAGATGGTCACCTTCACGCATGTGCCAAGGTTGAAGAATCGGTTCGCCGATGCCCTTGCAACGCTAGCCTCCATGGTTGAGATACCAAACGGAGTCAGACTCCGGCCAGTTATAATTGAACAAAGAAACAAGCCTGTTTATGAATACGTCATGGCCATCGACGAGCCGAACGATGGCTTGCCGTGGTTTCACGACATTTGGAACTTCATCGAAAGAGGCGAGTATCCGACAGAAGCAGACAAGAAGGACCAAATAGCTCTTCGGAGGTTGGCGTCTCAATACGTCATTTGTGGAGGACAGCTATATCAGAGATCCTATTGTGGGACACACAAACTGTGTGTACACGGAGAAGAAGCCAGCCGGGTTATGGAAGAAATTCACAAAGGAGTTTGCGGCCCTCATATGAATGGCATGATGCTTGCCAAGAAAGTCTTAAGACAAGGTTACTATTGGTCAACCATGGAGACTCAATGTATCGAATATGTGAGGCGATGTCACAAATGTCAGATTCACGCCAATCTCATGCATGTCCCGCCATCAGAATTGCATTCCATGACCTCGCCTTGGCCCTTCTCCGTCTGGGGCATAGACATTATCGGCAGAATCACGCCAGCAGCGTCAAATGGGAACAAGTTCATCCTAGTTGCAATTGATTACTTCACCAAATGGGTTGAAGCTGCTTCCTACACGACCCTCACAGCGGTCCAGGTTGCTCATTTCATCAAGCAGAACGTCATCTACAGATACGGGGTCCCTCAGGCTTTCGTATCAGATAACGGGGTTCATTTCAAAGGGAGAGCGGCAGAGACTCTTGAAGAATTCAGGATCCAGGTTCACAAGTCAACTGTTTATCGACCACAAACCAATGGAGCCGTGGAAGCGGCCAACAAGACCATCAAGTCTATACTAGGGAGAACCATCGAGTCTGCACGAGATTGGCACGAAAAGCTGCCTTTGGCATTATGGGGATACCGGACGTCCATTCGAACTCCGACAGGGGCAACACCCTACTCTTTGGTTTACGGCATGGAGGCTGTTCTTCCCATCGAACTCGAAATCCCGTCTTTAAGGATCATGGCGGAGTCAAGAATTGATGAAGCTGAATGGCAAAACGCAAGGTTTGAAGAGCTCATGCTATTCGATGAGAGACGGCTTAAAGCTTTATATCATGTTCAGGGATATCAACGCCGAATAGCCCGTGCTTTTAACAAGAAGGTGAAGTCCAGAGATTTACAGGAAGGCGACATGGTTTTGAAGGAAATTCGGGCTCCAGTGTTCGATCCGCGCGGGAAATTTCGACCAAAATGGGCCGGGCCCTACATTATCAAGAAGATCTTGTCCGGAGGTGCAACACAACTCATCGATCTTGACGGCAACGAGTTTTCTACTTTGGTCAACCTAGATCAACTCAAGAGATATTACCCCTGAGAGAAGCTCGCTGGACTGAAAACCGCAAGGGCGAGCAGTTCCAGGCAAAAATTAGAGCAAAAGCCTACTAGGTCGAAAACCCGAAAGGGCGGCTTAGGCAAAAGATAAGGCCCAAAAACAATCAAAGGCTCGCTAGACCGAAAACCTGAAAAGGCGGTACTAGGCAAAATTCAGAGCGCAAAAAGGAAAGTGTAAATACCCGAGCAAATCCTAACCAAACAATTGTAGTCCTGAACTACGTCATGACCTGATTCCTTTCTACAAGGGATACGTAGGCAGCCTCATCCTGAGGTTTGGTCACAATCTTTCGAGTTGATTCCAAGTTCTCATACACATTTCGCAGGCAGAACCAGTAAGAATCAAGAGCGGAAAATTCTCAAAACTCAAAGTTTTATTCAAACAAAGCTTCTTCGATTACATGGCTGAGCATGAAACTTTCAAACAAAAGAAATAAAAACATCCATAGCACTGGGTGCACAACTTATTTCAGGCACATTAAGATCGAGTCTAAAGTCTGTCTTAGTTTCCATTGTCTCTTGCTTCAATATCCCTTGTCAACCATCTCTTATAGCGTGTCGGAAGAAGAACACTGGGATATAGGTCTCTTGGAATGGTCGTGCGCTCCCTCCAATTGCTTTGGTAAGCCCTGAAGGTAGCAACATTGAAATTCGGTAGGACGAAATCCTCAGGACCCGCAGGCGGTGGTACTTGACGAGCTCCAAGTTGACGGAGAATGCGGTTTGGAACATAGAAGGTCCATCGGGTCAAACCTGCCAGAATCACTCGCTGACGCCCCATGTTGCTAATAGCCATATCAGGAAGGTCAATCCAAGTCAAACGCCAGGAGATCACCTCTTCTGTGAGCTGGGAAAGAACCCGAGTCCAACCTCCCACATCATCAAAAACCTCCCTGAAATTTCTAATAACGAACCCTTGAGTTTCGTGAACCCGGTTTCTTGGCACAGGCTCCAGCAGATTAGCCTTGTCACATAACCACAGCTGTGTGAAAGAGAGAAAACAAGTAAGGAGCCTTAGACAGCTTTGAACTGAGCGCTGAGGTAAAATGAGAACGAGTGAAAAGCCAGAAAAAGGAGAGTTGAGTGAGAAGCCTACCTGTAGGAGCAGCGGACTACCTTCAAAGACGTCGGTCCTACCGGCATGAACCCCATCCAGACCCATCAAAGTTTCAGCCAGAACCATGGGAGCTACATCCTTACGCTCCTCAATTTGCATAGCCACACCAACCAGGGAAGGGCTTGCTTGACCATCAGATTGCACGAACAAGAATGCAGCCAGTAAACATAAGCACAGAGCAAAGTTGTTGGAACGGAATCCTTCAATCAAGCGTGGGATGATCAGAAAACCTCCACGAATCAAAGACTTAGCCGCATTGTTACTTATCTCTAGCTTGGAAGACAACACTGGGGCAAAACCAACTCCGTAGAGAGGAACGATGGGTTCCGCCAAATCAAAACCTCCAAGGTAAGCGAGGAATTCTTCCACAGTGGGGCATAACTCTTGGAGACCAAAGCGGAAGACATGCACCTCAGGGTCCCAGAATTGTGTTGCAGCTCGCAACAACTCCGGACGTATGGACACATCTCGAATATAACGAAGGGAAGTCAGCCTATGACCCCGAAAGTGGAGCCAATCCAAGCCATCAAGATTGTCGAGCCAAGGACGCATCGAGGCCGAGAAACTCACCACCATTGTGAAAACGGGGGGGGGGGGGGGGGTAACAAGGAAAGAGTTTATGAAATTGGAATGCAAATAAGGGAGGGAATGAACAGCTTTTTATAGCCACCATGCATGAGGAACAATACAAAATTTCAAGTTCCAAAGAACGGTCGTCTCGAAAAACGTGCCAACTCGAAGACCGCAAGGAATCATGCTAAAAATGGTAAGTCTCCTCAAAAGGTGCCTCACAATGGCTCTTCAAGTCCCTAGGACGTGCGTTGAAGTGATGAAACGCCGAAAGGGAGGACCAGAAATCCGCTGCAAATGGCAGATTTTTTGGCATTATCAGGCCTGTACCGTACGGCACACTAATAGTGCCGCACGGCACAGTTTCAGTGCCGCACGGCACAACTGGCCAGATTCCAAGCAAAATTCAGTTTTGAGCCTCCGGGACTCATTCTATGCTTCTCTTTGGCACAAATCTTATGCATGCAAGCCCTGGCACGCACCTACGACCTATTGGAAGGGTCGGTTGGCAACCTCAACCAAAAAATCAATGGTCAAAAGTCTCGAAGACTTGAATACCAAGGAATGGAAGTATCGGCGAGCTATACTTCATGATAATGCCACCCCACGAGCATGGTCAATTCATGTGCAACGTGTCGTATCCATGAGTCATTCCATTCGTTTGTCAACGGCAATGCCAACATATGTGCGCAACAAGCATCATTCTCTTGTCGTTAGTCCATACATTGCACATATGAGTTCAAAAGCTTAGTTCTACTTCATTGAGTCCTATGAGTCACAAACATAAATGCAAATCAAGCTTTCCATATACAAGTTTGTTGGTCTCGAATTCAGTTGCTTTAAGTTAAGTACTCACATGCAAACTTTGATTTTCCAGATTCATTGCCAATATGAATGACAGCATGACTAAAATGCAAATTTTTATAAAACCAAGATCAAAATATCCACATGATAAGTGAAACCATATCCAGAGGCAAACAGGCCCAATGTGTCATCAACTACTACGGCTCGCAGGCCATCTATACAAGAAGGCTAAACAAATGCCCAAACCAAAACAAGGCACGCAGGCCCCACCTAGTAGAATGCTATCACTAACTACTGTCTCAGGTACGAGGACGCTTCGGAGGCGCAGACCCCTGAGGTCTATGCTCCTCTGGCGTAGCATGGTCGTCATCAGTGCTACTGCTCTCCGCAGGCTCCTCCCTCTGCTGTACACTCTCTCTCCGTCTCTCAGAAGAACGGAGCACTCGGCCTGAAGGTGGAGTCACCGAAGTAACTCGAGGCGTGGAACGCCTGGCACTCCCGGAGCCTGACGCTCCCTACACAAGCAGCAAAATTTGTCAGAATACAATGAAAGGCATGCATGATCAAACAGAAAAGAAAGACAAGTCCAATGTATACCTCAGCAGCCCCGGCACTAGGGGTGGCCCCTCGGCTAGCTCCTCTCTCACTGCTAGTACTCTCCCTCCTCCTGCGAGTACCTCGGCTGGTCTCTCTACCTCTGCTAGCCTCTCCAACACCACGAGCCGGTGTCCTCCCTCTAGTGGCTCTCTGACCACGACCAAGTACAACTCCTGGCTCAGCCCGCGGGCGCACCTCTGGAGCCATGCCCATCACGAACTGACGGACCATGGCCTGCAAGTCCTGCGCCAGCTGGTACGACGCCGCAGCCCACTCAACAGGAATCTGAAATTCAAAAGAGGCGTCAGCAATACATGAGATACGGGTATAAACAAGTAATTAAAGCGAGCATAATAATCGAGAGTCACCTCTGTCGTGGCAAGAGTAACTGTAGGAGTGATATGAGGCACCGTCACCACTCCAAGTGCTCCGTCAGCAGTCACCACCTCAATCTCTCTCCTCAACTCAAGTAAAGCAACACCGGCCCTCAAACGGTTCTCCATGTCCAGGTCATATGCCAAGTGTGTGCTCAAGTAACCCACATAATCCATCGAAAGACCGAAGACCACCTCTGTCGGCACCGTGTATCTCTCTATCTCAGCTCGGGTGTACTCCTCAGTCCTCTGAACGAGTGGAGGCAACGGCGAAGGCACTCTAAAATGGTCAATCCCGAGGGACTGACGGGAAACCCTGTCACCCAAGTACCATCGCCAACCGTAAGGGCACTCCAGCAGCACTCGACTCTGTGTCAGCTCCCTGCTCCTAACCAAGTAATCCCTGCGCATCCTATGCCAAACGTTCCACCTCACCTACAAGAGAGAAAGGTTTGTCAGTTCAAGGATAAAGGAAAACGAGAAAGCATGAACATTTGAAATCATGGAAAAGGCTTACCCTATCTCCTGTAGTAGTATCCAGAAAAAGCTGAAAAGTCCTCAAATCTCCCTTATGATCACCGCCTCCTGTGTACTCTGACCCCCACTTCTCGGCACGTGGGAGCACATCCTCATTGCTATGCGAATTGGCCGGGGCAAATACACCCAGCACCTCATAAGCCCACACCTGCATGTTCAGAAAACCGTCAAGTCAAGAAACATGGATAAAAGCATTATCATGATCATTGAAAGAGGAATGCAAGCAAAAGTCTTACCTCTAGCACCCTCCAGTAACCACCAAGGCTCGTGCCTACACCACGGTACACGCAACCAAGGAAGCAGTACACAGTACACAGGCCGGCGCCACCCCAGTCAAACCTCCCAGCAGTCTCCAAACTCTCTAGTGCAGGCAACCAACCCAAGTGCACCATGCCCTGCCTGTTCGGAAATAGGGAGGCACCAAAGAGGTATAACAAATAGGCCCTCGCCATCTGCCTAGCCTCCTCCTCTGACTCTGGCTCGTGGTCCCAGAAACCCACCAAGACAGTATACCTCACCCCCGGATCAATACCTCCAAGCCTCCTCCCCAGGTAGTGCTCAACGGCAGCAGGGTCCAAGTATAGCTCTGAGTCAAACGGGATGGGCTCACCTCCAACTCTCAGACCAGTGATCGCAGCAAAGTCAAGGGGAGTGATGGTCATCTCCCCGAATCTGAAGTGGAAGGTGTTGGTGGTATCCCACCACCTCTCCACCAGGGCTCGTATCAGCTTGCGATCCGTCCTAGTCACTGTCAGAAGCCGGATAAAAATGGTGAACCCAGAGGCATCAACCAAAGCCCTCACTCGTGATGGCAACGCGCGGTAGTACTCCAAAGAATGCGCAGAACCTCCATAGCCACCCAAGGATCTCTGAGTCTGTTAAACAAAGGCATGGCAAAACTTCAGTCAGTATTGTTAGCAAGAATGTACAAGCAAGCAAATGAACAAGCACAAGCAGAAAAGAATAAACAGAGGATACATACCAAAGGATTCCTATACGCAATGTGAGTCGAACGGTCTCGAATCACACTCGTATCTGGGTACGTAGGCAGCAGAGGGGTATAAGTATCACACCCCTGAGGAACAAAGAAGTGCACCCGTGGCACATAGGTAGCCGGTGTAAACGGAGCTCTGTGGTCCAAAGCCAACTCGACCTCTCGGACTATAGTCACTCGCCCCTCCTCGGTGGCAGCCTCTCTCTCCCTCTCCTCCTGCTCAGCATCCCTAACAATGGATGCCATGCCCTCCTGAACCAGGACATTCTCAAACCTGGGAAACTCCTGTAAGGTCGCTGCTATATCCTCGTCTCTCGCTCCCTCCAAAGTGTCTGCCAAAGTCAGACCAGACCCACGAGAAGAACCAACGGCAGGTGTAAACAACGGAGGCTCTGAAGGCTCTGTCTCTATCTCAGCACTCTCCTCTGGCACTCTGGCGGTACCAATCGCAATAGCCGGACCTGGAGCTATGCGCCTCACTAACGGCACCTCCTCACTCTCAGTACTACTACCCCCCGTCACATCCTCAACCAAAACATCCCTCGGGATACCCTCAGCCTGAGACCCACTCTCCTGAGCGCGGGCTCTCTCTGTAACAACATCAGTACCACTAAGACTCATAGCAATGTCCAAGGGAGAAATGCCCGTACCTGAAGGATCAATACCCGTGGCCTCCGGCCCCTCATGGCTAGCCACAGTACTCGGGCCACCACCCTCAGCGCCCTCAGTGTCCCGTACGGTGCTCCTATCGGTGACCACGGCACTCCCAACATCACCCACGGCACTATCAATGTGCCGTGCGGCACCCATAACCCCACTGGTACCTCCACTGCCTATCACCGCAGCATCCCCAGTACCCATGGCCTTCCGTACCTCCACCGGAGTCAAAACCTCACCCGTGTGAGTCCCACTCAGTCTCGTATGAGCCGCTTCCGGCATGGGTGGTGGTGTTTCGGCCCCAATCGGTGCCACACGGTAGGGCTCAAGAACTGGGCCTGCAATATTTGGGCCGACATCGGCCGGAACTCCCATGGACGAATCACTTCCAGACCTGCTGGAGGAAGTACTACCCTCCCCGTGCGCCGACGACGACGAATCGCCGGTAGACATGGCCGAACCGCTCGGTGCCTCCCCGGAATCTGCCATACCAGTATATTTCAGAAGTGAAAATGTGGGTTTTGGGGAGATTTTCGATCGGAAGATTGAAGGAGATTTGAGGGAAGGAAGGAGGAGTAAGAAGATTGAAGGAAATGAAGATTTTCGGAATACCACGCTCTCGGAATAACTGACTAAAATGTTTGAATGCGTTTGAAAGAGTGGGAGAAAACAAAATGGTTTTGGGCGGTTTTAATAGCCACTTGTGCCGTACGGCACACCCACTCTACCGCACGGCACACTCTGTGCACCGCACGGTACACCCTTTTGCCATTTCTACCGCACGGCACGCCATTTCTGCCGCACGGTACAGTGTTGATGCCGCACGGCACACGTCTGTGTCCTTAATGATGTTTGCACCAGATTCAACCTTCCCAAGGACTTCTAAAGCCAAGATTTCTAGCAATCTCACTCAGGCTAATCCTCGATTTTGCCCCACGTCAGCTTCGCGTGAGCACTCATTGGTTCCATCACAAGTATTGAAGCAACGATTGGATTTATAAGTCCTCGAAGGCATTACCAACAACTTCTACCAGTATCGAAAGTTGTTTCGTAAGCCCTCTACGGCATCAGCAACAATTATTTCAAAAACATCGAACGGTTTCGTAAGCCCTCAATGGCGTCTACAACAACAATCTTGATCAGCGTCAAACAGGTTTTCGTAAGTCCTCACCGGCATTAACGACAGCTTTATCAGCATCAGATGGTTTCGTAAGTCCTCACCGGCATTAACGACAGTTTTATCAGCATCCGATGGCTTCGTAAGTCCTCACCGGCATTAACGACAGCTTTATCAGCATCCGATGGTTTCGTAAGTCCTCACCGGCATTAACAACAGCTTTATCAGCATCAGATGGTTTCGTAAGTCCTCACCGGCATTAACGACAGTTTTATCAGCATCTGATGGCTTCGTAAGTCCTCACCGGCATTAACGACAGCTTTATCAGCATCCGATGGTTTCGTAAGTCCTCACCGGCATTAACAACAGCTTTATCAGCATCAGATGGTTTCGTAAGTCCTCTCCGGCATTAACGACAGCTTTATCAGCATCCGATGGTTTCGTAAGTCCTCACCGTTATTAACAACAGCTTTATCAGCATCAGATGGTTTCGTAAGTCCTCACCGGCATTAACGACAGTTTTATCAGCATCAGATGGTTTCGTAAGTCCTCACCGGCATTAACGACAGTTTGATCAGCATCAGATGATTTCGTAAGTCCTCACTGGCATTAACGACAGTTTGATCAGCATCAGATGATTTCGTAAGTCCTCACCAGCATTAACGACAGTTTGATCAGCATCCGACGGTTCCGTAAGTCCTCACCGGCACTAACGACAGTTTGATCAGCATCCGACGGTTTCGTAAGTCCTCACCGGCATTAACGACAGTTTGATCAGCATCCGACGGTTTCGTAAGTCCTCTCCGGCATTAACAAAACGGTTTTCAGCACCAAGAGCACATCATTCGTTTTTCCCTCGTTGAAAAGCAGAACGACAATTCCCTCAAACCGATCAAGGTATGTTCCCTATCGACTCTTGCATTCTAAAGCCTCAATGAACTACGCCGGTCTGATCCCTACAACGGGGTACATAGGCAGCTCTTACGAGCGCGACCACATGCATCATGCTTAGCTGTTTGTTTTCATACGAGGACGTCCACATCGAGGGGTGTCTTCTATCTTTGACGCGACTTCCGACGACACAATGTTTGTAAGTCTCGTCAAAGAGGGGCAACTGTAGACACCCCAAAATGAGCGTTCACGTACATTTTAAATCCCCAATGATGAACGGAAACGATCGGAAGAACTCTCGGATTGGAACTCTCCAAGTCAACTCAGTCAACAGTACCGCACGGTACACATCTCTCAACGCACGGGACAGCCAGTGTCACGTACAGCAGAGTTTTGGAAATTTGACGGCCAGTTGTACCGTACGGTACACGAGTTGTGCCGCACGACACAGTTCGTGTGCCGTACGACACTGTTCAAGTTCCCAGTTCTTTTTGCGGGTTCCCAGCAAGCCGAAAGTGTTGACGAGATTGGTTCCCCCGCCCCGCTGGCCGAAAGGGGAGATCATGGCCGAAAGGAATAGGCTATTCCCTATGCCATTGTCCCCCTGGGCAAGAATCAAGAAGGGGTTGGGAACTACATTCGGCTCCCCAATCCTCCATAAAAACCGTTCGAACTCAATGAGAAAAGGGCCCCAGATCCCCCGAATCCCATATAATTTCTGTATAAGAAAGGACCACGAAATTCCATCCTTGGATACCATTTCCTATTGCTAAGCTTCTTAAGCATCACCTCTACTATACAAAAATCCGCATCACTCTCTCTGCCGGAATCAAAACCCAAAGCAGAGACTCATCCCCTGTTTCTTGGTTCTTAAGCCGTTCCAAATTTGCCCAAGTATAAGCCCTCAATCCCTCTTACCACCATACTAGAGTGAAAGTGAGGGCCAGAGAAGGTTCAAGCAGCATTCGGAAGTTCAATCCGACGCTCAATCCGAGAGTTCGAAACCGTAGGTATAAACCCGTTTCGCCAAATTCCTTGAATTTGGTACCCTGAGGGGAGGGGTACTAAGGGTGGAATGATCCTTTGTATCATTTCCATGCTTGGTATGCCCAAATTACAGCAAATCCAGTTTCATTTCACACCTCCTGGTCGCGTCGTACGGTGAAAACATCGGCTCGTACGGAGCGATTCAACAAGGAGGGACATCCCATACTCAATACAATGTTTTCTCCCTTTTAAGTAGTTCATTTTGAATGCATTTCATACTTTGTATGTGCCTCTGATCAATCATTTCGAAAAGCCAAAGTTTCAAACTGTTTTGCAGCCAAGTGTGCCGCACGGTACTCATACTGTGCCGCACGGTACACCTTGAGTGCCGTACGGTACTCATTTGAAAATTTGACCGTTAATTTGAAGAACAGTGCCGCACGGCTCACCGTTTGTGCCGCACGGTACATTCAGTGTGCCGCACGGCATACTTTTCTGGTAAAAATGTGAAATTTGAACCTTCCCCTGCAGGAATAGTTTGAAGTTTGGATTTTCATTTGATTTCTGTTAATTACAATATCAGTCATTTGTTTTTCTCATTATTATTATCCGCTTTGTTTGATTTAAATGTTTATCTGTTAATGTTCAGCAATAAAATTGTTTTCTAATAAAATCCCACAAATGTTTAGTAAAGACCGATTTTTAATCGGGCGAACGGGGTGCATTAAAACCCTTCCCTGTTCGTAACCTGGCTCCCGGATCCAAAACGAATCTCTGGTTTTCAATTGGTTTTATAAGTCATTCTCTCGAAATCATCATTTTCGAATTGGTTTCTCGGGTCCCAAACTATTTTCCCAAAACCCGGGTGGCGACTCTAAAATCCTTGTTTTTCGAACCGTTTCGAAAACCATTGCCCGAACCGCGTGGAGGCCGACCGTCCACAACGGCCAGTGACATCACCCACGTCGCCCAGGTATACAGAGAGAGCACGTGTCATCATATTATTGGGAAAATGCCTGCAGCCCCATGATTGGGTGCAGATCCCTATAAATATGGGGCATTCATTCACAAGTTCTAGAGAGATTGATTCATCCTTAGAAGCACGGAAATCTTAGAGAGAGAAAGTGACTCAGAGCCTTGGAAACAAGAACATTGTTCTTGCTAGTGCTCGCAAGCCCATCTTTCTCCTAGGACTGTGATTCGAGGACGATGATGATCCAAATGGGAATGGACTGAACGTTGCTGCCTTCTCTTTCTGTATACTCGGCTTAATCTTTCGCCCCTTTACACACTCTCTTATTCCTGTTCAATTGTTAGCTATTGTTTACCTCTCCAAGTTAATTTTATTGACTCATACCATAAACCGAACCTACATTGCTTATAGAGAAAAATGGGCTAGGAATATGACTTTTAAAATAGCTTTATAAACTCAACCATCTTTAACTGCAGACTCGCCTCAACTCAAGCTGTATTAAAATAGCTTTATATAAAGAATAGTTTTTTTTTTTTTTGATCCGCTATATAAAGAATAGTTAATTGCCTAACATTCGACCTTGACAATTTTAAAATGTCTATTGTATACGTGCATTTATTTATGAAATCCATTTGAATCATATATATAGAATTGATTATCTTTGTTCCAGTTGCTCTCATCATCGCTGCCATCATTGTTACCTTACTCTCATCACCTGCTGACGAGGAAATCACCCGCAACATGCCATGCTCATGTAAAACTTGTTTTTACTGAGAGAAAAATGGGCTAGAAATATGGCTTTCAATAATTGGACAATAAAAGTACTATCAAATCTGTCAGACACGAACCTCCAATTAATCAAGGTCATTTTTTTGAAAAATAATGATGTGCACGCATATCAAGACATACGTAAAGATCGATCGAAATCAATCAAAGTAAGATATATCTGGATATTCTACTGAGGATATTCTACTGATGGACGGCCATTTGTATGAACGATGCCAGCAACAAAATTTGTCATATCTCCAAAAGGTCCCATTCGGACTTTGGAAACCTTGTTAGCTATATACTTCTACTAGGAATTAGTCAATTTTGGGAAGGAAATGTAGGGGTATTTTATCTCTGTGTGTATTGGTACATGCAAGGTTGATGGAATTTTATATATTCAAGTTTGTTTTATTGCTTCAGCTTTGCTGAATACCATGGCTTTAGATAAAAAAAAAAAAATCGTTATCATTATATAGATCGAATTGCATGATGCTTAATTTTTACAACATTTATAGAACTCTAAATTAACCAGGCATGTGAATTAGCTTGCACACTACTCTACTAATCCCGATTTTTAAAGTTAAAACTAAATAAATCGAAATTTTTAAGGAGTTGACGATGTTTAAATGCCACCAAATAGTACACGAGACAGACTAATGGATCATAGTCAAGAATATTCTACGTACAATGGCACACGTGACATACTGTAGGGGTCCGGACATACCGAGCACCTAACTCATTCTGAGAGATACCTCTTCTGTCGTCACCGAGAGACTATCGTTGAGGGACTCTTCGGTATGTGGTTCAATCTATGCACAACAGTTAGGTGGGGTTTCGGTCCCACGTCTCGGGTTTCGCCGAGACCTTTCTTATATTTGACTCAATAATGAGTTTTTAGAATCCATATCGAAAGGGCACGGGGCATACCCGAAAGGTGACATAAAACTGACTTCATGATGTAAATAATATGCTGAGAGGCTCGATGCTGAGTCAGCAGAGCAGTTAACGCTGCATGTGCCTGTAACAAATCGTGATCATGACGAATGACGTCAGCCGAACTGTTATGACACGTGTAGCAGTTTCACTGGTGGCATGAGATTACAAAATATTCTATCGGGTTGGTCATCGTGACGTCAGCCGAACGGTAAAGTCACGTGACAAGCGCAGCTGTGCTTGGAGATCAAGCCAAGGCACGCCTATAAAAGGAAAACTTCATCACTCAGAAGAGGTACGGACGACTCTCTCGAAAAACCCTAAATCTACTGCATTTCATCTTCTATCGACTTACTTGACCGTCGAAGTGCCGTTCTGGACTCAACGGTCCAGTCCGGCGCTAATGGTTTGCTGAGTGTGCATGCCTAGGTTCAACTCGAGAGGGTACACCATCTCCGTCGTTGATCACCACCACAAAGAGCTACCGGAGAAAGAGGGCTCCACAATTGGCGACTCCGCTGGGGAGTGAGTGCTTTACTCATTTTCGGCGTTCTTCTCTTCCCTTTGGAGAACTCTTTTTCCTTCTATAGCTCTTTTATGGCGATCGTTGAAGACGACGGTACCTCCGGTCCGACGACGGGAGCTAACCCCGGTGGTGGCTCTCGGGTGGATATCGTCACCCACCCTATTTCAGGCTTCACATCGAGCCCAAATCCTCTGGATACTGTGCAGCAAATGCAGGAGCAAATGGCTGCCATGAAGGCTCAGATTGAATCTCTGACGAAGAAACAACCCACCGCCTCAGCCTCTCGATTAGGGGCGTCGAGGTGACGGCTCAAGCAACGCAACATACTCACCAGACTCAGCGCCGTTCAGCTAAAGACCGTTTGGGCCAGCCATTCATTGTTACAGACGCCTCGGGGCAAATCATTCCTCAAAGGGAGCAGACCCCCTCCCCGCGTAGACGTTCGGATTACGTACGAATGGAACGCACCACGAGGATGAGAGGTCGTTCCACGTCAAGCTCTCAATCAACAACGGGGCGTTCTGGCTCCCGAGCATCGCGATGTAACAACAGAGGCACTAATGCTAACCGTGGCAAGGCTCCGGTGCAGTATGACGCGGAAGGCTGAGAGGTCATCCGCAGCAGATCTACGGACCACAGCGACCGACGTGACGGTCGACACACAGAGCGCGATGATCACCATAAAGAGCGAGTGGACCGAGCGACCGGTCGACGAACCCACCATCGGGATCGGAGTCCTCGGATACACCGAGACCACGATACACAACGCTCTCCTGAGTACGAAATGGATGATACCGGCGATTTTATAGTCGTTCGGGACCCACATACCGGAGAGTCCAAAAAATATAGAGCTGAAACTTAGCAAGCCGACTCCGGAAAAAGTAAGGAACACCCCCACGACCTCGGCGTGAACGACGAGCAGCATAAACTGAATGCCATAAGGGCATTTAGCACTGGCAAGGCCTACGAGGCCCCACGTTTAGCTGAGAAGCCAGTCGATTCAAGGCTTCGAAAAATCCAGGACTCACCATTCATACTAGAAATCCAGGAAGCTCAGCCCCCGAGGAATTTCACTATCTCAAAATTCACAAAGTACGATGCTAAATCCGACACGGTGATGCACCTTGTACATTACCGACAACTTATGGGACTCTATGGCTACGATGAAGCCATGATGTGTAAGGCGTTTCCTGTAAGCCTCCAGGGGATCGGGTTAGTATGGTTTAACCAGCTACAATCGAGCTCCATTAGCTCGTTTGAAGAACTAGAAGAGGCCTTTACGGCACGATTTGTGACAAACAGCACACAACCAAAAACGATTGACGCACTCGTCGGTCTAAAGCGACAACCCGGGGAGAAGCTGCAAAATTACGCCGAGCGTTATTGGGAGATTTACAATGCCATTGAAAGCTGTGACCCGCAGATGGCTGCCACATCTTTCAAGTATGGCTTGGACGAGACCTCGGCTATCTTTGAAGAGCTCATGCTGAACCCTCCGGCGAACATGAGCCGGCTAATGGAGACCGTGGAGAAGTTTGCCCAGTTGGAAGACATAATATCAGAAAGAAGATTCTCAAGAACCTCGGGAAACCACAAGGCAAGTAATGCTGACTACTCGGGGAAAAAGCACATCAACACGGTCAAATCAGGGAATGGAAAGGGATGGAAGAAGGACCGCGATGCATGGAGGGAACGGGAACTGGTCAGGGAACGGGAACCGAAACCTAATGAGTTCGTTGGTATTACAACGGTATTCAACTAACCACTTTACAAGCTAATCAGAGCCATCAATCGGGAACCGTGGTTCACTTGGCCGACCAATAAGTTGGGGACAGCCAAAGGTCAGCCAGAAGACTGTAAGGTGAAATGCACCTATCATAATGAACTGGGACACTACACCACAGCGTGCCAACCTTTCAAGGAGTTCTTAGAAAGGCAGATCACGCAGGGGCGCTTGGACCAGTTCATTGACCGACAGAGGACTGCGAACCGAACACAGCAGCAACGGCAGAACAACCCTCTGGAAGAAATTGTTGTCCATGTGATCCACGGGGCTGCTACTAAAGAGAAAACTGCAGTGCTTCGGGCAAATTCGAGCTCCTACTCACAAGTTCTTACTATTGATGGAAACGCCAAATGAAAGCTCTCGGAAAGAGAGGAGCAGTGGACTATCACGTTCACCGAGCAAGACTTAAGGGGTGTATAGCTGCCTCACAGCGATGCCCTGGTGATTTCCGTTTACATAGGAGTTCCCAAGGTCAAACGAGTGCTCGTAGATCAAGGAAGTTCCACCGAGATCTTATACTATTCGGCATTCAAGGCACTGAACCTGAACCCGGACCATCTGTTGCCGGCCGACTCCCCCCTCTTCAAATTCAACGGGGCTCCGGTCTGGCCGATGGGACGAATCATCCTTCCGGTGAAGGCAGGTTCAAAGACCCTGCAAATGGAATTTGTCGTCGTAGACGCGCCGAGCCCTTACAATGCCATCCTTGGCAGAACCTGGTTGCACGAAATGAAGGCCATTGCCTCAACCTATCATCAAGTTGTCCGGTTCATCGGTGCCGAGGGATGGCAAGAAGACATCAAAGGCGATCAAATGATAGCGCGAAGGTGCCAAGTGAACGCAGTGCATATGAAGAAGAAAAGCACTAAAGGGAAAAAGAAGAAAGAGCCGAAGCCAAGACCCATTGAAGAACCAGAAGCACCTGTCCTGGAGGATGTCGGGTTGCCAGCCGAGGAGAATGCAGTCGAGGACCTAGTAACAGTGCCCATCAATGAAGAAGGAACCCGCTACTTTCTCCTTGGATCCACTTTATCAGAAACCGAGAGGGAGCAACTGGTGGAGTTCCTTAAAGGGAATAGCGAGGTCTTTGCTTGGACACCTTACGAGATGCCGGGCATTGACCCTCAATTTATCTCTCACTCACTCAACGTTGACCCTCTCCGAAAGCCCGTGGTACAAAAACCGGGACGATCATCTCTGGCCCATTCAGACGCTGTTATATCTGAGGTTGGGAAGCTACTTGATGCTGGGGCTATCCGCGAGGTCCAATATCCAACCTGGCTTGCAAACACCATAGTGGTTCCAAAGAAGGATGGGAAGCTGCGCGTTTGCATAGACTACACCAATCTCAACGATGCCTGCCCGAAGGACTGCTTTCCTCTGCCACGAATCGACCAGCTAGTCGACGCCACGGCGGGACACGCTCGGCTCAGCATGATGGACGCCTACAGCGGGTACCACCAAATAGCGATGGTAACAGAGGACTAGGAGAAGACAGCTTTCATATCTCCCCGAGGGACCTACTTCTATAAGGTAATGCCGTTCGGCCTCAAGAACGCTGGGGCTACCTACCAGCGCATGGTGACAAAAATGTTAGCCAAGCAGCTCGGGGACACGATGGAAGCATACATTGACGACATGGTTGTCAAAAGTAAGCACGCTTCGGATCATCTGGGGCACCGCGGCGAAATTTTTGCCGTCATGAAGAAGCACAAGCTGCGCCTAAATGCCGAGAAGTGTGCATTCGGCGTCGGCTCAGGAAAGTTTCTCGACTACATGGTTACTCGGTGGGGCATCGAGGCAGACCCGAAGCAGATATCTGCCATCCGGAACCTCAGACATCCGAGCACTATCAAGGAAGTTCAACGGCTCACGGGTATGGCCGCGGCGCTAAACAGGTTTATCAGCCGATCTTCAGATCTGTGCCGACCTTTCTTCGAGTCCCTGAAAACAAGCAAACGGAGCTTTCAGTGGACCGATGAATGTGACCGAGCGTTGGGCCAGTTGAAGGATTACCTCACCTGAGCTCCCCTCCTCGTGATGCCAAAGCCTGAAGATGATTTATACCTCTACCTCTCGGTATCAGGCCCTGCTGTGAGCTCGGTCCTTGTGAGAAAGGAAGGGACTAACTTCCAACCCATCTACTACTCCAGTAAGACATTGAACCCATCCGAAACAAGGTACCTCCCTCTCGAAAAATTGGTTTTAGCTCTCGTGACGGCCAAGAGGAAATTGTTGCCTTACTTCCAAGCCCATACCATCATTGTGATAAGCGAGTTCCCTTTGAGGGCCGTACTAAAAAAGGCCGACCTCTCCACTCGGATCTCTAAATGGAGCTTGGAGTTGGAAAACTTTGATATACGGTACGAACCCCGAACAACTATCAAGGGACAGGCTCTGGCTGATTTCATTGTTGAACTGACACCTGAGCTCAAAGAAGACAGCTTGAAATTATCCGAAGAAGCCACAGTAAGGGCTGGACCAGACGGAACAACGAAAGGGACTTTGGCTACAGCCGAGAAACCTTCAGAAGACGGAAAAGGTAAAGTTTGGAAAATGTTCCAAGGTGATATGTGGCGTTTACATGTTGACGGAGCATCGAATAGCCGAGGGGCTGGCGCCGGCATCGTACTCATCACCCCGGAAGGTGTCATGCATGAAAACGCTCTAACCATTGGATTTCCGGCATCAAATAACGAAGCTGAGTACGAAGCCCTTGTCTCCGGCCTAAAGATGGCAAAACACTTAGGTGCCGAGACAGTGCAAGTCTAAAGAGATTCACAGCTGATTGTGAACCAAATCAAGGACCAGTACAGCCTGAAAGATCCGAGGATGATGAAATACTACGACAAAGTGTGGGAGCTGATAAAAGAGATTGGCACCATGGAAGTCGAATGGGTGGGCCGAGAGCGAAACGCCCACGCGGACGCTTTGGCCTCCCTAGCAACAGCTTGTGCACCTTCCCCCAACCGAACCATCCTCCTCGGGGAGATAGAGAATCAGAGCATTGAGCAAAAGACGAAGGAAGTGCTTCTCATATCCCTAGGCCCTAGCTGGATGGAAGAAATCTACGCCTACCTCAAACACGAGAAGCTCCCGGAAGACAAGAAGGAAGCTCACAGAATCAGGTGCAAGGCCTCCTACTTCTATTTAGATCCGAGCGATCTGATATACCGAAGGTCCTTCACAGGCCCCGATTTGAAGGTCGTTCACAATTCCCAAATCGAGAACATTCTCCGAGAGCTTCACGAGGGGAGCAGCGGATGTCATTCTGGCGGACGGTCCCTTTCCCACCGAGCTATTACTCAAGGGTATTGGTGGTTGAAAATGAAGAAGACCTCCGAGGAATACGCCAAGAAATGTGAACAATGCCAAAAGCACGCCTCTCACCTGCTCCAGCCTGCCGAAGCCTTACACCCTATAACCAGCCCTTGGCCTTTCGCTCAATGGGGGTTGGACATAGTGGGAAAGCTGCCAACGGCTCCTGGAGGGTTCAAACACTTGATAACGGCGACAGATTACTACACCAAATGGGTGGAGGCCGAGCCCCTTATCACTATAACTGCTACTAACGTAGAGCGATTTCTTTGGAAGAATATCATCTCTCGCTTCGGTGTCCCTTATGCGATCATTTCGGATAACGGGACCCAATTTGTGGCCGAAGCGATAGAGAAGCTCTGTAAGAAGCACAGCATCCGGATCTTCCACTCATCGGTGTCATACCCACAAGGCAACGGACAGGCCGAAGTGTCGAACAAAACGATATCGGCTGGAATCAAGAAGCAGTTAAGTTTGAAAAGGGGAAAGTGGGCCGAAGAACTCCCAAAAGTTCTTTGGGGCTATCGGACCACCCACCGGCGCTCAACTGGCCGAACTCCATTCTTCATGGCATTTGGCATGGAAGCTGTTCTCCCACTAGCCACCCTAATCCCAACAGCTCGGACCAAAAATTTTGATGTGCCGACCAACGATAAGGCTATGGACAGGGAGCTCGACCTAGCTGAAGAGCTCAGGGAAGAAGCACACCTGAAACATGCCTCGTATCAGCAGGAGGTTGCCAGAGGATACAACAAGAACGTCCGGATGAGGCCCTTCAATGTAGATGATCTTGTCCTCCGAGAGGTGGTTCAGAAGTAAAAAAAGACTAAGTTCAAACCTAACTACGAAGGACCCTTCTGAGTGGTTGCAAAGGCCGGACATGGGTCATACAAATTAGCAGGGATGGATGGAACACCTATTGGCAACCCCTGGAATGCCACTAAACTCAGGAAGTTCTATGCATAGGAAAAACTATTAGAAAAGAATATATTTGGGCTGTTTGTTTTGTCCCTTTTTATTTTGCTATTAAAGATGCTCGAAGAATGAATGAAAAGACAATCTTCCACTACGACTGTTGCCTATTTAAATTACTGTCAGAACAACTATCAAGGTTTGGTGTTCCTACTAACACCTTGAACATAATCTAGGCCTGGCGCCAGGATTTTCATTCCAGTTCATGTTGCTGCGGTTCCAACCCGAGCAACTATTTCCTCTAATTAGAACCGAGCAGGGGCTATCAGTGGAAATTTTTTCCAAGTGTTGGGAAAATTTTTGTTATATTTCATGTTGCTTCGGTTTCAATCCGAGCAACTATTTCCTCTTATTAGAACCGAGCAGGGGCTATCATTGGAAATTCTTTCCAAGTGTTGGAAAAATTTTCGTTATATTTCATGTTGCTTCGGTTCCAATCCGAGCAATTTTCCTCTGATTAGAACCGAGCAGGGGTTATCAGTGGAAATTTTTCGAAGTAGACAACGTTCATACATCATTAAAATTATTACTTCGGCACAAGCCGAGCAATTTGTTTCGCAACTTGTCCCGAAGTAGGGGCAATTAAGAGGATGGCCTCCTCTGCAACATTGAGAATTTTTCTAAGTATTGAAATGGCTTTCAAGCCAATCAATAAAAACATACAAAGCGCAAAGAAATCAGCATTCAAACCATTCAAAAGTTCCCATTCAAATATTCCCAAATCAAACATTCAAGAACTTTCACCACTTCGGTGAAATCGGAGCATGGCAGGGTGGTACTTGTTCGGTGCCATCTCCGTGAGAAACATGTTTTAAATATTACAATACCCCTGGAACGGCAAAATCCAACAGTTCGGATCCGTCCAGTCAAAACTTTAAAAACAAAAATAAGAATATCCGAACATAAAGATATCTTCTAAGGCGTTATGTTGATTGAGGCTCGAATGCTGTTCCCTCGGTTGGAGTGTTTTTCGTTGGAGCTTTCTCTGAAGGAGCCCCGTCAGCTGTTCCTTCGGGCTCTGGGGTACCGACATCTCTGCCATCCTCATCATCAGCAATATCCTCGGTGGCAGGAGAGTCAGGCATCTCTGGAGGCTCACGCCTTAGATCTTCGGCGGGAACGCCGAGGACATCATAGCAATATAGATACCCCTTGCTGAAGCCTTTTTCCTCACCATTCCTCACGAGCCTGAACATGTCGCCGGCGTATGCCTCCCCGGCTTCGGTGAATCCGGCACTATGAGCCTCCTTTTTAGCTTCCTCTAGAGCCTTCTCATGCTCGGTCTTTACCTTCTCCAATCGTCGGTCAGACCTCTCCCTCCATTCAGACAGCTCCTTCTTCAATCTCTCGTTCTCGATCCGGAGTTTTTCGGCATGGCTCTCGGCAGTCTGCACCTTTTCCAGGGCAGCATCCGCTCGGTTCTTGTACCTTTTTGCCGCGCCATTAAGCTCTAGCACCTGGTCATGCAGCCTCAACACAGACTGTCCGGCCTGCAAGAACAAGAGTAATACGAAGATAAGTAAACGGATATAGTGAATGTAAAATTCCGGAGCTCGATAATGAATATTTACCTGCACAACCAGGGACGAACAATGGTAGAGATTATCTTCCAGTTTGCCCGGAATCATAGCCATATCATTTTTTAGGGCAAGAGCAGGGAGGAGGCCCAACCTGAGGCGGGAGTCGGCATGAACACTGTCGGTGTTCATAATGCTCCTCCCCTCGGCGTTGATCAGCGCCGGAGACCATGGCATGGTCAGCACTTCAATTTCTGGTTTATGTTTTCTCCTCTCCTCAACCCCCTCATTTTTTCCCGGAAGCGAGGTGTCATCTCTCGGCTTTTTAGCCGGCTGCTCATCCTCCAAAACGGTAACCCGGCTTCGTCCGGCGGGTGGATCTTTAGAAGGGGCAGAGCCAGAGCTCGGTTTCTCCTTCCTCTTTGAAGGAGTCTTCTTGCTTTTGGCTGCCATTTCAGCTAGCCTCGCAGCAAGGTCGATCTTCGGCGGCATATCTTCGTCGGGTGTTAGAGGATCGAGCGAAGAGCGGTCCACGAGAATTCTTTCCTTACCTCGGAGGTCACCGACAGGCTGAGCCTCGATATTTTCTCTCTTCGGCAGATATAAACCTTTCAACAGAAGCCTTTCCTTTTCTTAATCACCGAGCTCTCCCTAGTTTCTTCTTCAACCAACTCCTGTAGGACGACAAGTAGCTGAGGACGTCGTGTGCTAGGCGTCCGGAGCACTGATATAGCTTTTGTGCTCTCTCGGGGTTGGCACGCGTCTTCAGGCGCCGAGTGATCGGGGAAGGACCTGCAAAGCACAAAAGTCAGTAAATCACGACAAATTATTGTTTACAGAATCAGCAAGAATAAGCAAAAGAAGAGCATTAACTATGATCACCCCGAAGGGTGGGGACGGGGAACGGATCCTCGGCTAAGGGCAGACTGTAGTCTCCCGATATCATGACGCATATGTCTTGAAAGTGGTCGGAGTCCGGGAGATGTTCGACTATCTGCTTCTTCTTCGGCCTTGTCATTAGAAAGTATCTACCGAACTTCGCGTTTCGAGACATGGCGTAAATATAGAACAAATCCCATACCCGAAGCTCAAGGCCGTCCCTCTGCTTCAACTCGTACGCTGAGTTAATCACCCTATAACTATTGATGGTTAGTTGGTCGGGGGAAAGGAAGTAGATATTCAATACCGCTCGGATGAAATTATTCATAGGGAACCGGACACCGCCCTCAGTGATCGCCATCAGCGGGACGATCAAGTGATTGGGACCGTAGCTCGGTTCCATTCCCTTCGGGATAATTGTCACCGTAACTCCTTCGGGGATGCCATACTTCTCGACGAACTTAGAATACCCAGCTTGACCATGTGTGAAGTAGTGAAGATAGGGACACGAAGGGTCCTTCTTCTTCCCAATACTAGAAGACTCGCCGGACGATTTACCCTCGCCGGACCCAACAGTGCCGATCTCGGCTAGAATCGCTTGCTCCACCTCTTCTGCAGCATCTGCGTCTTGTTCGGAATTAATGCTTGTTGCTTGCTCGGTGCTTGTGGTCGTGGTAGTAGTGGTAGGTCCGAACTCTGAACGGTCCTCAGACTCTGTGGCATCACTGTCGTCCAAGAATCCATCCGACACTTCTTCCTCCTCCCCTAAGTCTACGGGCTCTTCTACTATAGGGTCAGGGTTCGGAGGTATGGATTGAAGGGGCCTCTCGTCTACAGGTTTATTGAAATTGAAATCCATTGGTACGATCTCTCGGCAAGGGTTTGGCCGAGCTCTATACTTATGGAGAAGGTGGGTGATATGGGAAGCGGCTGTACTAGAAATCTCGGATCCTGAGCTCTCGGAGTCTGAGGAGATCTCAACGACTGATGGCGCCAGACCTAACAAAAAGAATGCAAGGTAAAGAGACCGTTAGCTATACGCAATGGGTCCTAAAATCAATACCGAGCAACATATCCCTCGGCAGCCACCAGACGTTTGAGATCCCTAGTCAACAGTGCACATGTGAAATGATATCCCTCGGCACTCGTGGCCGAAGGGGGAGATCCCTAATCCTAGGCCTTTCGGCATTGTCTTCAACCTCTGCTACAGGTTGAGGTGACTGTTCATCTTCAACCATGAACACAGAAACTCAACCCAGAAAACGCGTGTAAACTGACTGAAGAGTGGCAAAAGCAGACATGAAATCGAGGAAAAACAAGCAAAAATTGAAGAGACAAGGTTTGGACAAGATTATACCTGAAGATCTAGAGCAGAAATGGATGCAACGACTTCGATCCGCGAGAAATCCCAAGGTTCTCAGAAAGAGAAGCTCTGGAAATCAAAGAGCGAAGAGAGAGAAAGTGTTATTCTCTCCCGTGGTGCCCTATTTACAGGGGAGGGGGGACGAATTTCGAATATTGATGGAGCTTGGGTGGGAAAAACACGCGGTCACAGTGCCAAATCCGAAACGGCGTGAGCCCAACCAATGGACGCGCGACACGTATCACCAATGACGGTTCACCATAGCACCCCTCTCCACTACGTCAGCATTACGGCGTGACGTGACTACAGCTGTCATGTCACCACTGAAGCCCTACTCGTAGGGGACACGTGTCATACCCCGGATGGCCGAAAAGTCAGCGCTGACAGAGAATCTAATGATGAAGCCTTATCTTGAGAAATGGGGCTCGGATCGGACCCCGTTCGGCACCCGAGTATTCAACCCCTCCTGTGGGAAGTACACAGAGGGATCAAGGGGCTATTGTAGGGGTCCGGACATACCGAGCACCTAACTCATTCTGAGAGATACCTCTTCTGTCGTCACCGAGAGACTATCGTTGAGGGACTCTTCGGTATGTGGTTCAATCTATGCACAACAGTCAGGTGGGGTTTCGGTCCCACGTCTCGGGTTTCGCTGAGACCTTTCTTATATTTGACTCAATAATGAGTTTTTAGAATCCATATCGAAAGGGCTCGGGGCATACCCAAAAGGTGACATAAAACTGACTTGATGATGTAAATAATATGCCGAGAGGCTTGATGCTGAGTCAGCAGAGCAGTTAACGCTGCATGTGCCTATAACAAACCGTGATCATGACGAATGACGTCAGCCGAATGGTTATGACACGTGTAGCAGTTTCACTGGTGGCATGAGATTACAAAATATTCTATCGGGTTGGTCATCGTGACGTCAGCCGAACGGTAAAGTCACGTGACAAGCGCAGCTGTGCTTGGAGATCAAGCCAAGGCACGCCTATAAAAGGAAAACTTCATCACTCAGAAGAGGTACGGACAACTCTCTCGAAAAACCCTAAATCTACTGCACTTCATCTTCTATCGACTTACTTGACCGTCGGAGTGCCGTTCTGGACTCAACGGTCCAGTCCGGCGCTAACGGTTTGCTGAGTGTGCAGGCCTAGGTTCAACTCGAGAGGGTACACCATCTCCGTCGTTGATCACCACCACAAAGAGCTACCGGAGAAAGAGGGCTCCACACATACTAATGGAACATAGTCAAGAATATTCTACGTACATACAAAGCAGATCATTTTATGAAAAAAAAAAAAAAAAACAAACAAACAGATACTATGATTCAGCGCTCCTAACAATATCACCACATATATAATTATTTATTGCCTCTGACAAGCATTTTAACACAGGGAGCATTGAAAAATAACACCGCCACAAAAACAAGCTCGCAAACTCACAATACAGAGACAACCTCAACCCATTTGTTCTGAGACTTACAATGCTTATTTACAAGTTATACAAAGGTGCAAGCAAACTAAAAAACTAGAAACAAAAAGGGAATACTCGTCAATCATGAAAAAGATTCAGTTACCCAAAAAGAAAAAAAGAAATGTGACTTGCATGTAATTACTACTCCCAGAGAAGTCACTAGTAATTCCACCGAGCTAAAAATATGTGTGAAGGATGAGTCCTATATCGAATAAATAAAAAACAAAATTGGATCTTAATATATAATTGGGTGACTCACCACTTACAAAACATAGCCTTTTAAGTGGATATGAGTCCTAGATGTGGCTTATAACCCATCTGGTTGTGCCCATTGCCTATCAAGGGGGAGGTCTGGGTTTCGAGTCTATGGAGAGATATTGAACCTCCTTTGGTTGTTTAAGCCACTAACTAACTTCCCCACTAACCCCCACTGATGTATAATGTATGACAAAAAAATAAAAATTGGATATGGGTCATTCAATGTATATTATGTCCAAATGATGTGAAAACCTGTGGATACTCCCCAACGGATTGAGCCTATGAACACAAATGAAAGACCTCAGATGGATCAAACTCCCAACAACTGAGTCGATGGCTGACAATATATGGGCAGACTCTCTTGGAAGCATCGGTGATTATAGGGCTTGGAAGGAGACTCTTAGAGGAGTGGAAAAATTCATTTTAGCTCTTGACAGAGCAAGAAAAATTCCTGGTGCATGTGGCAGGTGGTCAGCAGTACGGTGGCTCTCCATGGAATGGGTTTTCTTGATAGAGCCAGAAGATTCTTGATGTGTGCAAATAAGGTGGCTCTCGTAGAGTATAGTGCTCTCGATGGTGGTGCAGGCCTTACTGCAAAAAGTGGGGTTTGTATTTTAGCATTTGTTGCTTGTTATATTCCAAGAGGCTTAATGCAAAAAGTTCAATAGCTCCACGCCAAAAAGTTTAATTAATTAACATATCGCTGTAAGGACGCATAAAAGTAATATATTTGGATACATAATATATTACTTGGATTCTAAAAAAATTATCATGTCGCGGTCAGTCATGAAAATGAGATCTAGAATAGCCTAGCCATTTGAAGTCTATGGTTATAAAAAATGTAAATCCTGAGTCATCCATAATGCAAATGATGTGGAGTATTTCATTCGGAAAATGACGTGGGTACACCACACTTACACACCACAGGCACACCAAGGTGATGTGGCAATGTGGCAAATAAGGAGAAATTTAATGTGTGACCCACCCGAAATGATGTATTTCTCCTCATCTGCCACATCGCCATGGCGTGCATGTGGTGTGTAAGTGTGGTGTACCCGTAACATTATTGATTTCATTTTCAGCGGTACTATTGTAATTAACGATATTGAGAAATCTGAGAGTTGCCTTCTTCTATTTATGTAATAACTTTGGGGCTCATCCAATACTATTTTGGATTATCAATTGCTTGGGGTGCGGGTCTGCTCATGATAGCTCTAAGGCATTGGTGCCGAAAATTGGCCGTTTTGTTATCTCCGTGAATCCATCACCCAAATCCAGTCTAAGATTGGCTGGGCGTGACAAACGCTACAATCACCCATTTGGCACAATTTGATTTACTCCGATTGGTTTCTGTATTACATCTTGTATTCACATAAGATATGAGATTCCAATTCTTGATCCCACCGTGTTGACCATTTATATAAAATTGCCGCTTGACCAATTGATCCACATGTGGCATATTATTATTCCCTTGCCCAACATCGTTTATTGGCATCTTGAGTATCTGTTTGTGTTTACATTGTGGAATATCCTTTCACTTCATGCCAAAAATTGCCATCTTCAAATAAGTTTCCTACATCCTCCATTGGATTTCAAGATAGACTCAGTTACCATCCTACGTTTGGATCAAAAATAAAAAATAAAATAAAATAAAATAAAATAAATTGTCCTAAATAGTTTGCACGGAAAAAATGTTAGAACTATTATTCAAAATATATATTGTTTTAGAACAATGAGTACTAAAGCAAATAAACATGGAAATACCGGCTATAAACAAGAATAACAAATGGTGAGAGTAAGAAGGATCATGCCTATGATATATAATAGGAGGCGTGCCATAAGCACACCGTTGTATGGCTAATAATTCTACCCTCGTGAAGGTACAACCATAATATACTAGTCTCAAGATTCAACCCCAAACGCTTACAGGCATTCCTCCTTTGTTCACGACCACAAGGTGGGATTTGAACTCGAGTCACGAGTCGAGTTGCGCCCAAAGTATAGGAAATAATATATCTTTGTCATATACCTCTCTAACATTCACACTTCGCTAGATGTATGCATCTCTCTCTCTCTCTCTCTCTCTCTCTCTCTCTCTCTCTCTTCTTCTTCTTCTTCTTCTTCTTCTTCTTCTTCTTCTTCTTCTACTTCCCACCATATTGTGCTTTGTAGGGATATTTGTAATATGCTTGAATATTGTACGGGGGTAAAATCCACCTAGCCCTGGATCACGTGCTTCCTTAACCCAACCCTAAATCTGCAAGACAGAAAAAGGGTTAGAGCGCCTTTGCCTCTCGTTGGCAAAGGCCCTCCGATGCCTAAGTTAGTATCACGTACTAGAATTCTCCAATCACAATGTGCACGAAAAGGGTTTTCACAGTGTACCTTTCTCCATGGGCATGGTGCTGTATTTATAGGTGAAGATAGCTTGTCCATTTGGGCATCTCGTGCCCCCCTATCTCCTACTAGGTTTAGGAATCCTTTTCCTAATAGGACTTTCCTATTAGGGATGAGTGTCCATATCCTGCTAGATCTCGTCTAGCAGAGGTCTTCCTTTCCATATAGGATTCTTCCCTATAAGTGGCATACTCCTAATCACATTAGGACTTCCATATCAACCCCTTATTTTACGGGATTGCTCCTTATCTCATAAGGAGCCACTACAGAATATTCTGGAATGTCTCACCGCCTTATACGTGGCGGTACCGTGCTTCTCCGTAGCTCGAAATAACCATACATAACTCAGCTCACTAGACCGATCTGAATTACGTATTCCAGAACGTTGTTAAAGCTATATACGTAGCCTTCCTAGCTCGGCCATATCAGAGTCATCCTTTTGCGTCTTACGCCGAGCCAGGGCATCCTGATTTATTAGTTTACACTTATTATTCTGACCTTATTCGTGATCAACACAGCTCGGCACAGGGCTCATGGACCCCCATGTGGTGCCGAGCTACCCATCCTCTCGTGGTGACTGCCACAGGCATGTGCTATGCCTAGTAATAGGATAATCAGATTTTACCCACTCCAATTGCTCCCCAGCTCTGTCACTATTGTCATTCATCAGTAGTGCGCAGAGCTTCAACGGCTCCTGATGCATCTCCTACACGCCTCCCCCTCACGTGGGGAGCAGGGCTGCCTTTGCATTAAATGTGAAGTGACCCGTTGATCACTAGATCAGCCCAAAGGACGATTTTGCTGACGTGTCTAACGCATCACGCCCCCATTTTTATGGGATTTCGAGCGGGATAATGATTACTTTCCCCCCTAAACCCTCTGAGTCTCGAAAAACTTCCCCCCTTGTTCACTTCCTTTGTTTTCCTTATCAGAAGCAAAAAGACAGGAGAGAGAAAGAGTTTTCGTCTGTCATTAGCGCTATCCAAGCTTTCTGCAACTAAACCCTCTTCCGGTTTCTGTCGGAAAACGCCTTCCGTCCTCGTCAGAAAGTACCATCTTAGGTCCATTTCTTCATGTAAGTGACCTTTCTCCAGATTCCCTGCTCTTTTCAGTTTCCCAGTTTTTCTGGGTTTTCCCAGTATTCTGTTCATTTTCTTCCTATTCCCTTGGGTTTCAACAATGAGACCCTAATTCAGTAAAAGATAGAAAGACATAGGGCTTCTTTAGTACCCCAGAAAGAATAGCAGATTTTCGTAGAAAGTATGAGATCCCTGCCGACGTTTGATTTCGACTAAACAGATCTGAAGACTTAGAGGAAGAAGGTCAGGACTAGAATAGGATTCACGTCCCCCTAATTTTCATAGTCGAGGGTGGCCTGAGGTTTCCTCAGCACCCGTTCTTTAGAGAGGTCTGTAGTAGGTGTAAGTAGAACCCAATGCAATTATGCCCTAACTTTGTCAAGTTAGTTATGGGCACCGTTGCCCTAAACAGGCTGCTCGGCCTTCACTTGGACTGGTGGGACCTGCATTACCTATATAGCATAGTCCCTACATCAGATAACAACTATTACTTCAAAGCCAGAGATCCCAATGAAAAACTTATCACCGACCTGCCCAACTCATCGAGGGGCGAAGCAGATGACTACCTCGTCGTCACTGGCAACTGGGAACCCAGAGACGCAGAGGGAAATACCATTGGCTTCGCTTGCCCAACGGCCGCAGGCCAACCACGTTAGTACTCGTGCCTTTGCTTCATTTGTTTTCTTTCTTTTGCTGTTTAATTAGGAAATATTTCATTTATTTCCCCTGACTAGCTTTCCCTTTGTTGTTTTGCAGCTAGCAATCTTAACCATGGTGGTCGACTAAACCACGGGAGGTTACATCGAGAAGAGATTGCTTGGGCGCTGTACTTCGACGGTTTTGAACATGTCCCAGTAGGTCTTGGCCGAGCTGCTCATATCTTGCTGGACTACACTCCTTCCTACTGAGGAGGCGTAAGAAGAGTTGGTGAGCCAAGGTCGAGGCATCCCTGGCCTCCAATTGCTCCCCTGATAAGCCCACTCGCTCCTGCGGATCAGAGGCTGACCAGGCCTAGTAATCGTCAGCGAAGAGGGAGGGTAACACGTTCACGAGCTCCCAGGGACCTTCAGCAGCAAGTCACGTTTGCCCATATCCCTGAGATACCAACAGCCATCCTAATCTTGGTTCGAAGTGATCAGGAACCAAGCACGTCAGGAAGGGCACTAGTAGAAGGGGAGGAAGAAGTACTTGATCATTACGCGATCGTCCAGTCCTTGTCCGAGCAGGCCGCCCTTCTTGCAGATTCGGATGACTCGCTGGGTTATTCTCCTTCTCCAGATCGTGAAGAAATGCCTCTTCAGCCGATCAATCTACTCGACGAGCTGAACCTTGGTGCCCCTCCTTCACAGGTCCCTCTTGCTTCCACCTCTTTCACTCCTCCGGCTCGGCAAAGGGACAAAAGGCCCGTGGAGGGTCCTCTTGACGCCGAGCCTCCACTTCAAAGGTGAAGGACGGGGGATTCAAGTGCAAGCCTTATGATGGCAGACTCTCCTCCTTTAGTGCAGCCATGGGCTCCCCCTCTTGTACGTCCCAACGGTACTTCTCTCTCTATGATCGACAAGATCTCTTCAGTGGATGTTGCGTACGTCGTATCCCGAGCTGCCCTTCTTCCCCTAGACATGGATAGGGAGAAAAATAATACGTATGACAGCCTTATGAAGTCCATCTTCCAGTCCAGCGCCAAGGTACAAAGGACTCTCTTTCCTTTACTTTGTCATCGTATTGAATTTACATTTTTTCTTATTCACTGTACTTTGTCTTGTAGATTATGCAAAAGGCATCCGTAGGTCTGGAGAGAGCTAATGACGCTGAAAAGGAGCTAAAGAAAGAGCCAAGGAGAGTGGAGAGAGCCGAGAAGGAAAACACTCAATGTGCTCAGTCTCTGAAGGAAGCCCAGGAGGAAGTGGAGGCGCTGAAGAGGGAGAATACCGATTTGAAGAGAAGATCTGAGGTAGTTGAGCATGACCTTTGGGACCAGTTGGCCGCTGCGGAGACCAGGGCGGGGGCTGAGTACAACTGAGCTATCGTGGTGATCACCGACAACTACCGAGCTCAGATGCCGGCGGTGAAGGACGCTATCTGGGGGATGGCTTGGCGGCGATGTCTCAGCAAGCTCGGTGTAGTCGAATCCTCCCCCCACTGGGTAAACATGGAGTTGCCGAGCGAGACAACAGCTGCCCAGACTCATCTGGATGCTCAACCTCAGCCTATCCTTAAAGCTCAACCTGGGCCTATCCCAGAGCAAATCCAGACATCTGAAAATATTACCGACTTCACCGCTCTTGAAGACCGTATTGCTGAGGATACTGCTGGAGGTAATAATCCTGACTCCAATCTTGCCACTGCTGCCGAAGGGCACAGTTAAGAGGCTTGATGCCTGTGTTATTTCTTGGATAAATCTGAATTTACCCTTTTGACCCTGCGTGTTGGTGAGACATTCGGGAAGTCATATGTTTCTTGATGAGAAATAACTTAAAGGAGATGGGGAGTTGGAGGAGGTGAGGGCGATGATGATGATGCATAGTTGGATGGTAGTGTTGGTGGTAGTAGTTAATTAGGACTAGTATTATGTGGTTTTTGTTGTACGGCATGTGGCCTTGACATTTATTTTGTGGGTCAGTGGTGGCCAAGGGTAGTTGACCAAGCAAGTATATGGCCACCACCCTTTTGTGTCCCTTTCTTTTGCAAACCATGGTCATTACAAGCCATGAAAGACCTTAGTTGATTCTAGGAACGCTAATTTGACTCCACATGATGCATGGTTGATATTTATATTTTGTTTGAGCATGATTTCCTTATTAGCTAGCTCAGTTGAGAATAATTTGTTTCTTTCTTCTTTCGGAGCACTTTTGATAGCATGCATGGCTCTTTTGTTTCTCGCTATTGCATTTTTCTCGCTAGCGCCGGTCATGGGATGTGATTAGATTTCAATAAGTGGACAAAATTTGAATTTGAGCGTATCCGTGTGAATTTTTGGAATCTACACTCGATATGGTGCGTGTGCTTGACTGTTGCTTGACCGAAATCCTAGACCTAATTAATGGGTTGCCCCAAGCGTAGGGCGGAGACCGGTGTAGCACAATACCCGGTAAGACCGGAATCGAATCCACAGAGAAGGCGAGAAGTGCTTACTAAAAACTCGGGTTGACTAAGTTTAACACAGCTCTTAGGTAGCCACCCTTTGTGATTTGATTGGTGAATTAACTTAACTAAGAGAAAAACTGATTTTAATTAAACTATTTAAAAGGAAGTACGGTCGTAGGGGTCGTAACACAAGTGACCAGGTCCAGACAGTTCAGCTCTGTTCAGTGTTCTAGAAACGTTTGATTTTAGAGAGAAAAAGGTACCCCGAAAGATGCGAATCCTTGTGGTCGCCGTTTACCCATGTTCAGCGGAGAACCAGTTTTGGTCCCCCGTTCCCCGCGTTACATGGGCTCTGACAATGCCCGGACACGTCTGACGGAAGCTCTTTAATAACCTAAAATTGCTTTTGCCTTGGTTAATTTAGAAAATAGGAGCAGAACAGATCCGGGCCTGGCCACGGTGTGTTAATCACCCCGCGACCATACTTATTGAACTACTCACACATAGTGACTGAAACAACTAATAAGATCTCGAAATTAAACATGCTAAATATTGATTGAAACGAAGATCCAAAAGTAAAACGCGGACAAACTCCCGCGAAATAAGAGTTAATGAAAGTAAACAAGGAATACCCGAAGCAATGAGCAAATCTGTGAACAAAACTTCAAAACTTCGATGGAAAAGCCTCCGGAAAATCGAATCTCCAAAAGGAAGAACGGCTACTACTTGGAAGCAAAAATTAAACAATGTTCGAACCCTAATTCGGCCTAAAAATGGGGTATTTATTCTCCCCCTGAAGTCAAACTACGTGGCAAAGTCAACTGGCTGTATAAAGCCCTCGATATCGATACAGGAGAAGTCCTGTATCGATACCCAAACGTTCTGTTCCCGAATTGGCCAACGGGTATCGATACAGGACAATCCCTGTATCGATACCGGTCCTCTAAGTTGACTTTTCAGCTTTTTGGTCGTCCTTGCTTGGGTCCCACTGGATCTCAACATGCCCCACATCCTTGGGTCCAATTGCACGCTCTTTTCTGACCTGTTACCTACAAAACAAACAAAGACAAGAAAAACCAAGGACAGACCGCATCAAGTGGAAAATGGAATAAAACCGCGCCTCTAACGCGCTAATTTGCCCTACTTAGGCGCTTATATCTATGACATTGCGCGCCTATCACACCCCCCAACTTGAGCGTTACTAGTCCCTAGGAACAAATGAAATAAAACCTAAGACAAGAAACTAGAAAACACCAATGGGGGTACGGTGGTTATGACACTTGTAGAAACAATCAATCATAGTGATAAACATTCGCTTCTTAATATGCCTGTAACTCACATGCATGCATGCCTTGACAGAAAATCGAACATGGGTAGCATAGCGCCACATGCGCGAATAAATATTCGTACAAAAATAATCGCGTTGCACTACTCACCAGATCACTCAACATCCCATATAAGCGCTTGGCGAGATGCGTGGAACCGAACAACTGGTTCCCACGTGCCAATCAAACTCAACGCTTAGCAAGAAATAACGCATAATATGCACCATATGTCCAAACATGATTTCACAAAATAAGCAACATCATTACAAATCATGCATAAGTGAGAGATAAACTACGTGCACACGATCGACTAAGGACTTTTTGGATTATATTGACCTTGGTTAGAACAAAATAGGAAACTGCAAAATCAGGTGGCGGCCCACAGAAGCTCAAGGTTAACTACCCTAACCGGCCGCACCTGTCATGTCTAAAACCTGTCAATGCGCCTATCGGCGCCACCCAAACCAAGTCCACAACATGAAAACATAAAAACAACATCCATGCAAAGTATATTACAGACCCCAAATGAAAAAGAAAACAGAAATAAGTCTCGCATGAAATAACAAAATACCCAACATAAAATAACACCTCCTCATCATACTCCTACCCTCAGCCAGCCCCATGCAACACAAGTGCCTCTTCTCAATCCGACTCCTCCTCACTCTCCTCAGCAGCCTCTGCCTCATCCGCGAAATCATCACTGAGCTCCAACTCGGGCAACTCAAGCGGAACATATGGATCCGAAGTCGACCCCTCAAGGCGCCCTACCATCCACTTTCCCCTGTGATTAATCATCTGCTGCATCCGCGCATTTTGTCGCACCTCCCTCTTAAGCTTCTGATGGCTCCGGATGGTAGCGACCCCTTGGCAAAAGATCTTCTGCAGCCAAGTAGTATTAGATGCGTTGGGGGCAGGTTCAGTGGTCAAGTAAGCTCCACCTCTAGTACCACGAGTCTGGGCTATGCTCTTAGTCAGGATAGTACTGTTAATCGGCCCAGGAATCAGTGGATCATTGTTGAACCATTTGGACCCCGTCAACCCGGAGTCTCTAGCAATAGCCGTAATCAGACACGGGAATGGCATTCGGGTCTGTGTTGGGGCATCACGGAAATCGATAATCTTAGTATAAATAAACAACGCCCAATCACACACAGTCTCCGGCTCCATGAAGGCTGTCAACATATTCCTAGTATACTCAGAGGGCTTATTCTCAGTTGCCCTCGGGTCCACATTATAACAAATCACTTGGTTCAAAAACCGAAATGCTGGCTTAAACTTGCCCGGCCGGTGAGGAATACTAGCATCTCTACGTTTCTCATACAAACTCCCCGCCACTCTACGTTGGACAAAATCCTCAGCGGGGCAAGGGTAGTTAGTATCGGTTTTCCTCACATACCGCAAACTCGCAGCAATAATGTCGGGGGTGATAACAATGGGTACCCTAGCCACTCGTGAGGTTATCTGAGTCTCGGAACTAAATGCAGTCCCGGATGCTGGTACATGAAAATTTTTATAGAATTCCCTCACAAGTTCTAAATTATACCCGGGGTTTGGTTCGAACCAAAACGACATACCTTGTCGTACGATGGCTTGTATAGTGATGTCGCTTGGGAGAAACCCATCCCGGATAATGTGGCGCTCGTTCTTAACGCCCCTTTGTTCAATGGAAGCCTCCCACCTTTCCCGCTCATCCCGGGCAATCTGATCCTTGGTCCTCCTTCCCCCGGTTGCTTGCTCTGTCTGGGCACTAGAGGATGCTGCTCCCTTGCCCTTAGCACTAGTGGAAGTCTTCCTGGGTGCCATGTTTTAGAAGTTGGGTTTTGGAAATTTAGGGTTTTTAGATCTGGAGAGATAAGGATTTTGGACGGGATTGGAGAGGTGTATGTGGTAGAGATGGAGAAAAGGTGCGTTTTGGTGAAGTTTGGTGGAATTTGGGTGAGTTTTGGAGGAGTTGTGAAGGTTTGAAGGTGGTAACAATGGTGGAATTTCGTGGGTTAGGGTTAGAGAGAGAGAGAGGAGAGGTTGGGAAGAAGAAGATGAAGTGTGGAAGGTGACCGGCTGAACCTGGAGTGGGTAAAACCTGATTAACCTACTACTAGGCATAACATGTGCCTAGGGCAATCACCACTAAGGGGTGAATGGCTCGGCACCACGTAAGGTATTCATGAGCCTAGTGCCGAGCTGATTAGGCCATGAGTAAGGCCAGAATAAGAGGAACGAATTGATATACCAAGATGTGCCAGCTCGGTGAAAGTCATAAGGGGAGGCCCCTGGTACGGCCGAGTTGGGGGAGCTACGGGTAAAGCTTGAACAGCATTCTAGAATACATGGACTCAGCATGGCGTAATAGTTGAGTTATGTACGAGTCATGCCGAGCTACGTGGAAGCACGACACCGCCACGGGTAAGGCGGTGAGACATTCCAGAATAGTCTAGAAGCAGCTCCTTATGAGATAAGGGGCAATCCCGTGAAATAGGGATTGATATGGGAAATCCTAATGTGGTTGGGAGTATACCTCATGTAGGAAAGAATCCTATATGGAAAGGAAGGCCTTTACTAGACGAGATCTAGCAGGGTATGGAGACCTGTGCCTAATAGGAAAGTCCTATTAGGAAAGGGATTCCTAAAGAGAATAGGAAACAAGGGCAAGAGATGCCTAAAGTAAAGAAAATATACACCTATAAATACAAGACAAAGACCATGACAAAAGGTACGCTGTGAAACCTATTTTCATACGCATTGTGATTTGAGCACTAAAAGTACGTGATACTAACTTAGGCATCGGAGGGCCTTTGCCACGAGAGGCAAAGGTGCTCTAACCCTTTCTCTGTTTTGCAGATTTAGGGTTGAATCAAGGAAGCACGTGATCCAGGGCTACGTGGATTTTACCCCGTACAGAACCCTTTAAAATTCGCGTTTAAGGGTCTCGGTATCGATACTAGCATTGTGCTGTATCGATACCCGTGGGTTCTGTTCCGGATTGGGACAACCGGTATCGATACAGCACTTTTGCTGTATCGATACCGACTAGCTTATATTTTTTTTTTCTTTTTTTTTTTTTCAATGGCTGAGGCTAAGGTTTATGGATTTGGTTTCCAACACATGACACCCAATCGAACTCCCTCAAGCACTACTAGCTTAAAACCCATCATTTCTCAAAATTTTCCCACAACAGTATGACACTCATATTGCACGGAACTTGACTTTCCCCCCAACTTCAATCCAACCAAAACACCGGTTTCCTAAGTTAGACACGGGGACTGACTCGGACTGGTTTAAGATGGGTCAAGGGGACTCGTATGTGGTTTAATCATGCAAGAATGCCTTGTTTCATCCCCTATGCACGTACTTTCCTCTCTCAAATGCATGAAAAATAACTAGCCTCTTACTTGCAAAACAAAAGCCTACTATTTTATGCGATTGCAGAAAGGAATACAAGGAATATGTGAATGTTCTTCAGGATACGCTATTATCAATGTGGGGACACTATTCACATGCTTGACAATGCATCATGTTCAATGTATGTAATCAAATATATGCATGCATTAAAGTTAAACAGGCATACATTCAAGTTAAACATTCGCTCGATGATGCTTACAAGATGCATAACACCCGTATCCCCAAAAACTACCTAGCAACGCTACATAAGTACAAAGTACACCCTCCCCCCAACTAGAAACATGCTATGTCCCCAGAGCATGGAGACAGAAAAATTGAAAGAACAAGGGGACGAACTGGACCTTCGGATGGTAGCCAACCACCATGACCTCGGCCGATGTACGAGGAATTTTAGGTACGCTCACCGTGCACCCTGCAAAACATGTCAGTCTAGCCCGGCACGTGGTATCCGGGCGCACACATAGAAAACCAAAGAGCAAGAAAAAAAAACAAAAATACACCACCACTTTCGTCACGTGAAAGACACGGGTACTACTTTTCTCCCTAATTTCTCACTTAAATTCGTGTAGAGAAGGTCATCATAACAATCCCGGGTAAGTCATCACTCAACAGGTTAAATTACTCAAGGTTCGTCCTTAAAGCAATCAGAGCCAATCGTCTTTAATGACTATCCGAGACACGGCAATAAGATTGTTCGAACCCAGATACACAAATTTAAGGCTAGAAAGTAGGTGGCTATACCGGACCGTTTTTTTTTTTTTTATATATTTTATATTGCAAAATTAAAAACAGACACGAGAATGCATAAAATGCCCTTACTGACTGGAGCTGGGCACACGATCCTTATTTTAATAGCGGCGTGCGAAGCTATAAATACCCAAGTCAATTATGGGTACCCCTATCGCTAGGGGCCGGGTCCACACTCAATTAAGGGCATGGTACGCGTGAGCTACCCGTAAAAACATAGCCCAAAGGCTAAACAGCGGGACTATCCAAGTAGACTGGATCAACTAAATCCTCCTTAGGTTCACCTACATCGATGATCTCTAAAAATGGTTTAAGACGCTGCCCATTAACTTTAAAAATATGATTATCCTTAGGGTCACAGACATCTATCGAACCGTTCGGGTAAACCTGATGGACTATATATGGCCCATCCCAGCGAGACCTCAATTTCCTTGGAAATAAGTGAATGCGCGAATTATATAATAAAACTTTCTACCCCACACTAAAGGTTTTGCGCTGGATATTCCTATCGTGGTACGCCTTAACCGTAGCTTTGTAAATGCTAGTGGTCTCATACGCATCATTCCTAATTTCCTCAAGCTCACACAGTTGGAGCTTCCTATGCGTACCTGCCTCTGGCAAACTTGCGTTCACCGTCTGAATGGCCCAATGGGCCTTATGCTCCATCTCCACGAGCAGGTGGCAGGCCTTACCGTACACAAGCCGATAGGGTGAAGCACCCAACACGGTCTTGTATGCAGTGCGATAGGCCCACAATGCATCAATCAACCTTAGGGACCAATCCTTCCTACTTGGGTTTACCGTTTTCTCTAGGATCCCCTTAATTTCCCGATTGGCCAGCTCAGCCTGACCATTTGTCTGAGGGTGATAGGCCGTAGACACCTTGTGAGAGATGCCATACTTCCTCATCAATGCCTCAAAGGACCTATTACAAAAGTGGGTGCCCTGATTAGAGGTAATGGCACGTGGCATGCCAAATCTCGATAACACATTACTCTTTAAAAACTCAAGCACTACTTTTGAATCACTGGTCCTAGTGGGAATCGCCTCTACCCACTTTGACACATAATCCACGGCCAGGAGGATGTACTCAAAACCATGTGACACTGGAAATGGGCCCATGAAATCAATGCCCCAACAGTCAAAAACCTCCAACACATAAATATTGTGGAGGGGCATCATATTTCTCAGGCCGACTTTACCTAATTTCTGACACCGGTCACAAGACTTGCAAAAAAACATACGCATCCTTTAAAAGATTTGGCCAAAAGAAGCCACACTGTAAGACTTTGGCGGTGGTTTTCTTGGCGGAAAAATGACCGCCACACGCCTCTGAATGACAAAACTCAAGAATTCCCCTCTGGTCAACCTCGGGGACACAACGGCGCACTATCTGGTCCGCGCAATACTTAAACACATATGGATCATCAAAAATATATTGGCGGACCTCTCTCAAGAATCGCTGTTTTTCAGATGTAGACCAATGGGGTGGAATCTGCCCAGTCACCAAATAATTGGCGATATATGCAAACCATGGGCACGTATTAGCAGCAAACAACTGCTCATCGGGAAAAGTATCCACAATAGGGAAATGAGAGGTGGGGTCCTCAAACTCCAAATGAGACAGGTGATCAGCCACTACATTCTCTACCCCTTTCTTATCCATGATGATAAGGTGGAATTCTTGCAGCAAAAGAATCCACCGGATAAGGCGAGCCTTCGCATCCTGCTTGGTCATCAAATACATCAAGGTCGCATGATCGGTATACACCACAATCTGCGAACCTACCAAGTAGGACCGAAATTTATCTAAGGCAAACACAACCGCTAATAATTCCTTCTCAGTGGTAGTATAGTTCAGTTGTGCCTCATTCAATGTCTTGCTCGCATAATAAATCACACAGGGATCTTTCCCTTGCCTCTGACCTAAAACTGCGCCGACCGCATAGTCGGACGCGTCACACATAAGCTCAAACGGTAGACTCCAACTGGGACTGGACGGTATGGTCTCTCACACTTATGGGGAAAATACCGGACCCACTGGGTCCCTGTGCAGGTTTGGCCCTTTCAGCGAGGTCGGAAGGTTCCCAACTTCGGTATTTATCGGCCAACTCTTCTAGAAAATCCCATGCCTCATCTGGGGCCTTATCTAGGAAATCTCCCTCTTTGCAGAGGTACTCAATCTGCTGGGCCGTCGCAATGTTGAGGCCCAACTGGAAGGATGTCACCAATTGATGTTTCTCAAATCCATGGTGGGGTAGAGACAACAGCAAGTCCTTAAATCTCTCCCAACACCTCAAGAATGACTCGCCCTCCTTTTGCCTAAATGACTGAATTTGGCGAGTTAGGTGCTGGGACTTGCTCTCAGAGAAATATTTCCTATAGAATAGCTCCCTCACAGCCTTCCAAGTCGTGAGGGACTGCTCCTTTTGCATTCTGAGCCACTTATCCGCACCATCTTTTAGGGAAGCAGGGAAAAGCTTAAGGCAAGCGTTTTCCCATTGAGTAGTGGTGGCTAGGGTGCGCACCAACCCCTCAAAATGGCGGACATGCTCATATGGGTCCTCATTTTCCCTCCCATAAAAGAGAGGGAGGGCATTATGAGTTCCTGGTTTAACAGTGAAAGAGTTGCGTGCCTCCACTGTCTCAGTCGGCAGAACTATCGGGCCCAGGGGAGTAGTCCGCTCGGGACGCATATACTCCCGCATGCTTTTCTGTTCTGCCATCTCGACTGACTCTGGTTCCGATACTGACTCTGACTGGTAAAGCGAATTATTGATACTTACTGACTCAAAAGGTAAATCTATATAAAGACCGCTAATGGGAGTAGACTCTAAATTAGAAAAGGAAGAACTAGAAGACTCAGACTGACTCGACCCTACTTCTTTCCGAACTAGTCGGTGCGTAGGGTCATGACAATAAAGAGGGTCCTATACAGGAGAACCCTTCTTCTTTCTACCTATGGTGAATTAAACAATTAAAAGAAAAAGGAAAAAGACAAAATAAACTCTAACTACCCGAATTCTTAACACCACTTGCCGTTCCCCGGCAACGGCGCCAAAAATGCTTGACCGAAATCCTAGACCTAATTAATGGGTTGCCCCAAGCGTAGGGCGGAGACCGGTGTAGCACAACACCCGGTAAGACCGGAATCGAATCCACAGAGAAGGCGAGAAGTGCTTACTAAAAACTCGGGTTGACTAAGTTTAACACAGCTCTTAGGTAGCCACCCTTTGTGATTTGATTGGTGAATTAACTTAACTAAGAGAAAAACTGATTTTAATTAAACTATTTAAAAGGAAGTACAGTCGTAGGGGTCGTAACACAAGTGACCAGGTCCAGACAGTTCAGCTCTGTTCAGTGTTCTAGAAACGTTTGATTTTAGAGAGAAAAAGGTACCCCGAAAGATGCGAATCCTTGTGGTCGCCGTTTACCCATGTTCAGCGGAGAACCAGTTTTGGTCCCCCGTTCCCCGCGTTACATGGGCTCCGACAATGCCCGGACACGTCTGACGGAAGCTCTTTAATAACCTAAAATTGCTTTTGCCTTGGTTAATTTAGAAAATAGGAGCAGAACAGATCCGGGCCTGGCCACGGTGTGTTAATCACCCCGCGACCATACTTATTGAACTACTCACACATAGTGACTGAAACAACTAATAAGATCTCGAAATTAAACATGCTAAATATTGACTGAAACGAAGATCCAAAAGTAAAACGCGGACAAACTCCCGCGAAATAAGAGTTAATGAAAGTAAACAAGGAATACCCGAAGCAATGAGCAAATCTGTGAACAAAACTTCAAAACTTCGATGGAAAAGCCTCCGGAAAATCGAATCTCCAAAAGGAAGAACGGCTACTACTTGGAAGCAAAAATTAAACAATGTTCGAACCCTAATTCGGCCTAAAAACGGGGTATTTATTCTCCCCTTGAAGTCAAACTACGTGGCAAAGTCAACTGGCTGTATAAAGCCCTCGATATCGATACAGGAGAAGTCCTGTATCGATACCCAGACGTTCTGTTCCCGAATTGGCCAACGGGTTTCGATACAGGACAATCCCTGTATCGATACCAGTCCTCTAAGTTGACTTTTCAGCTTTTTGGTCGTCCTTGCTTGGGTCCCACCGGATCTCAACATGCCCCACATCCTTGGGTCCAATTGCACGCTCTTTTCCGACCTGTTACCTACAAAACAAACAAAGACAAGAAAAACCAAGGACACACCGCATCAAGTGGAAAATGGAATAAAACCGCGCCTCTAACGCGCTAATTTGCCCTACTTAGGCGCTTATATCTATGACATTGCGCGCCTATCAACTGTTTTGGCATAGTTGTTCACTTTAGTTCAAGGCATGCATTTGCGTGGGTTGGACATGATTGGTTCCACCGGGCTGTGTTCGAATCTTGCCTAATTTTTGTCTATTGAGCATAGGTTTTGTATCTTTAGATTTTGGGAAGTTTACTTAAGCATAGCTAGTAAGGTAATTTAGATGGGCTTACTTGGGATGAGTAAAGTTCAAGTTGGGGGATGTGATAAGTCCTCAATATTGTAAATAAAGGGACTTATCTCTCTCATTTTTTATCACACACGTGCATTTTGTGGTTTTACAGGATTGATTTTGCGCAAGGTTGTGTTTTTGTTATTAGCAGGAAGAACGGGAGAAAAAGACGTGTTTTAACGCCACGTAATATCCAAGGGATGCCCGAGCACCGGAGGCCACATGGTACCCCACCACCGAGTCTGGGGAGTCAAGGAATGAAGTGTTGAACAAGACTGGGGAAGCCTAGAGGTCATGATGACAAGCCGGAAGGTCAAGGGATCAAGACATAGAAAAATCTCAGTTTTTACATGTTCAACCGGTAGAGCAAGTGCTCTACCGGTAGAAGAGAACCAAGTGAGTTCTTCAACCGGTAGAGCACTTTTGTTCAACTGGTTGAAGCTGCACTTTTCTGCAACTTTTGAGCCTGATCAAGAAATATCTAGTGGCATATTTGTAATAACTTAGCACGACTTTTGGGGCCTATAAAGGGTCCCCAACCTCAGATTTTTAGGGTAGACTTAGTTTTGACCTTCTCTCTCTACCTCCCTTAGTTTGTACTTAGATTTGCTCTACCTTCTCTCTAGGATTTGAAGCTCTTCCATTTAGTTTCAAGGTAATTCTTCTTCTTTAATGTTGTAGTACGTGTTGAGACCTTTATATAAATCTAGTTTGTTTCCGTTTTTATCTGTTAATTTGTTTTCTTGTTTTTCTAGGTATTTCCTTTGAAAACTCTTGTTCTTATTAGTTGTTTGATTAATTATCAAGTGTTGATGCTGTAGGCAAACCTAGGACTAATCATAAAAATAAGTTTTTAGAGTTGTTAAACATGTTTTTAGTTTTCTTCCAATTCATAGGCTTAATTTCTAGCATAATGTGTGAGTAGTTTTAATAGGCTTAGTCATGGGGTGATTAACACTCCATGACTTGGGTTTAATCCGTCCATCTCGTGTATAAGGCATACATCGCTTATTTACCGAAAATTTGGGGTTTCACTTTTATGTACCAAAGAGGGTGGGTTTGTTAATCCTTTTGATCACCCGTAGCCAAGAGCTTGGCTACTTGGCACGTGTGATGCTTTGGGCGATGTCAACCCATCCGTTTGCAAAATGTACCGGAACACCCTAATCTTTTGTAAACACATTTTCTTGTAAATGGTTTTAAAATCTAAATCTTCCGTTCGGGGGCATTTAACGATGCCCCTAGCCGGTTATCAAGAGGGGATGGATTAGCCCGAGTCATGGTCGTTAAATACCCCTAGACTTTGCCTTAGTTTCATTAGTCTTTTTAAACTTCCGAGTCGCTCTCGAAGTCAAGAGAATTCCACCAAACAAACTACAAAACCACAGTTTGCCGCTTTAAGGCTAAATCCTCATTTGCGAAACAATCATCATGCTCAGCACATTCGGTCTCTGTGGATTCGACCCGATCTTACCAGTTTTAATGCTACCGCCGGCCTAAACCCTACGCTTGGGGAAACAACGATTGATATATAGTCCAAGGTCGCAAGCAATTATAAAATGCACTTCCATTTTCCCCAAAATAGAGCACAAACTATATAACAAAAAACACGAAGAGCATCAAGATGGACCAGATCTGCCATTGTAGAAAGGTTGGGAAAATCACAAATTCGTTGACTGATTCAAACCCAGGCAGGAGGTTCATTGGATGTGAACAATATGGGGTAAACACACACTGTGCACACCTTCATTTTGTTATTTCTATCTATTTGACTAAACCCCATTACATCTCTAAATATTTACCATTTCAGCGTGAAGGTGCTTGTAAGGACCCGTATTTTTATATAATTTTTCCGAAATAATGTTGGGTAAATGTGAGGAATTAAATTTTAACTAAGAGGGGTCAATGGAGTAGTGGTAGAATGCACTTGGGTGTGTTTAAAATACATTAGAAAGTTTGGGGGTGAAAGTGTCAAAGGGGTGGGAGTATTTAAACACTTGTTTGTCTTTCATTTTGCAAGAAAGCAAAAAAAACAGCCCTCTCTCTCTCCTAGCTGCCGACTCTCTCTCTCTCTCCTCTCCTCCATTTTTCTCTTGCTCCAAGCTCAAGAATACACAAAAATCTCAAGTTCCCTTCATAAACCCCACCTAAAATCACCTCCTCTACGCGTTTTGAAGCTTGGGTTGCATTGATTTCGCACCGAAAGCACACATTTCGGGTTGGAGCAATTGGAGGCTAGGGTTTTCATTTACCCACTCATTTCAAGCAAATTTCTTGAGGTAGGAAGACAAATTCTACTCCCTCTAGTTGTATCTGATGTATTGCATATATCTTGTGTTTGTTGCTCCAAGCTATCAAATTCATACTTTGCTCTCATAGTTTGTTTGTTTGAGCTAAATTTGTGATCTATGAATCTAGAGCTTGTTTGATGCAATTGATGATTGATTTGCACTCCCTTGAAGTCCATTAATCACTCTACATGCCCAAATTTTGGCCCTAAGCTTCACATTTATGTTTGGGTTGAAATTCTACACCTTTCATGGTGAAAATCTGTAATTTTCTGGACAGTGGTGCTGCTGCCCCTGTTTTCCAGAGACATTCCCCTGTTTTTGGGGTGGTTTTAGGCCACCCTTTGGTACCCGTTTGGTCTCCGATCGTCCATATCTTCGTATTTTTGACCCATACCATCATTTTTGGAGTGGGTAAAATCTGATTACCCTACTACTAGGCATAGCACGTGCCTGATGACTTCACCACGAGAGGGTGAATAGCTTGGCACCACAAAGGGTACACGTGAGCCCTTTGCCGAGCTGGTTTGGCCATGAATAAGGCTAAAATGATTGAATAAATTAAATATATACCAGGATGTGCTAGCTCGGTATAGGTCACAAGGGAATGCCCCTGATACGGCCGAACTAGTAAAGCTATGAGTAAAGCTTAAATAGCATTCTGGGATGCATAGATTCAGCTCGGCGTGAGTAGCTGGGTTATGTACGAGTCATGCCGAGCTACGCGGAAGCTCGGCACCGCCACGAATAAGGCGGTGAGACATTCCAGAATATTCTACAACGGTTCCTTATGAGATAAGGAGCGATCCCGTGAAATAAGGGATCGATATGGGAAATCCTAATGTGATTAGGAGTATACCCCATATAGGGAAGAATCCTGTATGGAAAGAAAGACCTCTGCCAGACAAGATCTGGTAGGATGTGGGGACCCGTCCCTAATAGGAAAGTCCTATTAGAAACAGGATTCCTAAAGAGAATAGGATATAAGGAGCACGAGATGCCTAAAGTGAAAAACATCCACACCTATAAATACAAGGCAGAAACCATGACAAAAGGTACGCTGAGAAACCTATTTTCATACGCATTGTGATTTGAGTATTAAAAGTACGTGATACTAACTTAGGCATCGGAGGGCCTTTGCCAACGAGAGGCAAAGGTGCTCTAACCCTTTTTCTGTCTTGCAGATTTAGGGTTGATTCAAGGAAGCACGTGATCCAGAGTTACGTGGAATTTTCCCCGTACAATTTTGAACACCAAATCCACCTTGAATTCATGAAATTAACCATTGGACACGCGAATTAACTAAATTTATGTTTCACATATCGGACACGCATCGGTTGACACATTTTAGTGAAAATGGTGAACATTTGGAACAAATGAAATTTTTGGGAAACAAATGGTTTTGAATTTGATATTATTGAATAAAATGAACTCTAGGGATCACCCGTTTGGTGTCCCTAGCCATGGATGCACGGAGCCCGCGAAATCCGGCAGGGGTGCACGGAGCCCATGAAATCCGGCAGAGGGACATTTCCCTATTAAAATTTATGAACATTTTCTTATGAAATAACAGTTATGATGAATTTGGATAAATTTGGCTTTCGGTACGTAAAAATGAGGATTTTGGGAACGACTTGGACTTTGGTTGGATACTTGAAATGGTTTTGGGACACTTGGACACGTTTCGGACACTTGGATACACTTTGGTTACTTCGTGGTCGAATTATAGCCTTCCGTTCATTTTAACCTTATACTTTGGTCGTATCAATCATCGTACTCATCCATTATGCATGTATCATGTTTATACACCTAGCGTTGGTAGAGTAGTTTTCCTACTGGGCTAGTGAGCTCAACCTATCAATTTTCAGGTTCACGACATGGAGCATGAAGTTGGATGCGTATGGATTGACATTTGCTTGGAGCTCACACATGCATGAAGTTATTTTCCCATCTTGTTACATATTTTTGGAAAGATGGTTTTGTAACTTTTATAGTTTATCTTTTTGACTATTGGCAATGTAATAACTTTTAAAAATGTTGTACTTATGCAGTCGGGCTATGGTCGTTAGTAGTTGGAACTTGTTATCCACGTGGATTTTATTTATTTATTTATTTTTTTGAGTTATCAAATTTGAGGGCGTGACAGTGCTTGTGGCTATTCATGTGGATTGATCCCCCAATGTGTGCAAGTTCAAAAGTTATGATACCCGGATTGCTGCGATCAATAGGCAGGCATGAAGCTGAGAAGAAAATGCTAAAGAAGAAGAACAGTAGGCTGGTGGTTGCGTCCTAGTGTTTCTTTTTCTGTTTGGTGCTCTGTCTTTTGGCGTACTAATGAAGGGGGTAGTAACTGGGGTTGTGAAGTTAGGATGGGTGACTTTTCTTTTGTTGTATGTGCCATGTTAATGTAAGATGTGAAGGTGGATTTTGTTGAACCAAAGTGTTTTGATGTCCGATGGATGGATGTAAGGGAAAAACAATGTAACTTATTGTTATTAAGTAATCCTAATGACCCCGTTTTGTCCTATTCAGTATATGCATGAACAGAAATCAAAAAACATAGCACAGAACCATAGCATTCCAATAACCCAATTCAAACATCACATGGCTAACACGAAACCATAGCATTCCAATAAACCATAGCACTAGCAATAGTAAACATGGCATTTCTTCTACTCTAGAACAACAATAGTCCCATAGTTGAAAACAAGAAACTAACTTAGGCCTTCCCATAGTTCAAAACAACAACCTAAGTTAGGCCTTTGCCACAAAACAACAAACTTACTTAGGCCTTCCATAGTTCAAAACAACAACCAAAGTTAGGCCTTCCCATAGTTCAAAACAACAAACTTATTTCTGCTTATGGACATATATTATTCCAACTGTTATTGCACACACACACACACAACAAACAACAAATTTATTGCACACAGACCCCAATTTTATTATTCCAATGCTATTCAAACCCTCTGCACAAACACACAGGCACACAAATATACATACTTTATTTCTGCTTGTGGACATACACACACACACAGACCCCTATTTTATTACATATATGCATGGTTTCACATGTATATACCTGGGAATGGGGTCCAATCACCTCTGTTGAACAAAAATGGAAACATGCAGTTCGAAAAAAGTTGCTACGAGGGTAAATACATACCTCTAAACCGTCATTCCATTCTTCATGCTCCATACTCAATCACGATCGATGAACCACACACACAACTGTTTAGGGTTTTCAGGAAATAGGGAAGATGATCTCCATTCCTCTCTCAATGTGATCTCTCTCTCTCTCTCTCTCTCTCACTCTATAACGGGGTCGAAGTCGATGTAAATGGGGTGTAAACGTGTGGATGTTAAATACCAGTGATACCCTCCATTTTGACAGAGGGAGTGGACGGCGTCTGTGAGAGGGACTAACGGGACGCAAATTTTAAACTTTAAGGACGAAATTGGTTAATTTAAAAAATGGAGGATCAAATTGGCCAAACACTAATACATTAGGGACCAAAAAGGTAAATAAGCCGAATGTTCAATCAGAGAAGATGGGTTACCCTTATCTCCCTAGGTGACTCTCTGTGGGTATATGCTCATCCCCCTCGAAAAATAAGGAGCTAGCCCCGGTGATCTTATTCTGATTTCTGTCATCGAAGCAAACATATAGTCACAAAAAAGTTGATGGAAAACTAACAAAGACAAAAAATAATTGAATAAAGACAAAATAAATATATATATATCTCATTAAGCCAATTAATAACACTAGAACATAAGTGTGATCAATTGGAAGAAAACCAGTAACCATATGACTTTATTTGCTTTGACTTTATTTTTTCACTAATGCGGCGAAACAAAATGGTCATGATCACACAAACGGTTGAGACAATTTTTTTTCGTCCGGTTCTTTTCTTTCATCACAAAATTATATTACAGAACAGGCCCTTGGAAATATACTCCAACCTTGATTTACAGTAAACAAGAAAAATGATATATACTATATAGCTATTAATAGTTAAATTTGTAATCAAGTCTATATTACACTTTATCAACCAAAAGAAACCTAAATGGCAAAACAAGTTCCATAATGTTCTAACTACGCATGTAACAAAAACATGTATGTCACACCCTCAAAATTAGAGAGATAAAACATTTTATAAATTCCACGTGAATGGTCAACAAGTCCTGTAACGACCCGAATTTTTACTAAATAAAAATTTCGTTTATAAAAATTAATTTTTTTTTATATTTTCTCTAGTAAATTACTTAAAGTTATACTATTTTGGGCCACTAGTTATTTTCTTTGTGCTAGTATATTTATACTAGTAGCTTTTCACTAGATTTTTCTACTAAATTTCTTCACATTAAATTCTATATCTTCACCTAGATTTTTGTTAGGAGATTGAGAAGAAACTTCTTGAGATACTTAGCCACCAAGTTTAGTGCATGTGCTTCTCTAGTCTAGGAAATTTCCTAGAAACTCATGCATGAAGAGAGAGAGAGAGAGAGAGAGAGAGAGAGAGAGAAGGGGCAGCCATATAGAGAGGGGAAGGGTGCCCAATTTTGCTCTAAATTTGCCCAAGATTCTTTCCTTAAAAGCCTAGTTTGACATGCACATGCATTGTGCTTGAATAAGAGCACATGCTACCAAAGCCTAGGCTTAACTAGACCAAGCCTTGGCCTCCAAGTACCCCAAAACATGCTTCCATGTTTTTAGGAAGAATATTCATCCTACTAAGCCTATTGAACCTAGCCCTAGCTACAACTTATTAGCACATGCACCATTTTTGTGTATAAGCTCCTAAAAACACCCCATAACAAAGGTGACCATGCAAAATCCTACACAACAAGAGGCCTTATATTGCTATACTTTTCTTCCAAGTAATTTTTCCCCAAGATTCTTCCCCCACTTGATAGTACTTGAACCTAGAGGACCTAGACCATAGAGTAGAAGTTGTTTCTACTTGTACTTTCCCATGTGCCAATACAAAGCACAACATGTACTCCCCCTATTGATGTAGTTCGGCCAAGAGAGGAGAGGGAGCACCACTGAAAGTTTTGGGGAGGTAGAGAGAGCCTAGTTTTTGCTATAAAAGGGTACCCCTTTGTTGACAAATCCCCCACCTTTTACACTTTCTATATTTGTGTCTTCTTTTTCCCAACAACAAAGCCTATTCTAAACCTACTCTAATACCACCTTAGTCCACTTACTTAGACCCTAACTAACTTCTTACTAAGTTAATTAGTAAGAAAGTTGAGTAGATTAAGAAGCCTCCACACCAAGGATTGCTTTTGGGCTTCCGGTTAACACGCGGAACTTGAGGTAGTTTACTAAACCATCTCTCTAATTAGTTTATTCTAGTTCAATTAGTTAATTCTAATTAGTTTTCTAAGCTTGGATTGAAGTTTGTTTGAGTTAATTTATGCATGTATTATGGTACTAAGCATGCTACTTAGTTTCTAAGAAAGTTTAAAAGAGAGGATTTCCTGTTGAAAAGAAATTAGAGGTTCTAATAAATTTCTAATTAGAATGTTTCTTCATGAAATTAGAAGGTGGTTTAGTGAGATTAAGATGATTAGAAGTAATTAGAAGATGGATTTCTACACAAGTCTCTAGGAAATTACTAATTATTTATTTTTCTCGGAAGAATTAGTTACTGGAAGTTGATTAAATTTTTGATTTACTAATTAGCTTATTCTTCTTAAAATTAGTGATTTGAGTATGCTTAGAAAGGAGTTTATTTTATTCAATAAAGTTTACATTGAGTTCATTAGTTTTGTTGTAAGAAAAATTAGAAGTTTTGGATTAATAAATATGTAGAGAAAGAATTAGTAGTTATTCTTCTAGAAAATTTTCTACGAAGTAATTAGTGACTATATTTTATAAATAGGGTGTTGTGATGAAAAAGAAATTTTAAGAGTTGCTTAAAAATTGTTTCTCTAAATGAAAGAATGATTTTCTCATAGTCTTTTAGAAAAAGAAAGTTTCTAGAAAATTTGGAAGTAACCTTTTTTAGAGAAATTTGATCTTCTAAAAAGAAGATTTTTATTTCTTGTTTAAATTTATTTTTGGTGAGAAAGTTTTCACAAAAGTGGTTAAATCTTTTGGACATGAAATTTCTAGAAAAAATGTCTGTTAAAAGAAATAGCTAGAAAAAGAAAGTATTCTAATTTTATTTCTTTTAGAAAAGAAATAAGTGGAGTTTTAAAAGAAAAAGGAAGAAATTGAATTTTTGTTAGAAAATAAAATTTATGAAGAAATTTTATTTATTTATTTATTTATTTTTGAGGAAGTGAGTGCATTAAAGGGCATGATTTTATGTGGGAATATTTTCTTGGAGAAACAATATTATTTTTTTTGGGAAAGGTTGGTGCAATAAAGTGCATAATTTTATGTAGTGTTTTTCAAGAGAGAAAAACAAGATTTTTGGAGAAAAGACTTTTGGAAAATATTGCATGGGCATTATTTTTTAGCATATGGCATTAAGCACGTTCACGATAAGGTACGACACGAATCATGAGAAAGTTTGAATAGCTGTTGATGAGAAAATAGAGATGAGAATGAAAATGTGTTTTTATGGGAAATATGTTAATGAACTGATTTAAAAACGGTAATTTAGTCTTAACACCGCCCATCATGTGAGTGTGCGCCATGATGAGGTTGGGGTTAAGTAATCCGGTAGTGCAGCGAGGCATCGCCCCATTTTCGTGGAGTGAACTTGGTGGTAAGGGCTAAGCGTGCACAACACATAGTGAACGGACCTTGAAACGTACTGTGGGGATCAGTAAGACAAGGTAGCCGGGACTATGTTGTGTGAGTCGCGGGGCGGACGGACCTTGCAAAGAGACTTGTTAGGTTCAGTGATGCACGACAACCGGAACCTCGAGCGGAAAGGTTGTTGCCGCTAGCTGAAAGGAGGCGAAAGCGGACCAATAACTTTCGAGTGGTGTGAGATATTGACTTGGTTGAAATTTGAAGAAGAATGCTGAAAGAGGCACTGATGCGAGAAAATGATTTGAGACATATGATGAGTTATTCAAATGAGAACTATTTTTTAGAAACTGACACGTGGCACTATTTTGTGATATTGAAATGAGATACTATTTTCTGCGCATGTTTACTCTGATCCGCATAGACACGCATTGTGCATTGCATGGTTTTACTGTTCAAAAGTATTATATACTGTTTTCGAACTTATTGTTCCAGAATTGCTAGTTAGAGATTTGGTAGAGTGAACTACTAGGCGTTATCGCTCACGGTGTTACACTTGTGTAATCCTGTCATAATACCATGATGTTGCTCTACGACTCTGACGTATTATGCCAGACTATAAAGATGGACAGGAGGAGAGAACTATGGCTTGAAGGCCTATGGAGCAGAGCAGAACACTGCCGGGATGGACAGCCGTGCGATGGAGTAGAGAAACCTAGTCAACCCTGTAGAGAAGGATTGTAATTGGTAGGAAGATTTATGTAAATCCCCTTTGAGAAACTGTTGTAAAACCCTACTTATTGTTTATGTATTCCTTATTAACAAACCCAAATTTTGGGGGTGTTACAAGTCCACGGTCCAAGTCAAAGTCCACATAAGATTTACAAAGTCATAGTCAACGAGCCACAATTGCCTAAGGTTACCCGTAAACCCAAATACAAGTACATAAGTTTTAAATGTTATTACAACCCAATGGTAAAAGATGAAACTCGATTTAGTTACAAAATCATTTTTATCAAAAATATAAGTTTCATGATGATGAGGTAATTCCTCCAATACTCTTTTAAACATGCAAGCACACTTCAAGCAACCAACTTCATGCTTCGTGCTGGGTACCTGAAATTATTAGGGTGATCTCACTAGCCCAGTAGAGAAAAGTCTACAAATCCTAAATGCAATGAAATGCGGGTGAGTGATAGACAAAGAAAGCACAAGTCACGCAATAAGAACCAAGATATTTTATTTTTTTTGAACGGCGAATTTTTTTATTAATCTTAGAACAAAATACAAAGATGAAAACACAGCTAGGAGGAAGCAAAGCCTCACTAGACTCCCCCAAGCAACCCCAAAAAGTTAGCAAGATGCCAACTAAACAAAACACATAGCAAAGCCAATCCCTGAGACTACAGAAAAATGAGAGTTTGACCAAGCAAAGCTAACACCGGCATTCTACTCATATTCCTGAGGGATTGACCAAGCAATGCTTCTACCCAAGAGCTGCAAATCCATGAATATCATCTCTTCTATGAAGATGTTTAAATCTCTCATGCCTCTGGCCCTTATTGAGTTGCCTTGACTATCCTCAATGCTCCTAATCTCGTTAAGGTCGCCTCCCAAACACCAAGGGTCAACATCCCATAGCTTTCTTCCGTCAGATACAGCACAAGGTCCATAAACATTCACAATTCAACAATACTCCCATTTAGCAGAAGGAAATTCCTTCTGCCGTAAGCTTGATGTAAATTGACAAAAATCAGAGTTCCAGATACATATCAAACCACCAGCAGAATCATTTGCTTCAACTTCTAAAAAACCAAACTCGTTGTGTCCCCATATGGAATTAATGAAAAAATTACTAACTGACTTGAGTTTGGATTCTTGAAGTAGTAGAAAAACCACTCCTCTATCTCGCAATAGCTATTAAGCTTCCTCCTTTTTTCATTTTTTCCCAAACCCCTGATATCAAGACAGGATCTTCATACTACCGAAGTTATATGTTGTTTGCCATTAATTTGCTGATAACCTCCTCATCGTCTCCCATGTAATCTTCACCAATGATTTTAGAAACTGTCCTTGCAGCCTCCTCTTCATTCAAGATCATTCTATTTCTATTTCTGATTCCTTCAGGGGAGATTGAGAGTGCTGCTGAGGCTATTGTAGCTCTAACAAGCACACCTTTCTTTGTCTTCCTTCCACCCTTTTTAGATTTTGGGAATCCAATCAACTCTTCAATCGACTTCTTTCTCTTTTTAATTTTCTCAGCTGCCACCTTTTTCTTAGATGGTCCTAATAGCTTTATGTTGAAAGGCAGTTCACTCCAACTTGAGAGTTGGTCAACTTATGGAGATTGATTCTGTAGGCTATTAATGCCCAGAAATCTATCACCCTAGCTCTTATCCACGGACTTACCGTTGCCGGCAGGTGGAGACCAAGTTAGGGCTCCAGAAATCCTTGATCCCCTAACAGCCAGATGCTCCCAATGATGCCAGAACGCCAAAATGAGATGAACACGCCATTGCTGAACAATAGAAACCATCGTACACGCTGGAACAGAGGAGGCGCGTGGCCTGCTTGTAAGATCTGGGCGTCTCTTCTTCTAGAACAGGTTTTTTCAAACCTGTAGATCATGAGTTCAAGACATATATGTTAGCATCTTTTTAAGAACCAAGATATTTTAATAGTTAAAGGATTGAAAACCAACTCGTAAGCTACTAGATTCCCTTTATTACCATCCACTGTACCCAATACATAACCTTTATTCGTTAAAGGATTGGAAATCAACTCATAAGCCACTAGATTCCCTTTACTATCATTCATCGCACACGATACATATCCGACACGCCATATGTCTCCTAAACATTTAACATACATATCTCGTTCCTTAAAAAAAAAAACATTAGGTTCCACTCCGGGCATGCCATATAGGCCCCTTGTCACTCTGGGCAAGCCATAAAGGCCTTGTGTCACTCCGGGCATACCCTATCGGGCCCCGTGTCACTCCGGGCTACACTATCGGGCCCCATGTCATCATTACCACAGTGTAAACTTCATTTACCAAGTTCCAACCTCAATCTCATGTCAATATAATCCATGTATCATAACGTAACCCATGCTTCACATCGTCTCACCAATGGTGCCACGTACCCACACTACTACAAAAACCTTAAACCATGACAGTTAAAAGGTGTCATGAATCACAAAAGATGACAGTTTTAAAACTGTCATCTTTGGAGGTGACATTAAAAGTGTAGATTTGTTATGACAGTCAAAAAACGTCATTGAAACATATAACATGACGGTTAAAACCTGTCATCTTTGCAACAAGATGACGGTGTAAACATGTCATCTTCACAATCAACTATGGCTGTTTTAAACTGTCATCTTATCTATCCTCCATTCTAAAAAAAAAATTTCCAATTCTAGTTCGAACACGTGGCTCTCGTGTGGCCGCCCTCACATGACCGCCCAATGGAGTTCACATGGCACCCTCGCGGCGCTTGTGTGGCGCCTACATAGCACTTGTGTGGTTAGGTAATATTTGCTTGCGCCAGGACTCGAACCCAAGACCTTGACTTCCTCGCGCGCGGGTATGTTACCAGCTGAGCTAGCACGCTTGTTGTTGACAAAAGACCAATAAAAATATTTATACTATATTTTCGAAAAATTTTAAGCTGAGTACTTTTTATGTCAGTTTTAGATTTAATATAAGATGACAGTTTTAAACTGTCATCTTATACGTTTAATGACACTTTTTGACTGTCATCTTTTATGATCAATTTCAATGTCAGTTCTAATTAAAACTGACATTAAAAGGGCTTAGTTTCAATGTCACTTTTAAGGAAAACTGACATTCAAAGGTTATCCATATGGGCTTCTTCTGGACGCGCCTTGTTTTAATGTCAGTTCTAAGCAAAAACTAACATTAAAGAAAAAGATAATAATGTCACTTTTATTATAGACTATCATCTTATATCGCAAAAATGACAGTTTTTAGGATAGACTGACATCAAAACTCTACCCTCATATTTTCGATGATAGTTTTACAAAAACTGTCATTGTTTCAATTTTTGGTGTGTCATCTTTAACCATTACTGTAGTAGTGCCAGTACTTGACATAAAACATTGCCATGCCTCATTCTACGTATTGTGCCCCCATTAAATCATCCAATAATCAACTACAAATATCGACACATGTTCCACAATCCTCTTTTAGTATTTAAGTGTTACCGGAATGAGAAATCAAGTTTTACAAGTGAAATATGCAATCGGGAACTAAACAAGTGCAATAGAAATGACAAGAACACAAAATGAATTCGGGAACACAATCTGTGAAAACCGCCCAGGCGGGTTTTCCAGACAACAACCCAGAAACTACACAAAAACTCAAATTTTGGGGAAAACTTCACATGGGCACCATTTTAGTTGCAACCAAGACCAAAAATAAGTCCAACAAGCCGCAAATAAGCTAAGTAACAACTAACATAAAATAAAATCTAACCAAAATTAAACTAAAAACGTGCAAAATAGGCAGCACAAATAAAATCTCCTAATACTAATCGTAAATAAAAATTATTACTAAAATAATGTTTCCATAAATAATAGGGATCTATATCTTGTCCTACATCAGGATTTTCATGAAACAAGAGAGACAAATTTCTTGTGAGAGCAATACACACACAATACATTCAATTACACTTAGGAGAAGTAGAAATTTCCCTACCAAAATGGGTTTTGAGCAAAACCCTAGAGCACCCAACTGATTTTGACCCCAAACTCCAAGAACGACCTCTACCCAGCTCGACTACACGTTCAAGAGACAAGAACAAGTCAAAAACGAGTTACAAGGGTGAGGTTTCACTCACAATTAGAGAGAGAGAAAAAACGTGGGACAAGAGAAAATAAACTCAAGAAACTCAGCCCTAACCTTAGAGAGAGAGAAATTCATGATCCAAGTGATAATCTAGCGTAGAAATATGAGAATCTTCAAGATTGGAAGTGGGTTTGTGTTGAAATCAAATGGTTTTGTGCAATTTCTAGAGAAAAGTGAGAGGGAGAAGCTCTAGGGCTCAAAATCGGGGTGTGGGGGTGAAAAATGGGTTAAGGGGTCTATTTATAGAACCCCCAAATCGCGCACAAAAGTTCTGCAGAAAAACACTCTTGCTACCGGTAGCAATATGCACACTGCTACTAGTAGCAAATACTCAAACTGACCTACTGATCGACGATTACCGGTAGCAATATGCGTATTGCTACCAGTAGCAACTGCAAAATTTTCAAATTTTCTTCTACTTCAATCGATTGAACCTCCGATTATTTCTAGCATTATCTCAACACCCTAAAATCAAGTCACAACATCAAAATACACATCCCAATCATCCACCGAACCCCGGTACCCCAAGACATACATACCCATACAAACACTTTAACGGAAGCACACTTTAAAAACTTTAATTAACACATTCATACAACTTGAAATGAATAAAAGAAATAAAAGAATTTTCATAAAATTTCCGGGTCTTTACATTCTACCCACCTTACAAAAAATTTTGTCCTCAAAATTTGCTCAATTATGCTAGCCAAGCAATCATATACAATCATGCATGAAATGCAACGTGTATCCTACACCATGACTAATAAAATAAAATATCTAAACCGTATACTCACGTCGATTAAGCCGCAAACCATTCTACTTTCTCATCTCATCCTCTCTCGTTCATGTCGACTCCTTGATAGGAAAGTTATTTCACAACAACCGTACTAACCGTATAGACTTTTCCCTGCAATACCTGCTCACTTGCGTCTAGGGTACGTATTGACTCATAACTTAGCTTCAAATCAATCCAAAGTACGGAACGACTAAGTTTAAACTGCCACCAAGTGCAAAACCATAACTTTAAGGTTCAATTTCTTTTTAATCATAGATCCTCTAGGCTCACAATGCACACTATACACTACGCCAAATATTGCTTTTATCGGCAGTTTTTTTGCCGGCAGTAACAAAACCGCCGTTAAAGGGTGCTATTACCGGCGGTAATCACAACCCGCTGCAAAAAATAATTTTTCCCGCGGTTTTATTACCGGCGGTAATAAAACCGCCGGTAAAGGTCACTTTTACTGGCGGTAATTATAAACCGCCGGTAATACTACTATTCCCGGCGGTAATCCAAAAAACCGCCGGTAAAAATGTAAATTTTAATATAAATATTTTTATTTCCTAAGTATAACCGAAAAGTTTGGGTGGTCGGGCGGTTAGGTGTCGGGGCTCCACACAAAGGGTCGTGGGTTCGAAACTTGGCGCGGGACAAAGTTTTTTTCGGAAATAACCATTACCGGCGGTAATGAAACCGCCGGCAAAAGTCGACTACTATTACCGGTGGTAATCTACCGCCGTTTATCTTTTCCCGACGGCCGTTTTGACGGCGGGTGGTTTTTTGCATTTTTACCGCCGGTAATACTTTTCCCGGCGGTTTTGGGACTTTTTCCGGCGGTTTTCTAATGCCGGGAATGGTCATTTTTCTTGTAGTAGCTAGTTGCTTACTCTTAAGTGTAGAAATTCTTTCACAGATGCCGAACTCTCAACCATTCTCCATCAACCCTAACCAGGAGAATTAACATTGCACACTTTGATCTAAAGTCATCAACTACAACCACTCTACCCATACCGAGCTAGGTCTATCTCAAAGGCGATAATAAGACTAAGCTCCCAAAGATTTCGGTATCAAGCACACTCTATATATTTACGTCCAAATGTTCTAACATACTCACATTCTATTAGTAAGTTTTGTCTTATCATGCCATATCATCATTCCTCAATCATTCTAAAACCTGATTACTCAATCATTTAATTGCTCCTCTCCCTAGGTTATGACATTAACAGTTCCCTTTGATCACATAAGTTACAAGTAGTTCTAAATCCCATCCATATAACTTCTTCTTATCACTGAAAAAGAAATTCAAACTCCTCCAAACCCCGTAAGAGTATATCTCTGAGAGCAAGGCTAAAAGAACGGTGTACCCAACTTCACTCTCCTTATCTCAACAAATATTTATGGATAAGCGATCGCGTTTATCTCTAGTCCCTACAATTTTCAAAGCACTTATCTCCTCAACAAACAACACCAGACATTTATAATTTTACCACATAGGTACTTCAAATTCTTTCACCAAATTCCCATGTATCATCACGACCAACCCAAGCCGAACAATTTCTCTATATCTCACAACGTTCTTCACCAAGATTCAACACTCAACTCAATAATAATTTAGGTTTATTTTGGTTCATACGTTCATTAAACTCTACAAGAAATTTAGGAACCCATCCACAGTAACCACAAGTGAAGGAACTTCGATACTAGAGAAATCATAACACATAATTATGACGCTAGGCACAAAAGCTTTCCAAGTCTATTCGTCTAAATCTTCGTAACCCATACTTTCGACTTCACCCTAACCTAACCTCCAAAATCAAATTCACACCCTAGTTAACCCCATACATCCTTTACTCTAAATGTCTCGTTCACTCCTCTAGCTTCTCAAATTTAAATGAACCGGATCTCGACCCTATTATTGCCATGTAGTCTCATGTACTCCTCCCAATGTTATTACCAATTTAACTGCGCATAACTACTTTCCATTTAGTGCCCCATCATACTATATTACCACAGAAGGAAATGGTTCATCTTAACTTTCTAATCGAAACCCCCTTAATTATGACTTTATGTCATCCTATCTTCCCTGTCTGAGTCCAAAATTTACCTAGTCGCACATCTCGTTATAACCAATCAAATGATCTTAAACTGCACACACACCCTCAACGATTTGTAATATTATCACCCCAATCACCTCAAAGGAAGGACAAATAAACCTTGAAGGGTACACACCCAATTTAGCTATTGTCTCACATCACTGTATATTGGGAACCCATACAATCTAATTTCCGTACCGTTCTAATCTCATTTGTGCCTCACACTAGAAAAAAAATTCAAAGTGCAACCTGGCTAAGATCGCAACCCACCCTCGGTTTTCTCACAACAGATAACACATCCACCTTCTAGTCATGGAATTCTCTCTCCCATCAAATTCTACCATCGTTAAACTATTCAAAAGTGCACATAAGTCTCCCGGCATAAATCTAGACCATTGTCCTTGGCACCAATCATCAACAATTTGAAAAAATATACACATTTGAACAAAAACCTATGTCCCTCAATAATTTCCCTTTCAATTTAGGATGAACTACAACTCCTCAAATCATTGACTAAATTCGAAACTGTAGAGCAACAAATAGGATCAAGTCTGACCCAACCTTGCCAACCAAGCTGTTTCGTCTTCTACAACTATCACTATCCTCTCTATTGCCTCAAAGAACAAGTCTCTATTCCCTAACTCCTTAGTTCTCATAGATATATATTTGTTTGCCAATAGTGCTACTATTCAATAAATTACTTCTTGTTTCTTAGTCCCAACCAAAACTGTTAAAACCAAGTACAACATCAGCAACCAATCAAACCCTCTTGTCCCTTTTTTGTACAGTCCTATGTTCCTCAACAGTATCCAACCCAATTTCTTTAATACATTCCCATCAAATCTATTTATCCCAAGTAGAGCACAAGACAAACATCAACGATTTTAAAAGTTAAACAAAATAATTTCATTCATGTCATCTCAACAAGACACCCCGGATCCCTCGTGTACTCACCCATAACTTTTACCAGACACCACAACTTCAATCTGTATTATCACAACTACAACATCCAACTTGCTAATCCCTAGTTGTCACCCTCCATTAACGCATAATTTCCATTGTACCCTCGAGATCACCCCTCTATCTAGTTTTTTTTTACCAAGTAAGTGCACCGATAACCATAATTTACAAATTTAGAGTTTTGAACTACCAAGGACCCAAGTGAGCAACAACCACATGCCTCTACACGACGCCTAGTAAATCTCATCTTGCTGGTTTCTCCACATAACATTTTCACAATCACAAGAAAATAATATGAACTACACTTAAAATCTCACTACAACCTCTCATATTTCTAGTTAACTGTCACACAAATGAAACACTACCACAATTTAAATACCCCGCCTCTATGAATCGAGGGCAACCCAAATGCTCACGTCCTAACACCTCAAGATCATTGCCAATGCATTGGTCCAAAACTTCCAACAATACAGATACTCATCTACTCATAGCCTAATCATCAACACACTTTAAACTACATGACAAATCAATCCGGCAAACCAACGGTGATAACACCCCCCCTTAGTCTAGTTGCTCAAGCAAGTGAATCCCACCAACTCTTCCAATGAAACTCTTCCTATACGACTCCCCCTATACTAATACCGAGATTCATACACTCTTATTACGATACCAAACAAGTGGATACCCCATTATCAATAGAAATGATTCACGACCCTAAGGTAGTTACGGAAAAACCAAGTCCCAATACCAACGGATACAACATGCCAAAGCTTACCAAGTCTAACCTCGGTAAATGAATAGAAACACCTTTCCCAAACTCATACCAGAATAAAATTTAAATTTTACCTCATACTGTGGATACGTACTCTTATATTAAATAATGTCATCACCCAACTATAGCTAAAACTAAGGTATTCGTAAACATACTTATCAAATTTTGATGCACTAGAAAAGGTCCCTCTTCTATCAATTTCACAGTCAGAAGCTAAAGGGAAGTACTACTATAATCGCCCCATCCAAAGATTTAAACCCAACAATCAAGTCAATCTCAACAAGACATACCCAGTTAGCTGGGACCCCAAACCTCCGCAAATTACAACAAACAAGTCCACTGACTCCAAATAATGACAATGCTCACCATATCGCAGTGATACCAAAGCAAATTTGTAACATCTTCAAGCAGTGAAAACAATACTGAATTTACTAAGCAGGTATCCCAATTTATATGTCCTAATTTCTGATCACATTAAGCACTTATCACATCAATCAAATGTAGAACCATACGCTTTCAAAGTAGAGAAACAATGCATTCATTAGTTTTGACACTTGCTCTACCGCATGTACTTCTTTACACACCTCCACTCACCCACCTGTGGTAACAGAGTGACATCAGAAGTTTGTTTTGAAGTGTGCTGGCCTGTCACTCTTCAAATCAATCTTCCAGGTCATTCTTAAACCACCACAACAAAATAAGAAAATACTTACCCACTTTTACTACTAGAGACATAACTTCGTTAAACATCACATTCACTTTCTTATGAGGTTAAACCTTCTATCCCCAACACAAGTCAAAACAATAGCATGGTGAGGTCAAAGCCTCTAGTCTCCCAATGTTATCTCAATATAGGTGTTCAACTCAATGCCATGCTTTAACCCACAAGTACGACAATTCTGCGATACTATATCTATGAATGTCACACAAGCACACAATGAATGAGAAAGCTCTTTTTTTTTTTTATAGGATAATGCAATAGTTTAAGCCCCGATACTCTAAGTCTCCCCACGGTCTCTATGGTTTTATGATTTGCATTGTGAAAAGGTACGTGAGCGTGTCACTTTGTGTAATTTAATGGTTCATTTGGCATTATCAACTGGAGTTGTTGAGGCACAGCAAGGTGATGAGGAAGCGGGAGAACTTCGTGTTAAATTTCTAAGTAGAGAGGCTCCAATTGGGTGGGTGATTCACGTTGATCAAAGTCTATAATTCCAAGGAAAGTTGTTTGTACCCATTTCATGTCGAGAAGAGATTTTATGTGAGTTTCACCATTTACAATTAGCCGTTCATCCGGGAAGGACGAAAATGTATCAAGATTTATGCTGATAACTTTGGTGGCCAGGGATGAAAAAAGACATAGATACTTTTATGTCTAAGTGTTTAACTTGTCAACAAATGAAAGCAAATCATCAACGACCGATGCGAGAGTTACAACCTTCACCAATAGCTGAGTGGAAATGGGAGAATGCATGGGACCCAAGCAAACAGATTGGTAAATGTTTGAAAATGCAGAAATCCTGAGGGGACCGATCAACCTTGTACCGATGGGGTACAGACTGGCCGTGGGACCCACTTATGCGTCCCACACAAATGATCTGAACCATTCAACTATAATCTGAATGAGAAATGGATACATCAGATCAACTAGTTGTAGGTATCTTTTTGAGTTGATTCCTTGCAGGGCAACTCGAAAAATATTTTAAAATTTTTGAACAGTTTGGATCATTTTTGTGGGATCCGTAAGTTGGCCCCACAGCCCACACTACAAGAAAATTGACCTATAGTGACATGCAGAATTTGTGACATAAATAAATTATTTAAATTTAATTAAATTTTATAATCAACTTTGGTCCATTAAAAATCTAATCACTAAGAAAACTTTCTGCGATATCTAATTTTAAAAACGTTGAAATAAAAAGGTGCATCTATTTAGTGACACCATTTATTCGTTTTGTCACTAATGTATCTCTTGAGTGACAAGATTTATTTTTTTGTCACTGAATGATATTCTTTAGTGACAATGTTTATGGTTTGTCTCTAAATATAGCTTTTTAGTGACAATATTCATTTATTGTCACTAAATGCAATATTTTAGTAGTAACAACTTCACTATTGTCACTGAATGCATGATTTTAGTGACAACTTTGAGTTGCCACAAGAATTTTTTGTCACTATAACTCATTTTTCTATACCCAATTGGTACAAGGTTGATCTATACCTATAATGGGCTTCTTGAAAATCTTTTCAGAAATAATCTTTTGCAAGAGGGAAAATCAGCTGTTTGAAAAACTACCTCTGTTGAATCCGACACACAAAAAGAAAGAAGCTAGCACCCTATAGCATGCAAAAGTTCAATCCGTCGTTGCGAATAAATCCTTTTGTGTACTTGCTTCTAGGGGGAGGTCTAAGGACCCTTATTTTTATGCATTTTTTTTAAAATAACATTGAAAAAATGAACAAAATAGATTGAATTAGGCCAATGTGGTATTAATAGATTGCACATGGGTGTCTTTAAAACACATTTGAAACTTAAGCGGTGTAAGTGCAAAGGGGTGTGTGTATATACACTTGTGTTGGGGAGATTTTTTAACACAAACACACACCCACTCACTCTCTCTAAACCGGCCCCTCCTTCATTACTTCTCCTCTCAAAATTTCTTGAAAAACCTCAAATTAATCCACCTCCCACACTTCACAAACTCAAGATCCAACTTTAGATCCGTCATCTATGCGTGATTTGGAGTCCGGATCTCCGTGGTTTCACTTGCAGCTTGTGCATTTCGATTGGGAGGCTCGCCGTAGAGTTTTTCATCTCCTACACATTCAAGCTCAATCTTTGAGGTAGGGGACAAATTTCTACTCCCTCTAGTTTTATGTAGTTGATTTGTTGCATATATCTTAGTATGGGTCTCCAAATTTAAATAACTCTTCGTTTCCAGCATGAAATTGGGTTTTCTACTTAACTTGTTCTTGATCTATGTTTTTGTTTGTTGAATCACTCAATTGCTAGTTGATTTTACTCTCCCTCGATGTTTACTTGTTGTTTAGAACCTTAATTTTTAGCTTAAACCATCATATTTGGACTTGGGTTGAAATTCCACACCTAAGGGTGAAAATCTTCAAATTCTATGAACATTTTGAATCTACGCCGACCGCCCGGAGGGATTGGAGTCGCCCCGACGGAAAATCCATCAAGCACACATTTTTTTTTTCCGGGTTCGTTCCTTGATACTCATTTGGTCTCCGATTGCTCATATCTTCGTATATTCAACCTTTGGCATCGAGATAACCCTCGAATTCACTTGGGAATCTTTAAAATAAGATTGTAACACGTGATTTTATTGGACACTTAGTTATACGTATTGAACACGCACCAAATTGAGTCGATTTGACAGTTTTGACGAAAATTGTAACGGTTGGAACGAAATGTGAAGTTTTGAAATCGTTTATTGAATCAAATATGTTTTATTGATAAATATGGTTTATGAAAGGGTGCACCGGGCCCACGAAATCCGGCAGGGTTGCACGGAGCACACAAAATCCGGCAAGGGTGCACGGAGCCCATGAAATTCAATAGAGGGATTAATTCCCTATTATTGACAAGTGGTTATTTTTATGAAATGTTTGAACATGAAGAATTTTATGGAAGACACGGTATTTTTGTGAAAGTGGATACTTGGATACGCGTTTGGACGCTTTGGGATTTCATTGGACACGTGGGTACTTCGTTGTCATCTATCACTTTCTTTAGTCCTCTGTGTCATACCTTGCCCAAATCATTCATGGTATTCAACTTCACGTGCTCACATCATACTTTATACACCTAGTGTTAGCAGAATGGTTTTCCTACTAGGCTAGTGAGCTCACCCTATCATTTTCAGGTACTCGGCGAGGAACATGAGTTGGATGCTTGGACTGCAGATGCATGACATGAAGCTTACTTGATCATGAAGTTATTTTATACTCTCCATACTTTTTTTGAAAAGAGAAAAATTTCATCACCGCAAACAAAAACTTCTACAATGATTAACGAGGAAACAGCCTCAGGCATCACAACCTAAACCACATATCCCAACTAAGTTGGAACCCATGGACAGGACAATCATATGCGCGAAATAATTTAGAGTTCTAGGGATTGGGGATATGCACGAAATAATGCGTACAACATAACAAAAGGGGTAGAAATGTAAATATGCATACTGACGGAGTAACGACTAGAAATATAACATCTACGAGCGTTTATGTGGGCAAGATAAGGATAGGGGTACATTATGTGCGAAGAATCACTCACACAGAGTAACAACTACGCTAGGGACTAAACTGTGCAAGGGTGGCAACTTCGTACATGCAAAAGTGGTAAATAAACTACATTTAACCATACTGGGGAAAGTAGACATTCTACTCCAAGCCGGAACTAGCATAAGGCTAAATGAAGAAAACTTAAATGTATGTGAACTAAATACGAAAATTCAACCTAAACATGCAAACTATCCAAAACTAAACTAAAGGATAAAGAAGAGAAAGACAAAAGACATACCATGACTCTGGGAGACCAATCCCACCGTCCACTAGCGGGGGCCCCGTTTAAAGCCAAAGCAAAGCTCTGAATGGACTAGCCCCAAAGGAGTTGATAGCTGCACCTACGAGGTTTCATACCTGAGACCTTAGGACTAGCCCCAAAGACATACCTTGACTCTTGTAGTGCCTGAGCCACTACTCTCAAAAACCTGCTAAATCTAGACTAGACAGCTTGTCTAGAACTGCCTTGATGCAAGACGCCTAGAAGAAAACTTCAAACTTGCTCGAGTACTAGGCCGATGGTCGGAGTAGAGCCCTTTAGCCTGTGCCTGAGCTTTTTTGAACAACTGTTCTGAATAATTTGAAAGGCTTGGGGTAAGAGGGTATATATAGGTCAATTTCGGAGGCAAAACGAGTCGGGTTTTTGATGTAGGATTGCACAAAATGCGAGATTTCCGTACAAAAATGACATGGCAAGCTAACCTAGAAGCTTAATTTGCTTTGAAGGGCCGGCCGGCGGTTCAGTGGCATGGGTTCGAGCTGGTTAGGCTCAGGTTTGGATCCATTTCAAAACGTATAGGTGGGCATGGAGTAAAAACAATTTGGGTGCGAACAAAGTAAAAATGTCGTGAACACAATGCACGAAAAAGGCTAAACATTTTTTAAAAAACTTTTTGAAGGAAAATCAAAATGACCGAACTAGGAAAAGTTAACTCAAGGTATCAGCAACCAAGTTTGTTGGATATGGGGTTTCCACCACCGCCATCATCATCTAATTTGATAAAGACTGAGGCTGTGGATGCTCCCCTCTATACTATTGGGTTTGAGATTGAAGAACTGTCATCGGAAAAGGTCACCGGCCGTCTCCAAGTCACCCCCAAATCATGTTGTTAGGTTTATTCTATTCTCCAATTTCTTCTTCTTCTTCTTCTTTCTATTTTTATATCAGATTTGGGCAGTGGCAGACCTAAATATTTGATAATGTGCAAAAATTGTAACCGTACCCGAGAAAAAGTGTATTCATATCCATGATAGTATATTGCGAAACTAGGAAAAGTTAACTCAAGGTATCTACACATCAACGAAGCTCTATCAAGACGATCATAGCAAAAGCAACATTGTCATCATCGGGCAGTGACTCTGCAAGAGGCCTAAGCATTATAAACTACCAAGAAGGGGGTGTCTACTCATGTGTTCCTCAAGATATCACCGTGTTAGGATCGATTTGACTCGTTTTAGGCAAGTGGTTAAGCTAGCACTGCGATATATCAGGCCGTTTGACATGATTGAGAGGATCAGAGAAGTCACCTACCATTTGGATTTACTGTCGAGATTATTGGGTGTGCGTAACGTGTTCCAGGTGTCCATGTTGAAAACATACGACCCAGATCCGTCACATGTGTTGGAATGGTCTAAACTTGAGCTAGAAGTCGATGCTTCTTACTAGTTTCTAGAGGCAAGGCCGGTGTTGGCCTCCATGGGCTAACGACAAAGAGGTGAAACAAGTCTCTTTACCTTGCCATCACACCCCAACTCCCTTTCTAGACACCCAAATTTGGCTTTGCAAATGCTTAAGCCCCACCTTGGGAAAATCCCGGTGATGAAGCGGTTTCATGTGCGTTGATAAAGTATAGAAAGTCATTATGAAGTATGTGAAACTCTTAAGTAATGAAGCATCACCCTAGAATCAGAGATGTTATTGCCAAAGGGTGTTTAGAATGTGTTTTAGACTTGATAGATACGATAATCTTCTAATTAGTTTGGCTTTGACCTACTTTTCCAAACAAAACTTCCTTATTTTTATGGTTGGAATTCACCATCGTATAGTACTTTCAAAAAACACTTTGTTGATATGTAATAACGCACAACCTAATTTAAAAATGAGGGAGATGGTTTTACCAAAATGAGTTATTTCTCAACCCACTAAGAGTACAATAGTCACATCTTTTGATGTACAAATAATTTTGAATCCAAACTACTTGGGTTAGAATGCTGACTTCACAAGCTTTCCAACAATTTAAACCATGCATGCAAATCAAAGTTTAGGAGATCTAAAGGCCGAGAAATGGATTTTCCCTGAATCCAAAAGCTTATGAAAGTGTTTGATGTCATTCCAACTCCTGGTTTCTGGTCATCCAACTTGGTGTACACGTTTAAACACTTTGAAATATATTATGGGGAATTAACTTCGTTTTTGCATTTAATTCATATCTTAATCATTATCTCTAACCCTAGCCCTAATCTCTATAAATAGGAGTTTACCCATACACTTCTAATCAGATCGATGTCCTAACTATCCTACTCTCTCCACATCCCATACAAGCTTCAGTGGAAAACTTCAGCTGAAAAGTCACTGGTGATGAAAAGTTCGGTAGGCTAGCACTAGCGCCTGAATTGGACGCCGACAACCAGTGCCAAAGATGGCAGTGGTGGGGAAGAAGATGGTGATCAATAATGGTAACAGGTAAAAAATTAAAAAAATAATGGTGACTAGATATGTATACATATAAGCTTATCTATATAGTCTAAAATTTCAATAGATAAACTTATCTATTCAAATACTCCACTAACTTTATCTGAATTAGTATTTTTAAATTTAAATAGATTGACTTATATATGTTCATATTTTTGTGATCTGAATTACTCTTAAATTTTACCAACTAAACTTATATGTTTTATTTATGGTTTGAATTAGTCCTAAATATCAATACATAATTTTATCTATTCACATTTATGCCCCAAAAATAGTCATAAATTTCAACAGGGTAACTTAGAAATTTCAATAAAGCAACTTATATGTTCATATTTATGCTCTGCATGTGTGTTAAATTTGGACTGATGAACTTATTTGTTCATATTTATACTATGTGTGTGATTTAAATCTCAACAGATAAAGTTATCTCCCAAAATATATTCATTGTATGTCTTTGTTTGCAACAGACACAGAGTTAAATTTTGCAAAGATTAGTTTATCTCTTGAAAATAACCCAATAGAGTTTGAATTTGAAAAGATGAGTTTATTTCTGCACATCTTCAGTCACCATCTCATCCTTTACTTAAAACTCTGGTTCCCACTCAACCAATAGCCAAGCAATAAGCAAGAAGTAAAGTAAATACGATGAATACGAGATATACGTTGAAAAACCTTGATGGGTAAAAATCACGGGAAGGAATCAAGCAACATAGAAAAGAAATGTACAGTTACAATGTGTACGGGGAAAATTCCACGTAACCCTGGATCACGTGCTTCCTTGAATTAACCCTAGATCTGCAAGACAGAAAAAGGGTTAGAGCACCTTTGCCTCTCGTTGGCAAAGGCCCTCCGATGCCTAAGTTAGTATCACGTACTTGAAAGCTTAAACCACAATGCGTATGAAAATAGGTTTCACAGCGTACCTTTCTTCATGGGTATGTTGTTGTATTTATAGATGCAGATTGCTTTGTTGATTTAGGCATCCCGTGCCCTAGTTTCCTATTAGCTTCAGGAATCCATCTCCTAATAGGACTTTCCTATTAGGGACGAGTTCCCATATCCTGCTAGATCTCGTGTAGCAGAGGTTTTTCTTTCCATATAGGATTCTTTCCCATATGGGGTATACTCCTAATCACGTTAGGACTTCCCATATCAACCCCTTACTTACGGGGTTGCTCCTTATCTCATAAGGAGCCGTTGTAGAATATTCTAAAATGTCTCATCGCCCTACTCGTGGCGGTGCCGTGCTTCCACGTAGCTCAGAATAACTCGTACATAGTTCAGTCCATTACGCCGAGCTAAACTATGTATTCCAGGATGCTTCTCAAGCTACATTCGCAGCCTCTTTAGCTCGGCCATATCAGGGGCATCCCATATGCTTTATACCGAGCTGGTACATCTTGGTGCATTAGTTTAATTTACCTCTGACCTTATTCATGGCAAAACCAGCTCGGCACAGGGCTCACATGTACCCTATGTGGTGCCGAGCTATTCACCATCTCGTGGTGAAGTCATCAGGCACGCGCTATGCCTAGTAGTAGGGTAATCAGATTTTACCCACTCCACAATGAACCTTAATGCACAATTTAGAATCTAAATAATTGGCTCATGACCGATTCCTGACTCCTCGCCCACCGTTTTTTTTTTTTTTGAAACGGCAACAAAATTTTGTTAAGCTCGACAACGGGTACATCGAGAAAGAAACAGCAATAAGAGTTGAAACTTCAACGGAAAGTTGAATCAACAACAAAAATTAGCAAAAACAACAAAAAACAAAACAACCAAACACACTAGCATCTCTTGTATGAACTAGCATCTTCAGCCTCGAGGAAGGAACAACTTTTCTCAATCAAAACCATCAGTAACATCCATTGGAAGCACAAGATCGCATCAGATTTTAATTTTTCGGATCCCATCAAGACAACGTTTGAATTCATCAACTGAGTAATCATCCACTTTAAACTTGGCCTTAATCCAAAATGCCATTCTCGTTTTTGCCAAATCGACAATATCATCCGGATTGAAAGCCTTGTTTCTAAATACAAGGTCATTCCTCTCACCCCAGATCGACCAAATAGTAGCATAGAAACAGGTGAGCCAACAGAATTTCTCCAGATTATTAAATCTAATAGAGATTGCTAGGGCATACCCATGAGAAGCCCCACCATTGGAACATCTCTGACCAAACAGACCAAGATTTTTCACAGTAGAGTAACAAATGGTTGGGAGATTCAGAATAAACATTGCATAAGGGGCATAAAATTTGATCATCAGAAATAATACCTCTCCTTGCCAAGACTGACCTGGAAGCAATGGATTCCTGGATGGCTAGCCACACAAAGCATTCCATTTTAGGAGGGGCTAAATTTTTCCAAACAGATGACAAACCCAGATCTTCAATGAATTTGAGCATTTCCCACTTCTCATAAGCTGACTTTACAGTAAACCTGGCCTCATTGTTCCAAGCCCAAATTAGTCTATCTTGTTCCGATCCTTGAATCTGCACACCATTAAGTAACTCTTTTAGATTTGCCAACTGAATTTCTTCCCAAGAGTAAAGAGGCCTTGCAAATCTTAGATTCCAAATCCCAAAGTTCTGAGCATCCACAATTTTTGAGATATATGCCTCTTGTTGTTCTGAAATTGTAAACAACCTTTGATAGGATTGTTCAAGAGTCTCCTCTCCCACCTAAAGATGCTGCCAAAATTCCACATTTTCGCCAGAGTGAACTTTGATCTTCAAACCAGATAGAATGCATTCTCGCATTATTGATTCTTCATTAGCAATCGAGCATAAGTCCTTCCAGACTAATGATGATTTTCCCCTACTAGGCACTTGAGGATATCAGCTTCTTTCGTTGAGGTTGTATTTCCTACTAACCACTTTGTTCCACAAGGCATTCTTTTCACTGTAGAATCTCCACCACCATTTGGCCAACAGTGCTAAGTTGTGTTCAAGTAACCTCTTCACTCCCAACCCTCCATATTTCTTATTTTTGGTAACCTTCTCCCACTTCACAAGATGTAATTTCCTTTTATTCTCAGAATCGCCCCATAAGAACTGTCTTTGGATCTTTTCTATGGTTTTTGCCACAGCCACTAGCATCTTAAACAAGGACATGTAATAGATAGGTAGATTGCTAAGAGTAGACTTAATCAAAGTCAATCTCCCACCTAAAGAAATATATCTGCTCTTCCAAGGTTTCAACTTCTTTTCAACTCTGTTTATCACAGGCTGCCAAGTGCTGATTCTTTTGGGATTAGCTCCTAAGGGAAGACCTAAATATTTCAGAGGTAGGTTCCCTTTAGAGCAGCCAACAATCTGAGCCAACTCCCTCACAGTTTCATCATGTACTTTAACACCACACAACAAACTCTTAGAATAATTAACTTTCAACCCAGACATTAGTTGAAAGTACCTTAAGATCCTCTGAATGTTTAAAATCTCCTCCATATCTGGATTACAAAAGAATATGGTGTCGTCTGCAAATTGAAGATGGGAAACCAAAGTGCCATTTCTTCCCACCTTAACACCCTTTATCAAACCTTCTTCCACAACCCTTTCCATGAGGATGTTTAAAGCTTCAACAACTAGATTGAACAAGAAAGGGGACAATGGATCTCCTTGTCTCAGGCCCTTTTGAGGAAAGAACTCTTCAGTTGATGAACCATTAATAAGAATGGCCATTGAAACTGAGGATATACATTCCTTAATCCACAAATGCTATCTGATTCCACAACCAAATTTGCCTAAGAGATCCAGTAGAAAGCCCCAATTAACACAATCATAGGCCTTTTCAAAATCTATCTTCAGAATTAAGCCTCCTATGTTATTAGATTTCCAAAAGTCTATAACCTCATTGGCTATTAAGACTCCATCCAAAATCTGCTTACCTTCAATAAAAGCAGCCTGTGATTCCCCAATAATGTAGGGCATTGCAACTTTAAACCTATTAGCAAGCACTTTGGCTAAAATTTTGTACACAGATCCAACCATACTAATAGGTCTAAAGTCATTAAAGTAAACAGCCCCTTCAACTTTTGGAATGAGAGTAATAAAAGTGGAATTGATACCTCTAGCCAATTTTGCATTCCTGTGAAAATCAGAAAAGAAAGCTCCGATCTCTTGTTGCATGAATGGCCAAGCCTTCATAATAAAGCTGAAATTGAAGCAATCCGAACCTGGTGCTTTAAGGCTATGATAGTCTTTAACAGCTCCACAAATCTCCTCCATAGTGAAAGCTTTCTCCAACATCTCTGAGATTTCTGGGGGTAATCTTCTAATGAACACACCATTCATTTTTGTTCTGCATACTTTTTCTTCTCTGAACCTTTCCTTGAAGCGTAAGACAGCTGCATGCTTGATTTGATTGGGATCCTCCAATAGACTCCCTTCAACTCTTATAGCTCCAATCATGTTTCTCCTAAATCTGTTGTTTGCAATTATTTGAAAGAACCTTGTGTTTTTGTCCCGCAATTTGAGCCAATTAATTCTAGATTTCTGTCTCCAAATGCTTTCAACCAATTTTGACAATTTTCAAAAATCTTCTCTCAATTTGTTTTTCTCAGTCTTCTCTTCAATGTTTAACTGTCTTGATTCACTAAGCAAATCCATTTGATGAAGCTTTTCCTCTACCTTCTGAAGTTTAACACTGGGGTTACCAAAGTTCTGCTTACTCCATACTTTGAGGATTTCTTTGACTTCTTTGAGCTTTTTCGCAACTTGGCAACCAGCAAAGCCCCTGGTATCTGCCTTCTCCCAAGCTTCCTTGGCTACTTCCATGCACTTGGGATCACTAAGCCAGGCATCCATGAATCTAAAGGGTTTTGGACCCCAGTCTTTGATACCTTCAGAAATCATAATGGGACAATGATCAGAGATGGGCCTTTGGAGGCCCCATTGAACCAACTTGAACTTTTCTATCCATGGAACTACAACATGAAATCTGTCAATCCTGCTATGAATTACAGCATCTTGGAAGTTAGTCCAAGTAAATTGTCTGCCCATCATAGGAAGATCAATGAATTCAGACCTAACGATAAATTCTTTGAAAGCTCTCATGTTGCTGGTAATTCTTCTACACCCCACCCTTTCATGAATGGCTTTTATTTCATTGAAGTCCCCTCCAATGCACCATGGAATTTGATGGGTATTCATTAGCTGAGTGATTTCCCCCCATAAAAGACTTCTTTGAGTTGCATCATTAGGAGCATACAGATTCATGATGGCACAATGAAAATCTCCTAAGTCTCCAATCATAAGAATGTAGTGTCTGTGCAGAATAAAGGAGGAAGGAATAAAAGAATCCTTATCCCACATAGTTAATAGACCTCCAAAAGCTCCTTCTGATCCAGAATCCACAAAGCTGACATTAGAGTTTCCCCACATTCTCTGTACTTCCACTATATTCACACTTTCAAGTTTTGTCTCATGCACCAGCATAATTGATGGAGATCTGAATCTGATCAACTTTAATTTTCATCTTTGGAGCTTTGACAATGGAATACTAGGATCACCAGTAGTTCAGCAGGCTGATGAAGACTTTAACAGAGATTTAAAATCTCTCGTTTCAGTTTGGATCATTCTTTGAAGTAACTCTATATCATCTTCGGCCACGTCAATGCCCAGTCTTTTACTTGCTAGAGTGGTAAGCTAAAATTCATCAAGTTCTTCGTTTAGGGAATTGGCCACCTCCTCAAACTCCTCAATGCAATTTCTCACAAATTCCCGAATTAGTTTTCTTTGCTGGCTAGGTCTTAATTCAACTTGCAGATTAATGCCTTCAATTTGTGATGCTCTGACATTAAGTTGAGAATTAATGAAGCCTTGCTCATTAATACACAAAGCTTCAGAAATTGAAGAGTCTTTGTTGTCATTATGATCCCCATTGAGACCTATAGCCATTAATCCTGTAGAGCTTTCCACTAGTGACTCCAGACCATGACTTAAATGTGAATTAACAATACCCTCCTTATTAACCTCATTGTCTTCCAGTTCTATTAATTGAGCCACCTTTGGAATCTGAGATTGTTGGTCTGCTGGCTGATTATACTCTTCCCCATGTTCGATAAACTGAAGTGCCTCCTTGTTTGGTTCCAACAAGATTTCTCCATCCTGGAAATTTCCTGAACGGTCAGCTTTACTGTCATCCATTACCTGCTGAACTAACATCCACCTGTCATTTGTTTTGCTTATCTCAGCATCCATGTCAGCTTCATCTTCTTCCTCCTGAAATGGTGGAAGAGGTTTCTGAACCAAGCTAGATTAGATAGATCTGAAGGATTCATCTTCTTCAATTCGGACAATATAACTTTTCCCCAAAATCATCAGCTTAATAGTGCCCGAAATTTTGTGTACCTGCTCGGTAGCTATCAAGATTCTTCCTCTTACAAACGAATCTGCTTTTAAGGTATCCTCATCAGCTTGAAGAAAATTTCCAAAACTGTCACCAATCAATTTGAAAGTTTGATAAGACCAACCATTGATAGGCATCCCGTAACAGGAAATCCAAACAAGACGTTCATCTATGGCGGCCTCCCCATTCCATTGCTTAATGTCCTCAACCCAATTTTCAATCCTTTTGTCTTTGATAAACTCATCCCTTGCTTCTGGACTAAGACAAGTAATAATAATGTACCGCCCTCCAATAGCTCTCACTCTTTCAACCTGATTATTGACTTGTATGAATAACTTCTCCAACTCACAAGGGGATAGGAGTCTTCAAATCTTGGCTATGGCACTTCTGAACAGCCAACCATTACCCACTGGTTGGACATCAAAGCATTGCAGCTTAGTATGAAGAGTAGCACTACCAGCACCATGGGTAATAGGGCCATCGGCTTGTCTGCTAGATTCAGCGTACACATGTCTCTTATTCTTGAGATTACTGGGCTTTGGTACCCACACTTTCTTTTTCCCCTTCTCTATCAGTCTAGTACGATCCGCCGATTTCTTCATATCTCCATATTTGGCCATTTGCACCACTAATTTTTTATTCCAAAACCATTTTTCATTAATCCCCTCAATAGCCTTCAACGCATCCTTCTTATCAGAAAATTTTACAAAACCAAATTGTTGGTTTGTCAATTTGCTTCTCTTATTTGGTAGAAAGATAGACATCTTCCCCAAATCGAGTAAATAGGTTGAAAACCCATATCTTCCGTAAATGAAGGGGAAGATTATCAACAAACAGGGTAACAACGGGATCAGAATTGCTATTTTCTATAAACCCTTTACCTGACATGGCTAAGCTTCACAATCCTTGATGTTTGCCGCTTTAACTTCCAGATCCTTACTACTCCACTCTCCAATTTCAGTATCACGGACAGACCCCCAAAGCATCCATAGGATCAATTCAAACCTTGAGTAGTAGAAAATCAAAATCTCACCAAGCGAAACAGGCGTTGAGATGCCAGAAATACATTCACCCCAATCCTTATCCACAGGCTTTTACCGTTGCCGGCGGTGGAGGTTGGACCAGCGATATCTGTACCCTTGATCTCTTAACAGCCCGTCTTCTCACTCAGACTTGCTTGACTATCGTCGCCTCAAGATTGAATGTTGTATAAACTTCTTGAATGTTGAGTGTTCCTATTCTGGTCAGGGTCGCTGATCAGATTACTTTCCTAATCTGAACTGGTTTCCAAAATTGGAAAGTCACATAATCCGGTTAGGTTTCCTATTTTGATTTGGTGTCATGTTTTGGAAAATTTCCATCTTTAGAAAGTTTTTATTTTTGGAAAGTTCATTCTTCTGTTTTATGCATGTTTTTAGTCTGTTTAGTTGCATATCTAGTTTAGAACCATGTTTTGCTTGTCCCCGTTTAGTTTTGGCTTTTGTTGTGTATGTTAGTCTTAAGGAGATTAATTCCCCCTAGAAATAGGTTCACAAACAACTTTATTCTCATCGACAGATTAATCTCTTTGCATGCTATAGGATGTTCCGTCTTTGTTTTCTTTTCTATGAGCTGCATATGGCTGAAGTTGTTTTCAATAGCCGTTTTTTCCCTCTTGCAAAAAGATAACTTTTTGATGGAGATCGACAATACGAACCAATGTTGATGAGTAGCGGCCAATCATTTGATTGGGTGCGGCAGGTGCCTAACATCTCCCACTAGGTACCTTAGCCCCCGGACCTGTCTGTGGTGACCTAACGATCGAGCCTTTCCATATATAGAGTCATTATCGTTGTTGGACCTATAACCAAGTGGCAACTCTGGTCTTTACTGAGTATTTGTGTTTCGAGTACTCAGTAGTGTATATGGTCACAAGTCCAACAGAGAGATAGAGTATTGACAACGCATTGAGCGTGGTCCCGGCAATAGGACTCGACTTCTTCCCCAGTTCCCACAGGAAGAGGAGGCGCTCACAGTATCACATTAATCATTCTGAACATTTTTTGGTCAAAAGATCTACCAGGTAAGATGCAATTTTACCATGTTTACTATTCATTTTTGTCACATCCTTAAAGGGACTAGATGGTCACTTTCCGGGCCCTTCCTGGCCGGGTTCATGTTGATCATTAGGACCATTAATATTTTGTCGAGGACATTAGGCAAGCAAAAAATCATGTTAATTGGATACGGTTTGATGTGTTCTCAAAACATGTTTATCCCTAGAAAAATGAATTTCGATCTAATATTGCAATATTTTCTATACCCATTTTTCTTGAGATAACCGACCAGTCCCTTCAAGGGACGGGAGAGGATCCGATTCCACATAGAAGATGTATAAAAATCAACTATTTCCAATTAAAATTGCTGGGTGAATAGAATAATGGTTCTAATATCTAGGGTAAAGTTACATGTCTTTCAACATATAAATTGTGACCTATTTGTCTGAACTGTTAACGGTTCACACTCGTATGGGAGGCGGATGGCCGTTAAGACACAAATTATGCTATCCTTGAAATGGAAGTTGTTAAATTATACATTCTTTGCAATTCGTAAGCGTTCAGTTGACGAAATTATTCATACTATCTTTTTATAAGGCAAGGTATGATGTTATGTGAAGAATCTCCGAAGGCATCTTGAAAATATCTCAATTTTGAGCTCTTTGGGAAGTTTTATTTTATTTTATTTTATTTTTGGGAAGTTTTATTTTATTGCCATGGTTCTAGTCATCGATCGCCTCCACATTTTTTTAAAAATCCTATGCTGGAAATAGAATCTTTTTTATTTATTTGTGGTACATTGTTATTATTTACTTCATGGGATGCTTGTGTCCTATGGTAATGATTAACACTGATTGGATTTGAGTTTGTTTAATAAATTGATCATTTTGTGTTTGATGGTATTAGTATTACTTATTTTTATATTGTGTATTTAACATTTTGAATAACTAGAAAAATAATTATGTCGGTGAACTATGTCTTATTTTTTTGCTCGGCTTCCCTGAACTATATCTTACTACGACATGAGAAATAATTTTGTATTTTTGAAAGCACAAACTGTATATATTAATTGTCACTAGATTATATTAAGCAAGCAATTGTAATATTTTCTATATGGCATAAGGTACAATTGAAATGCTGTAAAATTAATTATAAAAGACTTGCAAGTTGGATGTTTCTATTAAGACTAACCATAGTAATGATGCCAGCCTATCTTTTAGTTATTTTGTGCATTATAGTTTTTCAATGTTTCATTTGCGCAAGCATCGCATATACCTCGGTCTCTAGTAGTAATGATGCCAACCTATGTTTTTTGTTGTTTAATTAAACAGAAATCCAAATGCCTAGAAATTATATATATTCATAGATAAAAATAAAAAATAAAGGAACGAATTACGTATGAGCTGGACCTTTCACCTGCATGACCTTATATACAGTACCGGACTTCTTTTGTCACCATTACCACAATCCTCTCCACATCTCTCCCTTCTCTACTAATTCAAGTCATTTGCTTTTCAATTTGCATGGAGAGAGAGCAAAACATGAGAGATATTCCCAATTTTCCCTCGGGGAGTCCTTCCATTATAACCCCATCCTCCAAGGACAGTACGCGTTCCGCGAGTTGCACTGAACAAGTTCTAATTTCAATGCCTCCATTTGTCGAAAGCAAAAAAGAAGCAATCCGAAAGTCCGAAAAGTCAAAAGAGAGACTATCAGTCATCTTGCTCGATCAAGGCCTTTTCACCGTCTACAAGCGACTATTTGTGACTTCTCTGGCTTTAAACATTACCTTATTGGTTGTCTTAGCGCTCAAAAAATTTCAATATGCTAAACATAGAGCTACTCTTTTTTCCATTGGCAACCTTCTTGCTCTGACACTATGCAGGAGCGAGGCGTTCTTGCGAATTGTTTTCTTTCTTGCGGTGAAAGTATTTGGGCACTCGTGGGTCCCACTCAGTATCAAGAACACCGTAACATCCATCCTGCAATCCCTAGGAGGGATCCACAGTGGCTGTGGCCTTTCCTCTCTCGCCTGGTTGATTTACGCTTTAATCCTTACTCTCATAGACAGAGAAAACAGTTCCCCTGACGCCATTGCCGTTGCAACAGCCATTCTCTTTCTCCTTTGGGTCTCATGTTTGGCAGCATTCCCTCTCGTTCGCCACGTCCACCACAATGTCTTTGAAAGGATCCACCGGCTTGCAGGTTGGTCTGCTCTCGCTCTCCTTTGGGTCTTTATCATTCTCACAATCTCTTATGACCCCTTAACAAAATCATACCATTACAAACTTTGTTCAAGACTGATTAAAAGTCAAGAATTTTATTTCACTATTGCCATTACCGTACTCATAATCCTCCCGTGGATTACAATGAGACGGGTCAAGGTTAATGTTTTTTCTCCTTCAAAACATGCTTCGATCGTAAAATTCCAAGGAGTTGTAAAACCTGGTCTATTAGGCCGAATAAGCCCATCACCCTTATCCGAATGGCATGCCTTTGGAATCATTTCGGATGGGAAAAAAGAGCACATGATGGTTGCTGGTGCAGTGGGTGACTTCACTAACTCCTTGGTCTCAAACCCACCGAGTCACCTATGGGTTAGAACCATTAATTTCGCTGGACTGCCTTACCTTGCGAACATGTATGACAGAGTTTTGGTCGTGGCAACAGGCTCAGGCATTGCCGTGTTCTTATCATTCGTGTTGCAGCCTTGTGCGGCTAATGTATGCCTGCTTTGGGTGGCAAAAGGGATTGAGCAGAATTTCGGAAAAGAGATCAAAGACTGGGTGACTGGTCACCCGAAAGAAAAGGCGATTATTCATGACACTGAGGTGCTTGGACGACCCAACTTGCCGCAAATGACTGTCGACGTGGTGAAAAATTTGGGAGTTGAGGTTGTAATTGTTACTAGTAATCCAGTAGGGAGTAGGGATATCGTCCACGCATGCAAGGCTGCTGGTATACCTGCCTTTGGCCCTATTTGGGACTCTTGAAATGAGAGGGAGAGGGAGAGTGAAAATCATCCTTCTAGAACAAAGTAAATAAACAGGCAAAAAGTTTCACTCGAAACTTTTTAGTACTGAATTTTATGCTAGGCAAAAAGTTTCACTTGAAACTTTTTAGTACTGAATACTAATCTTCGTTGTCTTATCCCACAGTTCCACTTGTAGAGAAGTGTGAATGATGTAGAAATACAAGAGAGTTATATACTATTTTCTATACCTTCGCTAATTCGGTTTGTGATTCTTTCAAATTCTCCTAATAGTTGTGAACATCAGATCTAGAATTTTAACCTTAAGACAGTGCTAGCTTTTAGCACCTCCAATTCTCACAGCAAGATTTTTCCTACTCTAACAACTTGCATATCCATGTTCATGCGTTTCAATAATTGTTGCTCTAAAACAATTTATTGTCTAGAATAATAGTTCTAACAATAATTGTTTGGAGTAGTTAGAAGATTATGGAACTTTTTATTTTTATCTTATTTATTTATTTATTGGTGAACATTGTGGAACTTATTTTGTCATTTAGGTTTCTTTTCGTTGAGAAAGTCTAATATAGACTTGGTTACAAATTTAATTTTTCGTTCAGTAAAAGACTACAAATTTAATTATTAATAGCTATATCATTTCTCTTGTTTACAGTAAATCAGGGTCGGAGTATATTTCCCCGGGCCCGTTGTGCATTTAATATACTTTTGTGATCTTCCGGGTGGGTAAAAGCTTACGGTTTGAATTACCTGAAAAAAAAGAACCGGAGGAAAAAAATAGATATACTGACCATTTGTCTGATCATGACCATTTTATGTCGTTGAATTTCATTTTTTTTCATCGGCGAAAGAGAACATATTAAAAACTCGATAAAGTACATTCAGAGAGCAAGAAAAGAAAGAAAGGAGCAGAGAGACAAACAACCAAACGTTGAGGGCTCCTACTGGGAAAATAACAACCATGGAACAGAAGAGAATCTAAAAACAAGAAGCCGCAAGCAAGCCAAAGAAAACAAAAATTACAACCTAATGCGTCTGATAGCATCCAAATTGCCTTTAAAATCCTCCACAAAGTAGATCTGTAAGTTATTCAAACCCTTGATCCAGATGAACTCTTGTGGTTACTGGTTGTGAGCAAATATGAATTCATATGATTTATTTCGCTTGTCTTCAGTTACAACTTCTTACGGCAGCGATGATAGAGCTTTTAAAACCTATGAACTAGGATAACTATTTTGTACCCGCGAATTAAATTGCACGATTGCTCATGAATAAAAATGCTCGGCGATTAATTGTGGTTAAATTGCCACAAGCATTTCTATCGAAACCAATTCTCGTCACCTCAATTACAACAAAAATATTAGGTACACAATCATTCAACAGCAACTCCGCTCACAACCCTTTCACATACACATGAGACCCACCTCTTAATAGTGCGTGGACCCAATGTGTATGTGAAGGGTTGTGGATTAAGTTGTGGTTGGATGATTGTATACGTAGTATCTCTCAGGAAATGAAAGGACCAACGTTTGCCTAACAGCTCCTGGAAAATTAACTAACTACTTCGGTGGTGCCTCGGAAAATGTGGCGAATTAAAAAAGACACTAAAAAGAAATGTCAGGTGACATGTCGGATAAAGAGTTAAAGACCCTAAAAGGAAACTTGCCATGTCGAGAAAGACCCAAACGAGAAATATTGTTGTGTTATGTCGGATAAAGACCCTAAGTATGATCGATTGACTGACCATAGAGTTGTGTTGCGTAAACCAACAGGGAGTCACCTAGATATAGGAGGTAATTGGTAACCCATTTCTATGATTGGACATTCCATATAGGAAGTTCAGCGGGTAGATACAATCCACATTGTTTGATTCGTTTTAGCATGCATTTAACAAAAGGAGATCGTCATTTAGATTCTCTTGCTCATCCTTAAGGCATTGTGCTGAAAATTGACGAGTAAAGGAATGATATAACCTCGGAATGAATCCAAGGCGAATATTCTTAATTTCCAAGGTGCATTCGTTCTGTCACTAACTTTATCTGAATTAGCTTTAAAATAAAAAATACTTATGGTACAACGTTAGACCTTAACCGTGTTGAAATGTCTGTTGTATACGTGTAAATATATGTGAAATCTGTTTTGAAATTTTATATATCGAATTGATGATTTTTGTTCGTGTGGCTCTAATCATCGCATCCTTCATTGTTGTGTTGCTCTCATCACTTGTTGACTGGAAAATCACCCGCAACATGCAATTCTCATGTAAATCCTTTTTTTTGCTTATAGAGAAAAATGGGTTAGGAATATGACTTTTAAAATAGCTTTATAAACTCAACCATCTTTAACGGCAGACTCGCCACTCAAGCTGTATTAAAATAGCTTTATATAAAGAATAGTTATTGCCTAACGTTAGACCTTAACAATTTTAAAATGTTTATTGTATACGTGCAATTATTTATGAAATCCGTTTAAATCTTATATATCGAATTGATGATCTTTGTTCCAGCTGCTCTCATCGTCGCTGCCATCATTGTTACCTTACTCTCATCAGCTGCTGACGGGGAAATCACCCGCAACATGCCACGCTCATGTAAAACTTGTTTTTGCTGAGAGAAAAATTTGCTAGAAATATGGCTTTCAATAATTGGACATTAAAAGTACTATCAAATCTGTCAGACACAAACCTCCAATCAAGGTCGGTTTTTTTAAAAGTAATGATGTGCACGCATATCAAGACATACGTAAAGATCGATCGAAATCCATCAACGTAAGATATATCCGGATATTCCAGGGATCGATGGTCATTTGTATGAATGATGCCAGCTACAAAATTTGTCATATCTCCAAAAGGTCCCATTCGGACTTTGAAAACCTTGTTAGCTATATACTTGTACTAGGAATTAGTCACCTTTGGGAAGGAAATGTAGGGGTATTTTTTCTGTGTGTGTATTGGTACATGCAAGGTTGGTGGAATTTTATTCAAGTTTGTTATATTCCTTCAGCATTGCTGAATACCATTGCTTTAGATTAAAAAAAAAAAAAAAAATTGTTATGATTCTGTAGATCTAATTGCAATCAGCTTGCGCGCTACTCAACTAATCCCGATTTTTAAAGTTAAAACTAAATAAATCGAAATTGTAAAGGAGTTGATGAGGTTTAAATACCACCAAATACCAAATAGTAGTATCCGTTGTGAATCTGGCAATGGCACACGTGACATAGACTAATGGAACATAGTCGAGAATATTCTACGTAATGTGTTTTCGAAGATTAATGAAATTCTTTTTTGTCATTAAAAAAAAAAGAATATTCTACGTATATACAAGCAGATTCTGTCATGATATAAACAGATATTGGGTATACTATGATTCAGCGCTCGTAACTATATCACCACATACATAATTAATTATTGCCTCTGACTAGCACTTTAACACAGTGAGCATTGAAAAATAACACCGCCACAAAAACTGTTAGAGTACAGGGGTTCTGTCCGCAGAGAATCATTTTCTCTTTTGCTGTTTGTTATGTTGGTTAAGTCGGTTTTGGGTGCTAAAGCGTATATTAGCTGTAATCTTGTGATAAAAGTGCAAGAAATGAGAATACAGTCAACACATTTTCTCTCACTAAAATGTTCTTTCTTTTCATCTTCGTCTTCTTGATTTCGATCTGAAATTTGATCTTCTGATGATCGACTCGATTTATTAATTTTTTTTTTTTTGGTACTACGTAAATATCATAAAAACTAGAACGGAAAGAACTGCATCAGAGGTGCAGTGTTGGTGCAAAAATCCGGGAGTCTTCGGGAAACTGAACTTGTTGATGATGGAACTTGCTTCAAGGCACGTTACTGAGTCGCTTTCCGAAAACAGTATTCGCCCCCACCGTTTGGTGTGCACCGGGTTGATAGCGAATCTGTTCGAGGATACAACGAAGCCCAATCAATTCAATGATCTTCTGCCTGCGTCCGCACAAACGAAGGACAGACAGAATACCGAGTCGAAATAGAATCGAAAGAACCAAGGAATTGCTGGCACCGTTTCTGCAGAGTAACGGTACAGCAAAACTAGAAAGCAATCTGTAGTAATTTTGGCAGAGTAACGAGGCTAGAATTCGGTGTGTAATGAAAGTAATTTGGGTGTTATAAATAGACCCAAATGTACCCTTTCACTTTAGGACACGCCCTTTAGTGAATAGACTTGAGTTTAGGTTATACCCCTCCGTTTAGAGCTGCACCCGTACACGAACTAGTGTCTGAAATTCGCGAGCTAACGAACCGGTATCGATACACCTATCAGGGGTATCGATACCAACACTCTATGCCGATCCGTTCGCCACGTCAGCGACACCTTACCGCCAAATGGCAATAAGAAAGGGCGCCTACAAGGCGCCTCGCGCCAAGTGCAAAGTGCGCCATCAAAGCGCCACACAGCCCACTGCCACGCTCACGCACGCGCGCGCGCGCGGGTGCGGGTGCGTATGAGTGTGTTCCATCACTGGCTACGCCAGTAATGTGCGCGACACCATAGGTGCCTTGCTACTTAACATTATGTGAACATTATAGAAATGTTTCCACATATATACAACTCAAACATTTCCTCACTAGCCGATGTGGGACAAAACCAAAACACAACAAAAAAGCTTTCTAAAAGGCACAAGGAATATTTTGATAAAACCCAAATAAAAACCCATTTATTTTGATAATTTCCAACAATCCCCCACCATTTTCAAAATAAAGATGAAGCCTTGGTTCCTTTGAAAAGATTTGTGCATCAATGAAGGTATCTCACGATTTTAACCATCACCTAGTGAAACACATCAAAGTTAGTCGGAACGCATGGTGTATCCTTCTAGAACCGATGGATACCCACTATAGACTATCCCATAGTCTATAGTTTTCTTTAAATACCTCAAAACCCGATTAACCGCATTCCAATGAATATCACTCGGGTTATGCGTATACCTACTCAGTTTACCCACCGCGTAAGCAATGTTCGGCCGAGTAGATGTCATTGCATACATCAAGCTTCCTATCACTCTAGAATAATCTAGTTGTGACACTGCTCTACCTGTATTAGGATACAGCTTTATATGTGGATCATAAGGCGTAGAAATCGGAGTACAATCAAAGTGATTAAACTTCTTTAGTATCTTCTCAATATAATGAGATTGAGAAAGAACTATGTTTCCTCCTTGCCTAGTAATTCTAATCCCTAGAATTACATCAGCTACACCCATATCTTTCATGCTAAAACTAGATGAAAGCATATCCTTTGTGCTTTGTATGCTATCTAAATCAGTCCCAAAGATAAGCATATCATCCACGTACAAACACACGATTACACCTCGATTTTCAGTAAATTTGCTATAAACACATTTATTTGATTGGTGTATCCTAAACCCGTTTGATACAATTACCTTATCAAACTTCTCATGCCACTGTTTAGGTGCTTGTTTAAGTCCGTACAGAGACTTAACAAGTTTGCAAACTTTGTGTTCTTGTCCTTGCACAACAAACCCTTCCGGTTGCTTCATATAAATTTCTTCATCCAATTCACCATTCAAAAATGCAGTCTTTACATCCATTTGGTGAATATGAAGTTTATGTATCGAAGCTATGGCAAGAAGAACTCTAATAGTAGAGATCCTTGCTACCGGTGCATAGGTATCGAAGTAATCAATACCTTCCTTTTGTGTAAAGCCCTTGGCAACCAACCGTGCCTTAAACTTGTCTATCGTGCCATCAACTTTCATTTTCTTCTTGAAAATCCATTTACAACCAATGGCCTTGGAACCTGGTGGCAAATCAGCAAGAATCCATGTATCATTACCCATGATAGAATCCATTTCATCTTGGATTGCTTCTTTCCAGAAAGCACAATCTTGCGATTTCATAGCCTCCCCAAAGGTCAAGGGATCCGATTCCACATGATATGAAACCATAGTATGATTACAAGTAGCGTCTCTAGTTCCTTCAACTAGGTACACTATAAAGTCAGGACCAAAGGACTTCGCAACTCGAGCCCTTTTACTTCTCCTAAGTTCGCCCTGTTCCGTAGGTTCTGCCTCTGTTTCAGGCCCATAAGAGATTGGTTCATTCTCTTCATTAACCTCTTTCGGAATAGGAACAAACCTATTTTCATAAAACACAGCATCCCTTGATTCAATTATGGTATTAACTCCATACGAATCATTTGGCTCGGAAACAAGAAACCTATATGCCTTACTATGTAAAGCATAACCAAGGAATATGCATTCAATTCCTTTTCCACCCAATTTCTTCCTTTTGGGTTTCGGCAATCTCACAATTGCTCTACAACCCCAAGTTTTAAAATAACTTAGGTTAGGTTTCTTCTTTTTCCATAACTCATATGGAGTTATTTGTGACTTCTTGAGAGGTACCCTATTCAAAATGTAAGCAGCGGTAAGTATGGCTTCGCCCCACAAACCAGTGCCTAATCCTGAATTGCTAAGCATAGCATTAACCATCTCTGTTAAAGTCCGATTTTTCCGTTCAGCCACTCCATTTTGTTGTGGAGTATATGGTGCTGTTTTCTCATGAATTATGCCTACTGACTCACAGTAATAAGGAAAATAATATTCACCACCCCTATCAGACCTTAAACGCTTTATTGTTTTTCCACATTGATTTTCAACTTTAGTTTTGAAAGTGATAAACTTTTCTAGAACCTCATCTTTTGAGTGCAACAGATAAACATGACAATACTTAGAAAAATCATCTATAAAAGTAACAAAGTATTGCTTGCCTCCTCTAGTAGGGGTGCTATGCATGCCACATACATCACTATGAACAAGTTCTAACAAAGTTGTAGTTCTAACAATTTTAGGAAATGGAACTCTAGTGATTTTAGTAAGTGAACATACATTGCATTTATCAACCATATCAATATCATACTTTGGAATTAAATCAAGTTTAACCATCATATCCATCTTCCTAGTATTAACATGTCCTAAACGGTTATGCCATAAAGAAAGAGAATCAAGCAAGTAAGCAGAAACTGTGAATGTGTTATTAACGTTGAGTTTGTACATCCCCTCACAAACATAGCCTTTTCCAACAAATGTGTCATTCTTAGACAGAACAAACTTGTTCGCCTCAAATACTAGCCTAAAGCCATGCTTATCAAGCAGGCTACCAGATACAAGATTTTTCCTAACTTCTGGTACATGGTAAACATCTGTCAAAGTCAATACATTTCCAGAAGTGAACTCCAAATCCACTTTGCCCTTGCCTTTGATAGGAGCGGTAGACGAATTCCCCATGTAGAGAAACGAACCATCATCAACCACTTCATAGTCGGTGAAGAACCTCTTATCAATGCAAACATGCTTTGTAGCCCCTGAGTCCATCCACCAATTTCCGGCATCCCCAACCATGTTAATTTCAGACACAACAGCCAGAAATTTACCCTTTGGACCCGATGCCTGTGGATCCTTCTTCTTCTTAGACTTGCAATCCTTTTTGAAGTGCCTCGGTTGACCACAACGCCAACACTCAACCTTTGGCTTTTTCCCTTTCGGGTCATCGCCCCGGTCGTAGTCGCGGCGGACCTTTTGTTTCTTATGTTTACCCTTGTTGGAACCTTTTCCTTCTTCCACCACATGAACTTTAGAGGCACCAGCCCCTAGTTCTTCCTTCTCTTGACGCCTTGTCTGTTCCTCCACAGTGAGATGAACAGCCAATTGCTCCAGCGTAAGTTCCTCGGTTTGGTGCTTAAGACTTTTCTTATAGTCTTTCCAAGAAGGAGGAAGTTTATCGATCACAGAAGACACCACGATCGATTCATCCATGTTCATGTTCTTAATCTTAAACTGGTTCAGAATATGCTGAATATCATGCAACTGATCAATCACAGACTTGTTGTCTACCATTTTATAACTCATAAATTGACTGACCAGAAACTTCTTGCTTGTTGCATCCTCAGTCAAATAGCGGCCCTCCAATGAATCCCACATTTCCTTTGCCGTCTCCGTATTCGAATACACGTCGAACAGAGCGTCCGAGAGTGCTTTCAGAATGTGCCCCTTGCAGATGTAGTCATCATTCTCGAATTTCATCCTCACCCGTGTCTCCTCCAAAGTCTCATCTTCTTTCTCCTCTGGATACGGTGCAGTGAGAACATACACGACATTCAATGTCGTGAGCATGAAGTGCATCTTCTTTTGCCAACGCCTGAAATTCCCGCCATCAAACTTGTCCAATTTCACGATATCCTGTGTCATTTGTCGCAAAGACCTTGATGTTGACGCCATTCCGGAATACTGTTTTCGATTGTTGGTGCAAAAATCCGGGAGTCTTCGGGAAACTGAACTTGTTGATGATGGAACTTGCTTCGAGGCACGTTACTGAGTCGCTTTTCGAAAACAGTATTCGCCCCCACCGTTTGGTGTGCACCGGGTTGATAGCGAATCTGTTCGAGGATACAACGAAGCCCGATCAATTCAATGATCTTCTGCCTGCGTCCGCACAAACGAAGGACAGACAGAATACTGAGTCGAAATAGAATCGAAAGAACCAAAGAATTGCTGGCACCGTTTCTGCAGAGTAACGGTACAGCAAAACTAGAAAGCAATCTGTAGTAATTTTGGCAGAGTAACGAGGCTAGAATTCGGTGTGTAATGAAAGTAATTTGGGTGTTATAAATAGACCCAAATGTACCCTTTCACTTTAGGACACGCCCTTTAGTGAATAGACTTGAGTTTGGGTTATACCCCTCCGTTTAGAGCTGCACCCGTACACGAACTAGTGTCTGAAATTCGCGAGCTAACGAACCGGTATCGATACCCCTGGCAGAGGTATCGATACCTAACCTTCTGTTCGTGAAACAGCCGCTCACGAACCAACCGGTATCGATACACTTATCAGGGGTATCGATACCAACACTCTATGCCGATCCGTTCGCCACGTCAGCGACACCTTACCGCCAAATGGCAATAAGAAAGGGCGCCTACAAGGCGCCTCGCGCCGACGTGCTAAGTGCAAAGTGCGCCATCAAAGCGCCACACAGCCCACTGCCACGCTCACGCACGCGCGCGCGCGCGCGGGTTCGGGTGCGTATGAGTGTGTTCCATCACTGGCTACGCCAGTAATGTGCGCGACACCATAGGTGCCTTGCTACTTAACATTATGTGAACATTATAGAAATGTTTCCACATATATACAACTCAAACATTTCCTCACTAGCCGATGTGGGACAAAACCAAAACACAACAAAAAAGCTTTCTAAAAGGCACAAGGAATATTTTGATAAAACCCAAATAAAAACCCATTTATTTTGATAATTTCCAACATGCAGGAATTCGGTTACAATAGTTGCTAAAAAAAAGCTAACCAACAAAAGACCAAATACATCAAGTTAGTCAATAACCTGCCTGATATTAATTCTGTCCCTAATAAGGTGTTCCCGAACCGCTAGAGGTGGAGTGACCATTACCACCAGAGGTTCATTCTGCTCAGCTCCGAGATGAGCAAGACAATCAGCGCATTCATTGGCACTACGGTAGGTATGGGTGAGAGTGCTTCCTGTTCGACTTAGAAGATATTTACCATCATTTAGGATATTGCTTTGGGGATGGTTCATGCTAGCGCCTTCGTTGAATATAGTAACTGCAATTAGGGAATCCGATTCAATGTGAGTGTTGATCCAACCTTTTTCCAGAATTATCGTGAGTCCACGGTATATACTCCATATCTTTCTCTCCAGGCTAGATGAGGCTGCCATTTTCCCGTAGAAACCCAGCTCCCACGCTCCTTGATCAGTGCGGAAAAGCCCGCCAAAACCATCTTTTTTAGTACTCTCCATCCAGCAGCCATCCGTGTTCAGCTTTAGAGACCTTGTAGGAGGAGGAGACCAAGGGGTCAGTTTGTATTTCCGAGGGTCAGAAATGAGAATAGATTTGAAAGCATGATCTATTTTGGACGCATAGCAACAAATAACTTTGGAACTAACTTTCGGAGGCAACTCAACATTATCAAAACTTTTTTTATTGCGGTCTTTCCAAATTTTCCACAGAGTGGTGCCGAAGATAGTATTCCAAGGTAAATCTGTTCCAAAATGCAGAGTACGTGTCTTTTTAAAATTTGAGGAGATTGTCACGCCCTCAATTTTCAAAAGATAAATATATATAATCCACGCGGAAGTCAACGCCTCCCACGATCAAAGTCAAAATCTCATAATACGACTTACAAGGTCAAGGTCAACAAATTACAATAATCTATGGGTAGACGTACCCCAAATGAAATTTATAGGTGTTAAGTGTCATTACAAACCCATAAACAAAAGAGTAATCAAATTAAGTTACATAATCATCTTATCAAAATAACAAAGGGCAAGATGATGAAGTAACTCTTCCATTTAGCTTTTAAAAGTGATGCATGCACATGCTTCACGCAAATCTATGTCATGCTCCTCTATGCTGGGTACCTGAAATTGATAGGTTGAGCTACACAAGCCCAGTAGGAAAACATCTACCACTTCTAAATGCAATGAAATGCAAGTGAGGCATAGAAGAAAAGAATGAAGGCCCCGAAACAAATTTAAGGAAGCTACACAAACCAAAGGACTTTCATGAAACCACAATTACCCAAGATTCGTCCACTTTCACTCTATCGCGCCCGATACGTACCCGACACGCCTCACGTGTTCAATACATTCATTCGTTGTGTCTCAAGTTCTTTATAGTTATTTACTCACTACGTTCCTCGCGACACGTCCATAGGACGGACCGAGTATCATTCCGGGCTACCATATAGGCCCCGTATTATCTTCCCCTTGGCCAAGGCATAATTCCTCGCGACACGCCCATAGGACGGACCGAGTATCATTCCTAGCGACACGTCCATAGGACGGCCCTAGTATCATTCCTAGCGACACGCCCATAGGACGGCTCTAGTATCATTCCGGGCTACCTTTCGGCCCCGTATCACAGATTATAAGTTCATATTATCATTTATCAAGTTTCAACGTCAATCTCATATCAAACATAACTCACGTTCCACATTTTCTTTCCAATGGTGTCTCATACTCACTATTTGACATAAGAACATTGTAAAGTGTCATTGTGCGTACGGTGTTCTCACTAGATCACTTGATCATCAACCACAAGAGTAGCAACACCTAGTAACCTTGCAAAATTTCAAGGTGATTCAAGAGGACTTCAAATTAACTAAGTTCAATACCCATAATTCAACTCATCTAACAACTAATTGACGGAGAAAGTCATTAAAAGCATAGAACAAGCACAAACCCCAACTCAATGTGACTAGGAAATGGGTTTTCAAAGGAGATTTTCAAAATCAACGAGGACCTAATAAAGTGGGAAGCAATACACACAATACACATTCATATACATTTAGGAGAGGTAGAAATTTCCCTACCAAGATGGGTTTTGAGCAAAACCCTAGAGTGCCCAACTGATTTTTGACCCCAAACTCCAAGAATAACCTCTACCCAAGCTCCACTACGCATTCAAGAGACAAGATCAAGTCAAAAATGAGTTACAAGGGTGAGGTTTCACTCACAATCAAAGCGTGAGAGGGAAAAACGTGAATGGAGGAAGAGCAAGACCCAAATCAAGTGTTCTTACCTCCTTGAGTGCAAAACCCGAAATCCAAGGGAGAATCACGAATCCAATGTGTAGATCTTGAAATTTTGAGGCGGATTGAGGTTAAAATCACAAGATTTGAGGTGGGGGTGAAGAGAGAAGGTAGAGGGGTGATTTTAGGGTTTGTTTCATGGTTTTGGAGTGGAGAAATGAGTCAAGGACCCCTTTTATAGAAGGCAATGTCGGGCTCAAAATTTGCAGAAAAATGCAGCTGGATACCGGTATCAAGAAAAACCCATGCTGGTATCTAGAATTTCTGATGGCTCAAAATAGAGCTGGATACCGGTATCAAGAAAAAGCCATACCGGTATCTAGAATTTCTGATGGCTCAAAATGGAGCTGGATACCGGTATTAAGAAAAAGCCATACTGGTATCAAGACTGAAAATTTCTAAATTTCTACCACCTTGGCCAATTCGAACCCCGATCATTTCTAACACTTTTTCAACATCTCTAAACACCCACACAACTTTGTAACACGTATCCCTACCATTTATCGAACCCCCGGTATATAATGTATACACGCCCATACAAGCGCTTTGAGGAAATACACTTTAAAAACTTTTATTAACACATTCATATAACTTGAAATGAATAAAAGAAATTTAAATTTTCTAGGTCTTTACAGAGATCCAATCCGAAATAGAGTTATCAAATCTATCTCTCATTTCCCGACTCGAGGGAACGTGATCCCAAGTTGCTCTTGCCTTGGGACATTCCCTGAAAAGGTGTTCAAGAGTTTCCGGAGAGGTGTTACATCTTGGACAAAGGTCCGTAGGAGTAAGACCTCTTCTCGCACGGAGAAAATTGGTAGGGAGTTTTTTTATGAAAAATGAGCCAGAGAAATGATTTAAACTTTGGGGCATTTTAATCTTCCATAACCAAGTCCATCCCTTCACATCCATGTCATTTTTAATCAAAAAATCATACGCAGCCCCAGCCGTGCATATGCCTTAGCAGAATCCACCCAAAAGGGGTGATCCTGACCAGGCTCATAAAGGGGCAGAGAAGTATTCATGATGTCACTCCAAGAAGTTTCATCAACAATGAGCTCAATGGATTCCAGATTCCATCTACCATTGTCAATAATCTCATAAACTTTAGTACTGTTCTCTGTGTGCGCTCCCGGGTGTTTCTCTTCCAGTGGGCCATTCCCACACCACCAGTCCTTCCATAAGTCCACAGATTTTCCATCACCAATAGACCATTTGATACCTTTTTTTAAGGTATTTCTAGTATGCATGATACTCCGCCAAGTAAATGAGGCATTTCTATTCCCGGGCCAAGATTGGAAGTATGGTTATTCAAGTATTTATCTCTAACGATTTTAACCCATAGACTATCCTCATTTTGAGCAATTTTCCACCCTAATTTCAGAAGTAAAGCTAAAATATGAGTTCTAGCTTTTCTGAGCCCAAGACCTCCCACCTCATTGTTTTTGCAAAATGTATTCCAGTTAACGAGGTGAATTTTTTTCCTATTGGGAGTATCTCCCCAAAGGAAATTCCGATTGAGCCTATCCAGTTTCTCACAAACATTAGCAGGGAGGTGCATAGTTTGCATAGTGTAGCTAGGAATGGTGGAGGAGGAAGCCTGAATGAGCGTGGCTCTGCCCGCAAGTAACAGGGTATTAGACTTCCAACCCGCAAGTCTATTTTGCACTTTTTCTATGATGTGTTTAAAATGGTCCTTGTTGACTCTTTTATGCAGAAGAGGAACTCCTAAGTACTTCCCAAGGTCATTAGTGAGGCCAATGCCACACATGTTGCTCAGTGTTCTCGCTTTATTACCGAAAATATTAGGAGACACAAACATCTTAGACTTGGACAGGTTCATAGTTTGGCCAAATAAAGTGCAAAAATCATTGAGCACCTCCATGATGTCTTTACAGGTGGAGAGGTTCGCTTGACCAAAGAGAATAAGGTCATCCGCGAAGAAGAGGTGAGTGAGATTGGTGGAATCTCTCGAAACTTTCAGACCTTTCCAATTACCATTTGCGCATTTTTCTTTGATAAGAATGGAGAGTCTTTCCATACAAAGAACAAACAAGTAAGGTGATAGCGGGTCACCTTGTCTAAGACCTCTACCTGGGGAAAATTCATCTAGAGTTTCACCATTCCAAAGGATCGAAGTTTTCACAGTAGAAACACAATTCATAATCAAAGTAGTCCAAGAAGGGTTAACATTAAAGAATATAAGAGTATCAAGGAGGAATTTCCAAGAAATCTTGTCGTAAGCTTTTTCCAAGTCAATTTTCATGAGAATTCCCCCTTTCTTGCCTTTTTTAGCTCTTAAAGTATGCAATATTTCCTGTGTGATAATAATATTGTCATTCGTAGATCTCCCAGGAATGAAGCTACTTTGAAAAGGAATAACAATTTTAACAAGGAGGGGGCGGAGTCTAGCAACTATAATCTTAGTGATGATTTTACAAGAAACATTACAAAGACTTATAGGCCTAAACATCTTGATGTTGTCCGGATTGTCTGACTTAGGAATGAGGGAGATAAGAGTCTTGTTAATGGACTCAGGGATCTCACTACTATCAAAGCAGTTTTTAACGAAAGAGCAAATATCCTCGCCAATAATGCTCCAGTATTTGTGATAAAATATCGCTTGAAGCCCATCCAGTCCATGGGCTTTGTAGGCAGAGATGTTTCTAACAACATTCCAGATCTCCATATTAGTAATGGGGAGGAGGAGGTTAGCATTGTCCACATGGGACAGAGAATTATGCATGTTAGTGATGGAACAAGATCCATGGGATGTGTCTTTATTCCGAAAGAGGTTTTTAAAGTACTCCTGGACCAGGCCTTTTATCATTAAAAGGTCATCAGTCCACACGTTATTAGAGTCTTTAAGAAGATTGATTTTAGCTTTACGTCTCCTAATAACGGTGGAAAGGTGAAAATATCTAGTGTTGCGTTCCCCCAGAACAATCCAGTTGGATCTCGATTTTTGAAACCAGAGAAGTTCTTCCTGGTAGAGAATATTATTGTAGTCAGCAATAAGGTCTTTCTCCAGGGATAACAGGTTATGAGAGAAGTTACTACTCTGGGATTTTTGAACTCCATTGATACGGGCTAAAGTCCAGCGTTTTTTCCTAAATATGTTTCCGAAAATATTTCTATTCCAAGAAATAGCCGCATGGGTAAAGTTATTAATGCAATCTTGAATTTTGTTCCCCTTCCAGTTATTAGCAACAATAGAATCAAAAGAGGGGTCTAAAATCCACGCGGCCTCAAATCTAAAAGGTCTATTAAAGGGAATGTTATTACTAATACCCTGAAGATGAACAAGGAGAGGAGCATGATCAGAGTAGGTTCGAGAGAGGTTTTGAATAATACCTTCCGGGAACAGGGACCGCCACCCCTCATTGCAAAGTCCCCTGTTTAATCGTTTCTGGACATTCGCAGGACCCATTCTTCCATTGCTCCAAGTGAATTTTGGGCCTGTTGAACCCACATCTACTAGGTTACAGAGGTTGATATTCTCACAAAATTTCCTTCGTTGTCCGTGGTTAGAATCAGGAGCAGAACTTCTAATTTCCTCTATCTTGGCAACGTCATTAAAATCCCCAGAAGCGCACCATGGGAGATTATTGCTGACCGCAAACTCCTTCAAGTTTTCCCACAAAATTTCTGAGTCTTGGATTCGGGCTTGCATAAAGAGCGGAGAAGACCCATTCTTCATATCCGTGCTTCCTGATTTTCACATGTATGACCTAGTTGTTGATAGAAATAGTGAAAATATCCACCTTGGTTGGGTCCCAAAGGATCCAAATTCCTCCTGAGCGACCATTCGGGTCTGAGTAGGTGTCTCGAGTAAAACCAAGTATTTTGAAGAAAAGGCCCATGGAACTGAGGTTGACTTTTGTTTCCAAGAGAGCCACCACTTCAGGCTTATGTTGACGACAAATGTCGCTGAAATTCTGTTTAAACTGGTCATTCCCGGCTCCTCTACAGTTCCAAACAAGGATCTTATAGTTGTCCATAAGAAAATTAAAATCGAGTGCAGGAAAACCTGGGGGGTTAAGTGAGTTCCTCATGGCTACGAGAGTTGGCTTCGTCTTTCTGAACGGCTTCAATGATGCTTGATTTGAGGCCCGTCCTCCCAAGAACTGCTGTCTAGTTTCGACTCTCAGACTCACTTCCTCGACCCACCATGCGACTCCTGCTAGGAGAAATGCTTCTGTCACGGCATCTAGTGGAATCTTCACTTTGAATGAGCCGATCGTTGTCCGCTGTAACTCTGGCATACTCATGGTAGGTTTGGGTTGGGAGCTTGTGAATGTCAGGAGGAATTTTATGAGAGGGAAGGTTGGGGGGGTGAGGAATGGGTGTCTTTCTGGGAGCCACTAGCTAGTAAGGGTGTCAGTGAATGGAACATTAGCAGAACCACTAGGGTTGAGATCTATAACAATTTGGGTGGTGGGCTTGAAAATGGGATTCCCTGATTGGGCTTGAGGATTATGAGGGTTTTGTTTTGGTAAAGCAGACTGAACTTGGGCTTGGGAGTTTTGTTTCAATAAAGGGTTGAACTCAAACTTGTGGTCACCTGTATTCGTTGCCCCCTTTTCTTTTGTTAACATATGTAGTACTTGGTTTAGCTTTAGCCGAATTGGGCCTTCCATTGGCATGCCCTTGTTGGTTCATCACCCCTTTATTTCTTCCGATGTCAAGAGTAGATGGGCCTTCGTCTGACTCTTTTCCTTTATTAATAGGGCTTGAGCTGCTTCTATGTTTAGGCTCCCTTTGAGAATTATTTGACACCGATCCATTGGGCCTGTTCCTTGAGTTGTTTTTTTGGGCCACAAGCATCCATTCACCAAAGCCCAATTCATTGGGTTCTTCTGGAACAATAGTTCCGTTGTATTTGACAGATTTTGTTTCAGGCGTGACAGAGGCTTCAACGGTCATAGCAGTGACATCCATTTTTTCCGGCGCCGGCAAGAGGTTGCAACTCTCCTTCCGGTGACCCACCTTGCCACAAGAAAAGCAAATGAGATGAATGTGTTCATATTCTATCAAATAATCATATTTACCTATGGCCACCGATACTTCCAATGGTTGGCGTAACTTCCACGAATTCCATCGATGGTGTTTGTGTCCACCTTTAGGGGCTTCCCTAACTTGGCTGCAATAGTTAATAAACTTTCTCATCATAGTAATCGTAAGGCAAGAACTTGAAACGCATCCACACGGCCGTCTTGATGGCGGTGGCCATATCGGCCTTGAACTGGGGATATGCCACTTTCGAAAAGTTAGATAATGGTCTTGGAGAATCCAAGGACCCCCTGTGTAGACTTTGTGGTAGTCCGATTTGGTTTCGAAACGAATAAGATAGAACCCCAAACCCAAATCTACCGGAGTGAACAACCCCTCAAGATTCCATAGGTTTGAAATTCTATCCATTAATGTTTTGAAACCCATATTTCTACCCAGTAATTTGATAATCAAGCAATCTTTGTGATTTTGGCGAATCCTCTTCAACAGCTCCTTAGGGAAATCGACCTTGATTCTTGAGACCGTCTTGGTTGGCTCGGAATCCATTTCTTCATCATCGCTGTCCTCTTCAAAGCCAGATTTTTGCTCTTTATCACATTCCATAGAGGTAGTGGCGACATTTAGTAAAGCAGCTTTGAAGGACCTTGCCTTCTCTGCAGGTTTTCTAATTTGGGGATCTTGGCCATTTGATTGAGTTTCCCGTTGGTTGGTCTCCATATGAATATCCGCACTTTGAGATTGTGGAAGATTAACTTGCTCTGATTCCATGAGAGTACAATCTTCAGGGGATTTGGGATTTGAATTTGTGCTTTTGATTTTTTTGGTGCTTCTCTCAAGATGGTCTTGCTCTTCAGAAGATTTTGGATCCGATGGGGAAGATTGTGGTTGGGAATTGGGTTCGTGCATTTCTAGAGAGAGAAGGACTCTAGTGGCTTGATTGTAAATCATGATTTATTAATTGTAAGACTTACAACTCTTACTTATAGGTTACTATGGCCCAAGCAAACTAAAAGACTAGAAATAAAAAGGTAATACTTGTCAATCATGAAAAAGATTTAATTACCCAAAAAGAAAAAAGGAAATGTGGCACGCATGTAATTATTACTCCTAGAGAAGTCACTAGTAATCCCACCGAGTTAGAAATATGTGTGAAGGATGAGTCTCATATCAATTAAATAGAAAAAGAGTTGGATCTAAATATATAATTGGGTGGCTTACCACTTACAAGACATATCCTTTTAACTAGATATGAGTCCTAGATGTGGCTTATAGCTGATCTGGTTATAACCATTGCCTATAAAGGGAAAGGTCGAGGTTTCGAGTCTATGGAGATACGTCGAACCTCCTTTGGTTGTTTAACTCACTAACAAATTTCCCCACGATCCATCACTGACGTATAACGTACGACAAAAAAAATAAAAAATTGGATATGTGTCATTCAATGTACATTAGGTCCAGATGATGTGATAGACTTTATGGATAATCTCCAACGGATTGGGCCTATGAACACAAATGAAAGACCTCAGGCATTTTGGACTCGCAACAACTGATTCGATGGCTGACGATATATGGGGGCGAACTCTCTCTTGGAAGCGTCGGTGATCATAGGGCTTGCAAGGAGACTCCCAGAGGAGCGGAAAAAATCATTTTAACTCTCGACAGAGCAAAAAAAATTCTTGGTGCATGCGGCCAGTGGCCAACAGTATGGTGGTTCTCGAAGGAATGGGTTTTCTCGATAGAGCCAGAAAATTCCTGGTGCATGCAAACAAGGTGGCTCTCGTGGAGTATGGTGCCCGCGATGGTGTGGGTGCAGGCGTTACTGCAAAAAGTGCGATTTGTAGTTTAGCATTTGTCGCATGTTATATTCCAAGATGCAAAAAGTTTAATTGCTCCATGCAGAAAGTTTAATTAATTTGTATATCGCTGTAAGGACGCATAAAAGTAATATATTTAGATACATAATATTACTTGGATTTAAAAAAAATATCATGTCGCGGTCAGTCATGAAAATGAGATCTAGAATAGCCTAGCTATTTGAAGTATATGGTTATAAAAAATCTAAATCCTGAGTCATCCATAATGCAAATGATGTAATACTATTTCATTTTCAGCGGTACAAATATAATTAACGGTATTGAGAAATCTGAGAGTTGCGTTTTTCTATTTATGTAATAACTTTAGGGCTCATCCAGTACTAATTTTTTGGATTATCTTTTGCTTGGGTGCGGGTCTGCTCATTATAGCTCGAAGGCATTGGTGCCGAAAATTGACCCTTTTGTTATCTTCGCGAATCCATCACCCAAATCCAGTCTATGATTAGCTTGGGCGTGAGAAACGCTACAACCACTCATTTGGCATAATTTGATTTACTGCGATTGGTTTCTGTATTACTTCTTCTATTCCACATAAGATATCATGAGATTCAAATTCTTGATTCCACCGTGTTAACCCATTCAGATAAAATTGCGGCTTGACCAATTGATCCACATGTGGCATATTATTATTCCCTTGCCCAACATCGTTTATTGGCATCTTTTTTTTTGGTCAACGTTTATTGGCATCTTGAGTATCTGTTTGTGTTTACATTGTGGAATATCCTTTTATTTCATGCCAAAACTTGCCATCTTCAAATAAGTTTCCTACATTCTCCATTGAATTTCAAGATAGACTCAGTTATCATCCTACGTTTGGATAAAAAAGTAAACAATAAAAAATAAAAAAATATTTTCCTAAGTAGGTTGCACGGAAAAAATGTTGGAACTATCATTCAAAATATATTGTTTTAGAACATTGAGTACTGAAGCACATAAACATGGAAATACGTACTACAAACAAGAGTAACAACTGGTGAGAGTAAGAAGGATCTTGCCTATGATAATAGGAGGCGTGCCAGAAGCACTGTCAATTCAGGGGCGGAGGCACCCTAGGGCTGGGGTGGGCCTTGGCCGCCCCCCCCCCCCCCCCCCCCCCGGCAGTTTAAAAAATGCACTGAAAAAAATTGAAATTTAGATGTAAATTAAATTTTCTTTGCTATTTTCAGCATTGGGTTACTTGTTTGAAACTAAAATAAATGTTTCTAACAAAATTTGAATCAAATTGTTATAGCCCTAACAAAACAAAACAAGCATGAAAGCCCATATATAATAAACATGCAAGGATAATAGTTGTTTGACACTAGGTTCAATGTGGAAACACTAAAAAATTAAAGAGAATTAGACGACTTCTTTGCATACAGCTTTTATCATAAATACATTGTGCATTTTTGTCAGTGCTAAATGAAAATCCTAGAGTCGCCCTTGAAATCGGCCCCCCGGGATTCTCAATCCTGACTCCACCACTGACTGTCATAAGGCCAATAATTCTACCCTCGTGAAGGTACAACTATAGTATACTAGTCCCAAGATTCAACGCCAAACACTCACAGGCATTCCTCTTCTGTTCACAACCACAGGGAGGGATTTGAATGAGTCACGAGTTGAGGATGAATGCATCTCTCTCTTTTTTCTTCAACTTCGCACCATATTGTCCTTTGTAGGGAATGCCAGGTTCTCTGAATTAGATCTTATTTATTTGTAATACTGCTTTACTATAATGGCCAGAATAACTCTTTTACATTTGCAACAGAAAGTGGTTTGAGTACAGTAACCTAAGCTGTAACGGTAAAAATAAAGATGATGATAATTGAGTGATGCGCATGTTTCTTAGTTAGGGTTTGTTTGGAACTTATGGAAAAGAAAAAAAAAGTTAAAAAAATTTCTCTCGTTCAGTTTCTAAAAAAATTCAGAAATACATTGTATACGCTAAGAAAATCTTTTCCAAAAAATCACAGATTGGTTAAATATTTTTTGCAAAATGCGGGACTAACTGTTGTATGTGTGCGAGGCTCCAAACTCGGGGATTTGCTTGCGCGCCCAGTTAACTTCCCCAAATTGGCTTGAACCTTAGCTCATCCCGTGGGCACGCGAGGCCTTTCTTTGGCCTAGCTCATCAATAGTCCATGGAGCTTCCACACATATGAGGAACAAAAATGTTTTGTAGTTCGCCAATGTGGAACAAGTGTTTTTGAAGAACTCTTTTAAAAAATACACAACCCCAACAGTTACCTTATCTCCCTAGGTGACTCTCTGTGGGTTATGGGTTACTTTATCTCCCTAGGTGACTCTCTGTGGGTTTACACTCATCCCCCTCGACAAATAAGGAGCTAGCCTCAATGCTAGTCAAGCCAGATAGCAACACAAGTCTATGGGCAGTCAATCGGCAAGATTCTTTTTAGGGTCTTTAACTCATTATCCAACATGGCAGGTAACATTTCATTTTGGGGGGTCTTTTTATTCGCCACATTTTTCTGAGGCACTACCGAAGTAGTAGTTAATTTTCATGCATTGGTCCTTTCATTTCCAACCGAAGCAACAAGTAAGCATTGGTTTTGTCAACTAAAATTTGATCCAACAAGTAAAAGCATTAGTCTTTCCAAAGAATCATCGCCCTTCATGTTTTGTAGCCAATTATCTTTCAATAGAATCATGGCCATACTACTTGAACTCACAATTAATGACCAGTATTAATTCTACTACTGGGAATTACAAATCATGGCTAGTAGTCTCAATAACCTACTCGAAATCACTTCCTTCGTTTATCGACATCGAACTCGCCATTTATTTTTACAGTTAATTTGGTTAGTGGACTTTACAGGTATACTAGGAGCCAATGAAAATTACTTAGCTAGCTCCCAAAAGTATTGTTTTTTCGATACATTTTTTCCAGTATAGAATTTTTCCATAATCTCGAACTTAAAGAAACTTTAAAATTTTTATTGCAATGGAAATCTCAAAATTTACAAACATTTACATTAAAAAAAAATTCCTTTTCTCAAAACATAAGAAGTGCTAGATTCTCACAAAATTACTCTCTTACAACACACATTCGCATCCCTATTCGTTTTCTTTTTTATATAAAAATCTAACGGAAAAACAAGAAAAAAAATTAGTGGGCGAAGTGTTTTTTATTTAATGGAAAACTGATATTCCAAGGAAACCGCAGCTTTCATCATATCGTATCTCTTAAAAAAAGTGGACAGACTGTCATTCAAAGCATAATTGAAGAACATTTTCATTCACCAACAAAATTGTTACTCTAGTCTAGTTTATATACTTTATAGGATTTAAAAGCTCTATCATCACCGCCGTAAGAAGTTGTAACCAAAGATAATTAGCGTTGATCCAATGCCATTGGCTTAAGTATTTTTTGATTTTATCTTTATTCATTTTTTTTCGCGTTTAATAATTTTGCATCAAACTTTTGATAATTATAGGTTCATCTCAAAGTGAGAATTACCCAAATATGTTGAGAAATATCCAAGAAAAACTATTTCTTGGATATTTCCCAAAATATTTGGGTAAAAGTAATTTTTTTACCTGATTCCAATTTTTTTCATCGAAGTGAACCAATAAGCACAGAAAATTTGACGGAAAACTAACGAACACAAAAAAAAGGAAAAAAAAAAAAAGGATAAAGACAAAATCAAAAAATCATTAAGCCAATTAATGGCACTAGAAAACAAATGATCAATTGGAAGAAAACCAGTAACCATATGACTTTATTTGCTCACTAATGCAGCGAAATAAAATGGTCATGATCACACAAGCTGTCACTCCATTAATTTGTTTTCCTCCGGTTCTTTTATTCAGGTAATTCAAAATGTAGGCTTTTACCCACTTGGAACATCACAAAATTATATTACACAACGGGCCCTTGGAAAGATACTCCAACCTTGATTTACAGTATAAACAAGTGAAATTAATGATATATATCTATATTACACTTTCCAAAAGAAACCTAAATGACAAAATAATTAGTTCCATAATGCCCTAAATACTTCTAACTACACATGCAACAAAAACATGTATAGTATGCATTTATAACATGCATGTGTATGATATGCATGTATAACATGCATGATTAGAAGAACTTCATTTTTCCAATTCGTTGCGGGATATCTATTAGCCTTAAATTGTTGGAACTATTATTCAAAATATATTGTTTTAGAACAATGCTTATTAAAACACATGAACATGGAAATGACACAAGTAAAATACAAGGATATGCAAAACGTGAGAGTAGAAAAATTTTACCTGTGAGAATAGGAGGCTGCTAAGAAACATTCTTCATCTGATGTACACAACTACTAGAAGGATTTGAACAGGCACGAACCGAATTATCCAAAGTATATATAGAAAATATTAGTACATAACTCTCATATATCTCTGTCTTTCACACTTCTCTACAAGTGGAACTGTGGAACAAGACAACGAATATTAGTATTCAGTACTTATAAGTTTCGAGTGAAACTTTTTACCTAGCATAAAATTCAGTACTAAAAAGTTTCGAGTGAAACTTTTTGCCTAGCATAAAATTACCCAAACACTGTTTATTTACTTTATTATGAAAGGATGATTTTCATCAACCTCTCACTATCATTTCAAGAGTCCCAAACAGGGCCAAAGGAAGATATACCAGCAGCCTTGCATGCATTCATGATATCCCTACTCCCTTCTGGATTACTAGTAACAATTACAACCTCAACTCCCAAATTTTTCGCCACGTTGACGGTCATTTGCGGCAAGTTGGGTCGTCCAAGCACCTCAGTGTCATGAATAATCGCCTTTTCTTTCGGGTGCCCAGTCACCCAGTCTTTGATCTCCTTTCCGAAATTCTGCTCAATCCCTTTTGCCACCCAAAGCAAGCATACATTAGCCCTACCAGGCTGCAACACGAACGATAAGAACACGCCAATGCCTGAGCCTGTTGCCACGACCAGAACTCTTTCATACATGTTCGCAAGGTAAGGCAGTCCAGCGAAATTAATGGTTCTAACCCATAGGTGACTCGGTGGGTTTGACACCAAGGAGTTAGTGAAGTCACCCACTGCACCAGCAACCATCATGTGCTCTTTTTTCCCATCCGAAATGATTCCAAAGGCATGCCATTCGGATAAGGGTGACGGGCTTATTCGGCCTAATAGACCAGGTTTTACAACTCCTTGGAATTTTACGATCGAAGCATGTTTTGAAGGAGAAAAGACATTAACCTTGACCCGTCTCATTGTAATCCACGGGGTGATTATGAGTACCGTAATGGCAATAGTGAAATAAAATTCTTGACTTTTTATCAGTCTGGAACAAAGTTTGTAATGGTATGATTTTGTTATGGGGTCATAAGAGATTGTGAGAATGATAAAGGCCCAAAGGAGAGCGAGAGCGGACCAACCAGCAAGCCGGTGGATCCTTTCAAAGACATTGTGGTGAACGTGGCGAACGAGAGGGAATGCTGCCAAACATGAGACCCAAAGGAGAAAGAGAATGGCTGTTGCAACGGCAATGGCGTCAGGGGAACTGTTTTCTCTGTCTATGAGAGTAAGGATTAAAGCGTAAATCAACCAGGCGAGAGAGGAAAGGCCACATCCACTGTGGATCCCTCCTAGGGATTGGAGGATGGATGTTACGGTGTTCTTGATACTGAGTGGGACCCACGACTGCCCAAATACTTTCACCGCAAGAAAGAAAACAATTCGCAAGAACGCCTCGCTCCTGCATAGTGTCAGAGCAAGAAGGTTGCCAATGGAAAAAAGTGTAGCTCTATGTTTAGCATATTGAAATTTTTTGAGCGCTAAGATAACCAATATGGTAATGTTTAAAGCCAGAGAAGTCACAAAGAGTCGCTTGTAGACGGTGAAAAGGCCTTGATCGAGCAAGATGACCGATAGTCTCTCTTTTGACTTTTCCGACTTTCGGATTACTTCTTTTTTGCTTTCGACAAATGGAGGCATTGAAATTAGAACTTGTTCAGTGCAACTCGCGGAACTCGTACTGTCCTTGGAGGATGGGGATGGGGTTATCATGGAAGGACTCCCCGAGGGAAAACTGGGAATATTACTCATATTTTGCTCTCTCTCTCTCTCTCTCAATGCAAAAGTGAATTGACAGGAATTAGTATGAGAAGGGAGAGATGCAGAGAGGCTTGTGGTTAGGTGACAAAAAGAAGTTGGTATTTATAAACCAAATCGTCCCGCCTGGACTGGAGAGGATTCGGACTCATTAGTAAATTCTACACGGAGCTTCAGTGTATCTTGTGATGTACAGCCAGCCAATATCCAACTAACAGATCAACCAAAATGTAACAAACCGTGGGACGACAATCTTGAAGGTAAGTAAATGGATTCTCTTCGGTCCACGTTTTGAACCGGAGGAAACAGTCGTGAGCTCGACGGTTCAAATGGTGACTCTCTCATCCAGCCCGAAACATAGACAATAGAGAATCTGGATCATTAAAGTAAACATCATATACTGTGCTTACGATAAAGGGTTAGTTCGAGATTATCATGACTGTCCTCTCTAGCCCAAAGCATAGACCGGAGAGAATCTAGATCGTAAAAGTAAACATCTTATTTAACCGTGCTTATGTTGAAGGGATAGTTCATGCTATTGTCTAAATTGTCTAAATGTTGGGTTTTTTTTTTTTGTATTTTTCTTGTCTAAGTGATTTTATTCAAGGGTGTTTTGATTGTTACAAGTACTAAAAATACCATTTAGACGGAAAATACAGCCCTGGTATTTTTATAGGAAACAACTTACTAGAGAAACTTAGTTACGTACGGATGATCCGTAAATGGAAACAACTTACTAGAGAAACTTATTTACAGATGATCCGTAAATAGAGTCATTGCAGCAGCCCTGGTACTTGCCGTAATGTCATAGGCTTACTGTAACGCCCCGAATTTTGGGAACGTTATATTAAATACATTAATCATAAATAAGGTCTTGCAACAGTATCCCAAAAGGAAATTACATAGATCTCCCTGCTAATACATTCATTCTCTATAGGGTTTACAACGGATTCTCTACTCCATTGCACGGTCGTCCATCCCTGCGGTGTCCTGCTCTGCTCCGTAGGCCTTCAATCCATAGTACTCCTTCTGTTCATCTTTATAGTCTGGCATAATACGTCAGAGTCGCAGCAACATCATGGTATTATGCCAGGGTCACACAAGTGCAACATTGTGAGCGATAACGCCCAGTAGACAGCTCTACCCAATCGTTAACTAGCAATTCTAGAACAATATATATAGAAAAGTAAAACATGAGTTCATCGAAAACAATGCATCTTATGTATGCAGATAAGTCAGTGTCAATACAGATCAGAGTCTATCATGCGCAGGTAAATAATGTCTCGTATTATCTTTTTAGTGTCAGCATTCTTCTTCAAATTTCATCTATGTCAACATCTCTCATCACTCAAAAGTTACTGGGCCGTTTTCATCTCCTTTCAACTGATAGTCACCAACCTTTCCGCTCGAGGTCTCGGCTGTCTTGTATCAAGGCGCACACTTACATAGAGGTGGTTTACAAATAGCTGTTTTCTCCCTCTTGCAAAAAGATAACTTTTCGAAAACGTTTTACTGAAATCTACCTATCTGTTTGCTTGAGTCTCTTGCATTTAGGATAGAGACAATATGAACCAATATTGATGAGTAGAGGCCAATCATTTGATTGAGCGGAGTGGGTGCCTAACGCGTCTCACTCGGTAGCCCCCAGACCTTTCTATGGTGACCTAAGGATCGAGCCTTTCCATATATAGAGGCATTATGGTTCTTCGACCTATAATCAAGTGGCGACTCTGGTCTTCACTGAGTATTTGTGTTTCGAGTACTCAGTAGTTTATATGGTCATTAGTCCAGCAGAGAGAGAGAGAGTATCGACAACGCATTGAGCGTGGTCCCGACAATAGGACCCGACTTCTTCCCCGGTTCTCGCGGGAAGAGGGGGCGCCCACAGTATCACATTCATCATTCTTAACATTTTTGTTCAAAAGATCTACCAGGTAAGACGCAATTTTACCATGTTTACTATTTATTTTTGTCACACCCTTAAAGGGACTAGATAGTCACTTTCCGGGCCCTTCCCGGCCGGGTTCATGTTGATCATTAGGACCGTTAATATTTTAGACATCATCGAGGACATTAGGCATGGAAAAAATCATGTTAATTGGATATCGTTTGATGTGTTCTCAAAACATGCATGTTATATCCCTAGAAAAATGAATTTCGATCTAATATTGCAATATTTTCTATACCCATTTTTCTTGAGATAACTGACCAGTCCCTTCAAGGGACGGGAGAGGATCCAATTCCACATAGAAGATGTATAAGAATCAACTATTTTCAATTAAAAGTGCTGGTAAATAGAATAATAAATGGTTCTAATATCAAGGGTAAAGTTACATGTCTTGGAACATATAAATTGTGACCTATTTGTCTGAACCGTTTACGGTTCACACTCATATGGGAGGCGGGTGGCCATTAACAGAAATTTTGCTATCCTTGAAATGGAAGTTGTTAAAATTATACATTCTTTGCAATTCGAACGCGTTCAGTTAACGAATTTATTCATTTCTTTTTAAGGCAAGGTATGACGTTGTGTGAAGAATCTCCGAAGGCACCTTGAAAATATCTCAATTTTGACCTCTTTGGGAAGCTTTATTTTATTGTCATGGTTCTAGTCATCGCTTCCACATTTTTTAAAATCCTATGCTGGAAATAGAATCTTTTTTATTTATTTGTGGTACATTGTTATTATTTACTTGATGGGATGCTTGTGTCCCATGGTAATGATTAAGACTTATTGGATTTGAGTTTGTTTAATAAATTGATTGTTTTGTGTTTGATGGTATTACTTATTTTTATATTGTGAATTTAACAATTTGAATAACTAGAAAAATAATTTTGTCGGTGAACTATGTCTTCTCTTTTTTGATCGGCTTCCCTGAACTATATATCTTAGTACGACATGAGAAATAATTTTGTATTTTTGCAAGTCCAAACCGTATAAATTACTTGTCTCTAGATTATATTAAGCAAGCAATTGTGAGATTTTCTATGCCGCATAAGGTAGAATTGAAATGCGGTAAAATTAATTATAGAAGACTTGCAAGTTGGATGTTTATATGAAGACTAACAATAGTAATGACGCCAGCCTATCTTTTAGTTATTTTGTGCATTATATTTTTTTCAATGTTCGATGTGCACAAGCATCGCATATACCTCGGGCTCAAGTAATAATGACGCCAACCCATGTTTTTAGTTGTTTAATTAAACAGAAATCCAAATGCCAAAGATATTATTCATAAACAAAAATAAAAAACAAAGGAACGAATTACGTAAGAGCAGGACCTTTCACCTGCATGATGATAGAGCTTCTAAAACCTATAAACTAGGATAACTATTTTGTACCCGCGAGTTACACGATTGCTCGTGAATAAAAGTGCTCTGCAGTTAATTGTGGTTAAATTGCCACAAGCATTTCTATCGAAACCAATTCTCGTCACCTCTCGATTAGAACAAAAATATTAGGTACACAATCATTCAACGGCAACCTTTCACATACAAATGGGGCCCACCTCGTAATAGTGCGTGGGCCCAATATGTATGTGAAGGGTTGTGGATTAAGTTATGGTTGGATGATTGTATACGTAATATCTCTCACGAAATGAAAGGACCAACGTTTGCCTAACAGCTCCTGGAAAATTAACTAACTACTTCGGTGGTGCCCGGAAAAATGTGTCGAATTAAAAAAGACACTAAAAAGAAATGTCAGGTGCCATGTCGGATAAAGAGTTAAAGACCCTAAAAGGAAGCTTGCTATGTCGAGAAAGACCCGAACGAGAAATATTGTTGTGTTATGTCGGATAAAGACCCTAAGTATGATCGATTGACTGACCATAGAGCTGTGTTGCGTAAACCAACAGGGAGTCACCTAGATATAGGAGGTAATTGGTAACCCATTTCTATGATTGGACATTCCATATAGGAAATTCAACGGGTAGATACAATCCACATTGTGTGATTCATTTTAGTACGCATTTAACAAAAAGGAGATCGTCATTTAGATTCTCTCGCTCTTCCTTAAGGCATTGTGCTGAAAATTGACGAGTAAAGGAATGATATAACCCCGGAATGAATCCAAGGCGAATATTCTTAATTTCCAAGGTGCATTCGCTTTGTCACTGTATCCTTGGATGATTCATCTAATGGGGGCCGTTGTTAGGCCGCTGCTATCACCAGATTAGGGTTACCCTCTAACAACCCTTATGAGAATCAAGATCTAGTTTAGGGTCATTAATAGCACCAACACGTGAACTGATATCCGATACGGTATTTTGTGTGTGTCATATTGAACTTTGGCTCAAAGGATCTAGTTCAAGACAAATTAATGCCTCTTATATGATCCTTCGAAAAAAAATTGTTAAAACTAAGTGGTGGTTCATGTCCAGAAGACTATCACACCAATTGTGCAGTATATAGTTGCCCATAAGTTTTTTGTGTATACAATGAATTTTTAAAATCATGTGTTCTGAAAATCAATATTATGTTATTAAAAAGAGGGGGATTGTTGGAACATTTTTAGTAATGGAAATAAATAGTTATTACATTGTACTCAATTATCATCATCTTTATTTTACAGTTACTGTACTAAAACCACTTTCTGTTACAAATGTAAAAAGAGTTATTCTGGTCAAAATATATATTCAAGCAGTATTACAAATAAATAAGACCTAATTCTAAGATCCTGGAGTTCCCTACCAGGGACAATATGGTGTGAAGTAGAAGACAAGAGAGAGATGCGTACATCTAGAGAAGTGTACGTGAATGATAGAAAGGTATATGACAATTATACATTACTTTCTATACTTTGCATGGTTTTAAACACCGGCAGTTAACGGCTTTTTGCCTTTCCGTTACCATTACACCCTCCAAGTTGTGGCTAGCTCATGCAGTAGAGCTCTCGGATGCCTCATACTGCATTCCGGGATCGAATCTCATTCTTCCTTCCTCCGTGTAATAGATTAAGAATGACGAATGACCAAAAAAAAATTACAAAATTAAAAAAAAGAAGATACCAGTACACCCTGGTATACATCGCAAGGGAAAACTCACATGACTGTATCCTATTCACGGACCCGTTCATGACTGTTACGGCTGATACTCCGCCGTTACGGATTATTTAAGTAATTTAAAATTATTTTTTATTGAGAAATCATTTTTTTAAATTCATGACCGCCACACCTAACTTCCATTATGTAAGGTTCAATATTGCCGAAATCATTACCGTTACGTATTACAAAACCGTTATTTAAAGTCTTGATACTTGGGGCAACTCGACACATAAAACGTTCTATTCTCTCCTGGTGGTCGTGAATGAGGAGGAAGGCGAATGCCTGGGAGTGTTTGGGTTGAATCTTGGAGCCAGTACACTATGGTTGTACATTCACAAGGGGAGAATTATTAGCCTTACGAGTTATGACAATGCTTCTAGCACACCTCCTATTCTCATAGGCAAGATCCTTCCTATACTCTCACCATATGTTACTCTTACATTTTACTTGCCGTACGTATTTCCATTTTTATGGGTTTTAGTAATTTTCTAAAACAATATATTTTGAATAATAATTCTAATTTTTTCTCCGTGCAACCTACGTAGGACAATTATTATTTTTGATCCACACATGTAGATGATATATTTCGGAGTCAATCTTGAAAGTTAATGGAGGATTCCTTCAAAGTAGAAAATTTATTTGGAGATGGCAAGTTTTGGCATGAAATCAAAGGATATTCCACAAGACAAACATAAACAGATACTGAAGATGCCAGTAAAATATAAATTTAACCTCAGGAACTACTCAATGGCAGATTTTATGAGATGTTTGGGAGGAATGACGAGCATTAAGATTTGATTATGGCTGATTCAGGATTTAGATTTTTCATAGTCAAATTAGTAGATGGCTCAACAAAGTAAACTCAATAATTAACAGGATATTCTAGATCTCTTTTCCATGGCTGACCACGACATGATCATTTTTCTAAAATCCTTGGAATATTATATATCCAAAATAGCACATGCACATGCCCATGGCCACCCAGGCCAAAAGACATGGCATGAAGAGTCAACGCGTGCAAATTAATTGCCCAAGCATATTAATTGACCAGGTTAACTTGAACAAACAAATAAAGAAACTAATAATTTACCAAACCCTAATTTCTTTATGCACAAAACCAAACACATAAAACCTCATAAAATCCAAAGTTGTCAGAAATCCTTCACCATCCAAATCAACAATTAAAAAAACAAAAAAAAAAACGTTACATAACAGACAAATGTCTAAAAAAGAACACAAGAAAACTTGTCATCTTCATGAAAAGAAATAAAAAAAGAAAACACTTAAAGTCTCCGCTAAAAAAGTCATCCACAAACACTACTAATGTTAAACATCTCCAAGACTCCAAGCATCCTCATCATAACTATTCGAAACGTCATCGTATCAATTTTTATGTACCAGTCCCGAGCATGCACAACAACATATTATGTAAGACGACAATTAATTAGAATATAGGAACGAGAATAAGCATTTGTGAAAATGTGCACAACTATAGCTAGTTGTACGTATTGATCCTTTCGAACTCAAGGCTACTAGATGTTAATCCTATAAAAGCCCAGTTAGTTCGGCAAGTTATTTGTTGTAGAAATGATAATGTTAATAGAAGTAAAGAAAATTAGAGTACACTGCAACATGTTGTCCTTGGTTTGACATTGCTCGCTACAACAAAATTTCAGGGTAAACAATATTAGTTCTGGAATCTGTCTCTTCTTCGCGAAGAAGGACAGTGATATGGTCAAAAGATTAGCACCTTGATAATGCCACATATAGTTGCCCATGACTAAACATAGGTGTATGCAAATCGATCGAAACAAATTTCAGAGATTGTCTTTGTGATTTGTTAATAGTCATAGCATATGCCAAGCAGACTGGAAATTGGCACCTTGTCATTTGAAAGGAAAATTCGAAAAATGATGGTGTTAAGAGCATCTCTAGTGCACTACCTAAAAAATGTTTGCTAAAGCGTACACCTAAGCACATGTGGGACCCTATTTTGTTTGCTAAGAACTAAGTTAGCTAGCTAAGGAGAAATGCACTTAAATGGAGCTCCCTAAAAATGTTCATTATCTTTTAGAGTGGGACCCATTTAAGTGGTGAGGGGTGCCAAGTGGTCCCACAAAATTCTCCACTCCTTCCCTTCTCTCTATCTCTCTCCTTAAGTCACTCCCCAAATTTAGGTAGTCACTTAGGGCACTTTAGGTAGTGAGGGGTGCCACCAAAGATTTTAGGGAGCCAATTTTTGTGCACTAGAGACCATTTTCTGAGGTTTTCTTAGCTAACTAGTTAAGGCACTTTAGGTAGTGATCTTAGCTAACAATATTATAGGAAAATCCACTTTCAAATGTAGCTTAAAAGGCGGTACCCAGTAGGATCCAATGCATTAAGATATTTGTTGGGATAACGGTTACTAATGCTGCTATTCATTCCATCATCTTCAGACATCTTGTCTGCAGCAAGATAAGTATATCTCTCTCCCGGAAAAATATCGAGTATAGTATTCACGTCCTCATTTCAAGAAGCGAGAATCGTGCATTAGTTAAAAACGTTGGGGTTGAATATTTGCCACATCTAGTTGGAGGTAAACTGTCAACAATAAATCATTTAAATCTTGACATTTACCTATTGTCCGTGGAAGTTGCACCAAATATTGAATTAAAAATAATCAGTAATCAAATATAAGTGCTAAAGCATGTTTGTTGGGAAACGAATCCCAGAACCCAGTAATTACGCGTACAGATTAAACAACAAAAATAAACACAAACCCTACAAGGCGGAATTAGGGTTTACCTCTCATCCGTAGACACGAACGCTGGTTGACTTGTTTATTTTAGAACTTGACAGACCTAATTACTGTATGCAACAAGCTTTGCTCGACAGTACCTCATGATCTTCTGCCATATTCCCTTATATCTCGATCATGTAGCCAAGTGTGGACTTCTACATGATCTCTTTGTTCTCTCTCTCACAGTCTCTATTCTAATTTTCTGAATGACTGTTGTGTGGCCTAGAAAACATAACGATATATTTATAGGGCTAGAGCAGGAACCTGAGGAGAAATAAATCTGGACTCTTTGTGTAAATAAGAAAACCTAATCCCACCCGAATTCTATTCTTATTTCACAAATTATAATTCACACCACTAAAGAATTATAATTGCATTCCCATCTTTATCTCGATTATATTTCGAGCTCCACGTTATTAAATACTTATTAATCTCCCCACATTAAGATTACAGATACCCATTGATTAAATGTCGATTACTAACAATCTCCCACTAATCAACATCTTATAAACACCTTGAGACTAACCACTTAACTTATTCGATATGTCGGATACAAATATCCACCTGTAGGGTTTGACATAACCGAAACTTATAAGTTTACTCAAGGGGTATCATCAATCTCTAACGAGACGTGGATTCTATCAATAATTAATATCCATATATTTCATGCATATAATGTCGTGACCAAACTCACCAAGACTATTGACCGTGAAAAAAGATCTCACTTTATAACGAATCAAAGTCAATAATATTAAATGTATATATGTATTAATTATATCCAGATTAAGAGCATAAGTATTCTTAATAACTATAAGGTTCTAATTGTCTTAAAATGTCAGTACTAAGATGTAGACACCCCGATTTTGACCCGAGAAACTTATCAAGCATCCCCGATGATGAAAATGCCCGATAAAAGCACGCGGAGCTTGATTGTGAACTTGAAAACCCATCCAAAACCTCTTCAAAATAAACCCAAGCCTACACCACCTTCTAGTACATTCAAAACCCTCTTTTTCGATATATAATATGTCCCAATCCATTTTGAAACGAGGGAGATATGCCCATTGTACCGAAACGATTCATTCTTCCGACCTTCTGAGGGTAAAATGGTCACACATTTTGATGTATAAATCATCTTGGGTTCAAACCACTTGGATTAGAAAGTAGACCTTTCAAGCTTTCCAACGCTTCAAACCATGCACAAAACGGAGTTTGGTAGCACCCGGAATGGCCCCGCGAAGTTTGAAATTTTGTGCTGTCTCGCCATCCAGGCGCCTGGATTCACCTATTCCAGGCGCCCGGACTCAATCCAGGCGCCTGGATTGCCTTAATGCAGGCGCCTGGACTCTCTCCAGGTACTTGCTGCCCAAGGTCAAGTGAGTGGGGAGGAGCGTCTTGAGGATCTTTCAGGGATTTTTCTGCAGAAATTTGTTAGAGATAGTGGGAGAGAGATGATGACCTATGGTGACCCTTTGAACCTCACCTCTAAGGGTTCAAATGACCCATTTTGAACCTTTCTTTGGCTATAAATACCCACCTCTCCTCCTCCATTTAGAGGACCAGCTCTCCACCCTCTTTTCTAACTGTTATGCTGCTGCAAAAATTTCCAGAAACTCCATCCTAAGTTAATCCCTCTCAATCCCATTCATTTTCAACCCCAAAACCCACCTTCTTGGCCCATAAACCCTTCATCCATCCATTACCATCAACCACAATCCATCAAGACCAGCTCTCACCTCTTTCCTCCATTGTTATGCTGCTGGAAATTTTCCAGAAATTCCATCCCCAATCCATCGCCCTTTGGTCTACTCATTTCTAGCCTAAAAATCCAACTTCTAGCCCAAAAAATCTCATCTTTCACCACCAAAATCTTCTTATTTCAACCATCCACCATCAAACTCAATCAAAAGCCAAAACAATCAGATCTTTACCTTTCCAGAAAATAGAATCCTAGCTCAATCAACCACCAAACATTACCCAAACTAGTTCCAAGTTCATCAATCAAGCTTCTCAAGGTAGTTTTTCTACCATTGTGCTCAAAAGGCCCTGAGGGGATACCATCCAAGCTCTTACTAGTTCTTCATACTAGTTAAGAGTTTGGGAAGGTTTCAAATTTCACAAAAATGGAAGTTTTTCATTAGCATTTGTCTTGTATATTTCCAAAAATCATCCAAAAATCAAACCTCTTTTAAGCTCATATCATGTGTTTGAGGTTCATGTTTGTTATTGCATTTCCAAACATTGTTTAGGGTGTGTGAGAATCAGTTAAAAGCATTGCATTTGGTTGCTTATTGTCAAAAATGTAGTTTTGAGTTTCTGTCTGGAAGGCAATCCAGGCGCCTGGATTGACTCCTTCCAGGCGCCTGGACCCAATCCAGGTGCCTGGATTAACCCTTTCCAGGCGCCTGGATCCTATCCAGGTTATATGATCAATTTCTGGGGCACCTTGGAGCAGTTTGAGCATGATTTGATTAAGCTTCAATGATATATGCTTAAAAATCATTCACACATGACATTTTGCACAAGCATCCACTCATATTTCATCAATTTATCCGATACATTTGTTGTGCTTTCACATAAATTCGTGTATGAAGTCCTTTTAAACAATATTTTCAAAATCCTTTCGAACATTTAGTAGAGACCGGTGATCACACCGGGCGCGAGGAGTGCTTAAAATTCCTTCCCCTCGCGTAACCTAGCTCCCGGACCCGAGAAATCTCATTTTGTGAGACCAGTAAATTATTTTCCATTCAAAGGGCAAAAGAGTCATTTTTCAACAGGTTTCTCGGGTACGGTCCTCAAACCCGGGTGGCGACTCCATTCAACCAATCAAACCGTTTTCCAAATCATAACAGTTTTCGTGGACACCGCTCCGCGGGGGTGTTCACAAGCTGGCGACTCTGCTGGGGACTATGATTAATATATATTTTAGTATTATTACACTTATGTGTGATTTTATTAAAATGTGTATTAATTGTCGAGAGCTAAGCTTGAAAAATGTTCAAGGGATTTTAAAAATTTTGTTTTTATGGACTTTTTTGCATTGCACGTGCATGGTTACTAGCCCTCGCTGGTGTGTTTCGGTAATCTCGCCCGGCTTGCCGGTGACGGGAAATCCTGAAATGCCCAGCACCCCCCGACCGTGATAAGTCACAATTGTCGTTATTACCATCGCCTTACGGGATCCTTGGCGGTGGGAGACAGCTTTGGCTTTGAGTCCGGGGTACCCTCTCAAACCAAAACCGGCCTTTGCATATAGTTAACCATAGAACCCCACGTTAGTTAACCAACCCAAGTGTTAGGATTATGTGCTCCATCCTGTTTCGTGCTATGTGTTATCGTCTTTCAAAGCATGCCATACTGCATACATGCATACACTTGCATCCGTACATATTCTTGTTATGTTGTTGATATAGTATAAGTTAGGTTCCCGGCAGTTAGTAGAAGGTTACTTCGGCCCGATGATGAGTCGTGCATCCCGTATGCACGCAGTTCTTACAAGTTGGCCTTTAGGATAATCGGACGTGGGAAAATTTGGATTATCAGTTTCCTAACAATGATCTAAACGGGTTTAAGGGACCTTGGCCCGAGGAGGGCCAATCGCCCTTAGGCATCTAATTCTAGATCATTGCCGGAATACGTGTGAATCATAATTTCCCAAATCCGATTATCCAATATCAAGGACATGTTACTTAAAAGAAAACTTGAGGATTGGGGCAACCTTCCAAAACAGTCGTGTTCAGTCTAGGAGACTTTAAATCCATGGAGTTTGAGATACCTCCGGTGTTGGTCGTGCCCGAACGGCCACCCGTGATTCAAACTAGCCTTGAGATCATTTGTATCTGGATTGCAACATCCAAATTGCTTTGTCTTGAATGACCAGGAAAAGTGCTACGGCGTCAAAACATTTAGGTTTTAGGTTGAAGCGCCGTAGCTACCGAGTAATGGTTTACCCGGGGTGTTGGAAAATCTTCTGTGCAATGGTCTTAAGTGAGATTTGGATCCAGTAGACTAACCCTAGGTTGTGCATGCAGTCTAGGAGACTTAAAATCCATGGAGTTTGAGATACCTCCAGTGTTTGCCGTGCTCGAACGGCTCCCTGCGTCTCGGGCTAGCCTTAAGTGCATCTGTATCCGGATTTCAACAACCTTATTGCTCTGTCTCGGATGGTCTATAAGGAGATTGGCTCTGATTCCACGACGCTTGGAATTTAACCTGCCTGTCACGACTTACCCGTGGTTGTTGTTTCGAACATCTATGCAATGTCTTAAGTGAGACCGAGACCGGTAGTCTAGATCTTAGGATGACACGACAACGATGCATGCACGACATTTTCTTCAATAAAACTAGGGGCACAATCTGAGTTTGACTTTTGCTTTACTGTCAGTCCTAAACCATTGAGCCTGCAAAGAAGAAGACCTTATCCGTTTGGACTCGACCTTCCGGACAAAGATTATCTCAACCTTCATCGCCAGTGTCTGAAACAAGTATGTCAGCAGATCAGGAACAAGATCCCCCGAATGAGATAGAGCGACTGAGGAAGGAAATGCAAGATGAGAGGGCCCGGAATGACGTCCGAATCGCCCAACTCATGGCGATTATGGTAAATATCCAAAGCCGGTTGCCTCCGACTCAGCAGCAAATACCCGACGGTGGGGTTCGAAATCATGAGATTCCTAATGATGAGCATCTGGAACAGCCTCCTCCCCCCGAAAATCCTCAATTGGCTGAGATGTTAGCCAAAATTGCTAGACTCGAAGAATCTGTGACCAAGAGTGAGAAGTGGGCCATCATCGGGTTCGACATGGACAAACTCTGCATTTTTCCGAGTGCCAAACTCCCTAAGAAATTCAAACATGTGGACTTTGAGAAGTTCGATGGGATCGGAGATCCAAGGGGACACATTCAGGCATACGTGAGCTCCCTTTCATTGCAAGATGTTGATGAGCCCACTATGGCCCAAATGTTCCATGAAACTCTCACAGGGCCCGCACTTCAATGGCTCTTGTCTCTTGACATCTCAAGGAGGCAAACTTGGGAAGAAATGGCAGCTGCTTTCATAAAGCAGTATGAGTACAATGTGCAGCTCAAGGTCACTACTCGTGAGCTTGAAAGTATCAAGATGAAGGAAGAGGAGTCCTTTGCGGACTTTGTGAAGAGATGGAGGGCGAAGGCAGCGCAAATGACTGATCGTCCAAGTGATAAGGACCAAATGAGGATCATAACCAAGAATCTACAACCTGACTTGGCTCAGTACATGGTGATGGCCCAAGCACATAACTTTGAGACCTACTTTGAGACAGGCCTGTCAATTGAGGAAGCAATACGGGACGACATTCTTGAAAAAGATGGCCCCACTCTTAAAACCAAGAACAACAACTCCGGGGATAATAACACCCTATGTAATAACCCGAAATTTCGTAGATAAAAATTTCGATTTATTAATTCGATTAGTTATTTTTAATATCGCTAAATGAAATAATTTATTATTTAGTTTAAATAATTTGAATGAAACTAGATCTAGTTTGTTTATTTTCTTTTATTTATTTTTCCGCGCCGTAAAATCAACGCGTGCACACCGAGTATTTCACTACATCGCATCCGGAAGGCCTACTAATTTTCCCAACTCCTATGTTGTCCTATTTTGACTAGCCTTAGCCTATTTAAAAAAAACTAATTAGACATGTGCTCAATTTTGTCTTCCTACTAATTTTGACTTTACTAAACCTAATTTGTATTTTTTTGAATTAATGAGAAGAAAGAAAATTTGACTACTTAACAAGGTAGGCTACTTACCCAATTACAATCTTCTATAAATAGCTCACTCACCTTGCTTCATTTCACACCAAAACCTCCCAACTTCTCCACTTTGTGCTTTCTAGTGTTCTTGAGTGAGTTCTTGGGTGTTCTTCTTGAAACTCATCCTAAACCACCACACACCACCACTCTCGACCACCCCTAGATCTTAGAAAGGTAGAATAAGTTAGCAAGAAAGCGTTCGAGCAAAGGTCGACTAGTCGTTACGCCGCCGGAATTCAACTAGCTTATCGGCTTCCGACTAATCATCGGAATTAAGGTAGATACTTTATCTTAACTTTAGATTAGTATTTACTAGTTCATATTAAGGAGGTTATTATTTTGCTTAAACATGCCTAATTATGATTAAACGTGATTATGTTGGTGATTAGTGATTTTATGAACAATTAGACTTTGAAAAACACACTTAGTCGATACTATGCACGATTTGAAATTGACTTATCAAAATGCACCGTTATAATGCCCGATGGACTTTTGGAAACTTAAAATATCCAGTTATAATGCCCGGATGAAAATCGACTTTTCAAATTTACGCTGTTATGCTGCCCAATTGATTTTTTTGGAAAATAGTCGACTAAACTTTTCTTAAAGCAACTTCAAAATGTTTTGACTGTACTTGGACTGTTGAGATTAACCCAAGGCTAACACCCTTGAGGGTCTGTCAAAAAAGATATGCCTAGCGCTGTCTAAGAAAGGAATGGTGCCAGTAACTGCATTCGTGCGGCCATCCAGCCTGGGACTCTCCTGGTTATCTCATTTGTCTAAAGAAAGTCACCAACAAGATTTTGTACCTAAAGTAACACGGTTATCGTGAAATATTTTTAAACGAAAAGTTTATCTTGAAACGATTTCTAAACGGAAGATTTTTATGTAATATGGCATGTGCATGTTTTTCGAGACGGTACGACACGATACATTTTTCAAGAAAATGATCGATTGTTTTTACAAGAAGAAATAGAGATGAGAATGAAAATACTGTTGTAAATAAAATACTGCCATTAGAGTCCCGCCTCAGTTCCCCGGTGTGAACTGGTGGTCAAAGCTCAATGGAACTATACTATAAACAATACTGCCATTAGAGTCCCGCCTCAGTTCCCCGGTGTGAACTGGTGGTCAAAGCTCAATGGAACTATACTATAAACAATACTGCCATTGGAGTCCCGCCTCAGTTCCCCGGGGTGAACTGGTGGTCAAAACTCAATGGAACTATACGGTAGTGCTGTTTGAAGTTTCTCCTCAAATTCCGCGGGTGAATTTGACGGTTAGAACTTACTCAGTACAACACATAGCAAGCGGACCTCATAAACAGACTGGTGGGGATTCAGTGATATGGGTAGCCGGGACTATGTCGTGTGTGACGCGGAGTTAGCGGACCTCATACTGCAGGAGTCAGTTTATGGGTAGCCGACCCTTCGTACGGAAAGGTTGGTGACCGTTAGAACGGGGTTGTAGAACGGGCCAATAACTTTCGAGAGATGTGAGATGTTGACATGGTTGAAATTTGAAGAAGAATGCTGTTATGAGAAAATGATACGAGATACTGACACTATACTCTGGATTCTGAAATAATACGAGATACTGATTTTATTAAAGCTGCACTCTGATATGAAAAGAAATGGGATACTGATTTTATTTAAGCTGCACTCTGAATTGATGTGATACTGATGCATTGACACGCATGAACTTACCGTTTTGATAAATGATTTTCAACTATTTACCTGCCAACAATATTGTTCTAGAATTGCTAGTTTAATGTTGGGGTACGGTATCTATTGAGCGTCCTCGCTCACGGTTTGCCCTGGCATAATACCACGATGTTGGTATTATGCTAGATTGTCACGATGAACAGAAGGAATAATATAGCGCCGGAGGAGCTGCCGACATGGAGCACGACCAGATCAAGGAACGTATGGAGCCATAGAGTCCACCCAGTCTACTTTTTTTGTAATCTGTGAAGGATAGATCATCTATATGTATTTTTGGTTATTATTATTACTGTTTAAGACCGACTTTAAATTGTAATAATAATCCATAACGTATCCCGAAAATGCGGGGCGTTACAAGTGGTATCAGAGCCCTAGGTTCAAACACTCGGCCTTGGGTAGAATGGGTAGATCACTTTCCGAGAGCGTAACCTGAATAAATGTCCGTACTTTGTACTTTTGCTACTTTAAAAATAGCCTATTTGCTAACGGTGTAGTTATGGGCATATATGAGCCATTACCAAGCATAGGGAAGCGAAACGTGAGAACACTTAGGATTTGACTGTTTGTGACATGTGTCCTGCTCACATGTCAGTTTCAGTATAAATATGTGCTCGAAGATAACGTTTAGCAGCAGTAAATCCTTTCCGAATTTAGATTTTAGCCGTAGTGTTGTGCTATTATTTTCAAAAAGGGTATTCTAGACTGAATCTCCCTACGAATTTCCAACTCTAGAATGGCGATTACACGTAACAATGGTGAGGACTCGTCCAACAGAACCAACGGTAACCCTGACCTCGCACAACTCATGCAAGCCTTCATTGCTGCGCTCAACGCAAACCGACCCCCACCTAACAACCCACCTGGACCCATGACCCGTACTCAAGCGATGAACGAGTTCTGCAAGAGACGACCACCTGTCTTTCACGGTGAACCTAACCCTACCCTAGCCGAGGCTTGGCTGAAGGAGATCAAGGTGATTCTCAGCACTCTAGGAATCAACCAGGATAACCACCGCGTAGCTCTCACTGCCTACCAACTCCAAGGAGAAGCCCGACACTGGTGGGAGATGATTGAGGTCACTTATAACATTGAGACCATGACTTTCGAGGAGTTTGAGAATATCTTCTTGGACAAGTACTTTCCTGCTCCAGTAAAGCAGGCAAAGATCCAGGAATTTCAGAACCTACAGCAAGGTTCAATGACGGTGACGCAGTACGTCGCTAAATTTGAGGAGCTGTACCGCTATGGTCGTGCTACTATCCCTACTGAGGAGGACAAGGTCCGGAAGTTTGAATGGGGACTTGGCTCGACTCGCAAGATAGCGATGGGAATGGGCTATACTACCTATGCTGAGGCAGTGAAATGTGCCCTAAGGATGGAGAGAGAAGAAGCAGATTTTAGGACTAGGCGTCAAGGAAGTGGCTCAGGAGGACCTATCAGGACTGTGCAGAATGACAACGATCGTGGGCCCTACCCAGCCAGACCTAACCAAGTTAACCCCCAGCCTTGGAGGGGGAATGAAGTCAGGCAAGGACCGCCGCCACAAAATTCTAACAACCAACTAGTCAAGTGTTACAACTGTGCGGGCTATGGACACTACAGTCGCAACTGTCCTCATCCGAGGAAGGACGGTTTCACCTATGGGAATCAGCAGCAGCCGCAGCCGCCTCAGAACTATGGCAAACAGCCTATGCAACAGAACGCTAAGCCAGCACATCAGAATAACTGGAATGGAAAGCAGCAGGTCAAGGCACCTCAGAACGGGACAGGACGCTTGTATGCTCTGCATGCTGAGGATCACATCCAGGAGCAGGAACCTTCTGTGATTCAAGGTACGCTATTGCTATTCAGTACCTGCGTACAAGCTTTATTTGACATTGGAGCATCGTGTTCGTTTATAGCAGCTGCATGCGTATCTACGCTAGGATTAGACACTGAACCCCTAGAGAACCAGATGACAATAGCATCACCTTTAAGCGCTAGTTTACCAGTTAATCTAATCTGTAGAGGCTGCGAGTTAGAAGTAAGTAATATTCGACTAACTTGCAATTTACGCGTGATCGAGATGGTTGACTTCGACTTAATTTTTGGAGATGGATCGGTTGTCAACTCATCGAGCTGTCGTTGATTGCCATCAAAAGATAGTAACAGCTTTCACCCTGATGGGACATGCTTTCGTTTTAAGGGGGATAGACAGGTTGTGAATTCGGCGACTCGACACTCGTAGTGGCAGAACCAACTGTTTGGATGGTTAGTTAGCCTCCAGTTGGAAGAATCTGACCGAGAAGAGTTAGGACTGCCACACATCGTCTGTGGCTATGCTGACGTGTTTCCTGACGATCTACCTGGATTAATCGCCACAAAGATAGATCAATTTTACCATCAAGCTTCAACCTGGAACCGCCCTAATTTCGATAGCCCCATATAATATAGCGCCGACAGAACTGAAGGAATTGAAGACCCAACTACAAGAGTCGTCAGAGAAATGATACATCAAACCGAGTACTTCACCATGAGGAGCACCTGCACTGTTCGTGAAGAAGGAAGAAGGAACCTTACGGCCACCCTTGTCGATCACAAGTTGTTGGATTGACGCCGGAGAGATAGGATTACTAGAACCTGAAATGGTTAGAGACACGACCGAGAAGATTAAGCCTATCTAACAGAGACTGCTTACTGCACAGAGCCGCCAGAAGAGTTATGACCCTTGTCGTTCAAAGAGGGAGACCACGTGTTTCTAAAAAAAAAAAAAAAAAAAAAAAAAAAAAAAATTTCGGCCCCGAAGAGGAGTAATTAGATTCGGGAAGAAAGGGAAGCTTTCTCCGCGATATATCGGCCCATTTGAGATTTTGGAGAAAATCAAACAAGTGACCTACCGATTAGCACTCCCGCCACAGATACTGAGTGCATAACGTTTTTCACGACTTTATGTTAAGAAAGTATCTCGTCCTGCCAAAACACGTGTTAAAATTAGGAATATCTTGACATAGATGAGGACGCAACTTTTGAGGAAGAACCAATTGAAATTCGGGACAGCATGGAGAAGCGTATCCGCAACAGAATCATTCAGTTAGTACGAGTATTATGGAAAGATCGAAAAATAGAGGAAAAACCGTGGGAACGAGAAGAAGCCATGAGAGCCAACTATCCACAATTGTTTCCATCCGTTGAGTAATTCGAATTTCGAGGACGAAATTTGTTAAGGGGGATAGATTGTAATAACCCGAAATTTCGTAGATAAAAATTTCGATTTATTAATTCGATTAGTTATTTTTAATATCGCTAAATGAAATAATTTATTATTTAGTTTAAATAATTTGAATGAAACTAGATCTAGTTTGTTATTTTCTTTTATTTATTTTTCCGCGCCGTAAAATCAACGCGTGCACACCGAGTATTTCACTACATCGCATCCGGAAGGCCTACTAATTTTCCCAACTCCTATGTTGTCCTATTTTGACTAGCCTTAGCCTATTTAAAAAAAACTAATTAGACATGTGCTCAATTTTGTCTTCCTACTAATTTTGACTTTACTAAACCTAATTTGTATTTTTTTGAATTAATGAGAAGAAAGAAAATTTGACTACTTAACAAGGTAGGCTACTTACCCAATTACAATCTTCTATAAATAGCTCACTCACCTTGCTTCATTTCACACCAAAACCTCCCAACTTCTCCACTTTGTGCTTTCTAGTGTTCTTGAGTGAGTTCTTGGGTGTTCTTCTTGAAACTCATCCTAAACCACCACACACCACCACTCTCGACCACCCCTAGATCTTAGAAAGGTAGAATAAGTTAGCAAGAAAGCGTTCGAGCAAAGGTCGACTAGTCGTTACGCCGCCGGAATTCAACTAGCTTATCGGCTTCCGACTAATCATCGGAATTAAGGTAGATACTTTATCTTAACTTTAGATTAGTATTTACTAGTTCATATTAAGGAGGTTATTATTTTGCTTAAACATGCCTAATTATGATTAAACGTGATTATGTTGGTGATTAGTGATTTTATGAACAATTAGACTTTGAAAAACACACTTAGTCGATACTATGCACGATTTGAAATTGACTTATCAAAATGCACCGTTATAATGCCCGATGGACTTTTGGAAACTTAAAATATCCAGTTATAATGCCCGGATGAAAATCGACTTTTCAAATTTACGCTGTTATGCTGCCCAATTGATTTTTTTGGAAAATAGTCGACTAAACTTTTCTTAAAGCAACTTCAAAATGTTTTGACTGTACTTGGACTGTTGAGATTAACCCAAGGCTAACACCCTTGAGGGTCTGTCAAAAAAGATATGCCTAGCGCTGTCTAAGAAAGGAATGGTGCCAGTAACTGCATTCGTGCGGCCATCCAGCCTGGGACTCTCCTGGTTATCTCATTTGTCTAAAGAAAGTCACCAACAAGATTTTGTACCTAAAGTAACACGGTTATCGTGAAATATTTTTAAACGAAAAGTTTATCTTGAAACGATTTCTAAACGGAAGATTTTTATGTAATATGGCATGTGCATGTTTTTCGAGACGGTACGACACGATACATTTTTCAAGAAAATGATCGATTGTTTTTACAAGAAGAAATAGAGATGAGAATGAAAATACTGTTGTAAATAAAATACTGCCATTAGAGTCCCGCCTCAGTTCCCCGGTGTGAACTGGTGGTCAAAGCTCAATGGAACTATACTATAAACAATACTGCCATTAGAGTCCCGCCTCAGTTCCCCGGTGTGAACTGGTGGTCAAAGCTCAATGGAACTATACTATAAACAATACTGCCATTGGAGTCCCGCCTCAGTTCCCCGGGGTGAACTGGTGGTCAAAACTCAATGGAACTATACGGTAGTGCTGTTTGAAGTTTCTCCTCAAATTCCGCGGGTGAATTTGACGGTTAGAACTTACTCAGTACAACACATAGCAAGCGGACCTCATAAACAGACTGGTGGGGATTCAGTGATATGGGTAGCCGGGACTATGTCGTGTGTGACGCGGAGTTAGCGGACCTCATACTGCAGGAGTCAGTTTATGGGTAGCCGACCCTTCGTACGGAAAGGTTGGTGACCGTTAGAACGGGGTTGTAGAACGGGCCAATAACTTTCGAGAGATGTGAGATGTTGACATGGTTGAAATTTGAAGAAGAATGCTGTTATGAGAAAATGATACGAGATACTGACACTATACTCTGGATTCTGAAATAATACGAGATACTGATTTTATTAAAGCTGCACTCTGATATGAAAAGAAATGGGATACTGATTTTATTTAAGCTGCACTCTGAATTGATGTGATACTGATGCATTGACACGCATGAACTTACCGTTTTGATAAATGATTTTCAACTATTTACCTGCCAACAATATTGTTCTAGAATTGCTAGTTTAATGTTGGGGTACGGTATCTATTGAGCGTCCTCGCTCACGGTTTGCCCTGGCATAATACCACGATGTTGGTATTATGCTAGATTGTCACGATGAACAGAAGGAATAATATAGCGCCGGAGGAGCTGCCGACATGGAGCACGACCAGATCAAGGAACGTATGGAGCCATAGAGTCCACCCAGTCTACTTTTTTTGTAATCTGTGAAGGATAGATCATCTATATGTATTTTTGGTTATTATTATTACTGTTTAAGACCGACTTTAAATTGTAATAATAATCCATAACGTATCCCGAAAATGCGGGGCGTTACACCCTATATGCAAACACCTCATCCAGCTCCACAAAACACAACTCCAACCGAGCAGCACCCATCAATAAAATCACAGTCCAAACCTCCAAAAAACCACAAAGAACCCTCTCACAGTTCACCACACCCTTATCCTTGGTATACAAAGAACTCCACGAAGCCGGTCTTCTCAAACCACTCCTTCCAACTCCTCTACCTCAAAAGCTCCCAGCCCACCACAACCCAAACGCCTTCTGTGCTTTCCATTAAATGCCTGGTCATGCTACCGATGAGTGTCATCGCCTCCGCCACAAGATTCAAGATCTCATTGACAATGGGTCCATCTCTGCTCCACTGGCGAAACTAAACACCTCGCCAAATCAATAAACCAACAATGGCCATGCAATAATTCAATCTTCCACGAGTCTTGGAAATCTTCAAGTGTCATGTCAAGTTTTCACTTCTGATTGAGTCAGTTTATATTTCGAGTTTGTTTGTGTTTTTGCTTTCCTCGTCTATGTGTTTTCATCTTCGAGTCTGTAATGTCTTGTTGTTATTGTCAAAAAAAGAAAAAGACCAAAAATAGAGTCAACTTTGTAGTCCCGAACAACGCACGACCTGATTCCTTGCAAAGGGATACGTAGGCAACCATTAGTGGTTCGGTCGCAGCTATCAAAAATCGATGTCATTCTGTTGTGTTGAAATTGTCATCATAAACTGGGATTTTAAAATAATCCCTTAACTTGGAATTGTTTCCCACCATCATTTGAGAAACATGATAATCACTTCGAAACACAAGAAGAATCTTGATTGAACCCTTGCCCCGCACAAGGAGGATTTTCAGTGGACCATTCCCCGGTGCCATCAAGAAGCGATGTTTTGACACAAGAAAAGTCTGCTAGGTCGAAAACCCGCAAGGGAGGCCTAGGCAAAAGTAAAGGCAAAAAGCTCGCTAGATCAATCTTCAAAATGAGATCTAGGAAAAAGTTAGAGCAAGCATGAGTTCTCCCAATCAAGTTGTGCAATTCAAGATGAAGAAAGGCATTCTGTGTTTGATTCCCCACACAAATATCCATTGCAAGCCCCTTTGAGCCTGAATCAATCTCTTTGAAAAAGAACCCAGCTAAGCAGCTATCTCCCACACTGGGGTGAAAGGAAAGAATAAAAAAGAAAGTGCCAAAGATGTAGGCGCATGAGAGTTCAAACCATCACAAGAATTGAAGTATTAAACTCGTTAGCACTTGAAAATGCCAAATTGCATCAAGATGAGAAGCACAGAAGAAATGAAACAGAAAAATCAAACGAAAAGAAAGCGCCAATTAAAAATAGGAACAAAAGAAGAAGAAAAGAAAAAGCGTCCATCAAAAAGCGAAAAGGGCATGAATGGAGTCCAAGATAGCTGCTAGCTCAAACAACCCCCCAGGAAAAATGAGATTTTTGAGCCTGCTATCCTTCCTTTGTTAAGCCCATGACCTTGGCCCCGTCATAACCTAGATAAAAGTCCTTTCAGATTGGAAAGTGCAACTTGATAGAGAGAATTCAAGTCAAAAGGGAACAGTCTAATCTCCCTTGAAAATCAAAAGTCAGAGCATTGTGCAAACGCTGACGTCATGCAAAGCAAAAATTCAAAGTGGGGCATATCAATAGGTCTTCATCAGCAGCCCTCTAAATTGGGGCATTTTGAAGAAAAATCAATGGGATATCATCAGCAATCCGGGGCATGGGTTTCATGATAAGATATCTTGTGTTTTGATAAAATAGCTGATTTGAATGAACATCACTTGATGGAGTAAAACAATCACAAAATCAAAATCCAATTTTATCATGACAATTTTGACATCAATGGTGAGGCATGTTTGCCATCTTTCAAAACTTCAGGTCAATGTCCTTCAAGTCGACACGTTATTCCTTTGCCCACTCAAGGCACCCCAGTCAACATGGTCAATCAAATCCCTCATGCCTTGTCTGTCAAAATCCACCCCCCTTGTCAAAAAGGCCAATCAAATCCTTTGGCCTTGTCGGTCTCATCAATGTCCATCCTTTTGTCCAAAAGGCCGATCAAATTCCTCGGCCTTGTAAAAATCTGCCTCTTTGTCAAGCAGTCAATCATGTAGTTTTAGTCTTGTCTATCCTTGACTCGTGGAAACAATTTCAATGCATCAAAGAACTCATGTTTGGGTACATGGTCAATTGGTTGTCCAAACCATCAGCAGAGCCGAGAAAGAAAAACAGAATCGAAGTTCATCATCTGTGGAGGCGCGTCAACCCGAAATTGGGGCATGTCAGCCTAATGCCATTTCTGGGGGAAGCATACACCCAAATCCTGGACTGGGGCATAGGAGCCTAAAAAAATCTAAAACCAATCCAAAACCCAAAGTCTTGCCAAGCTCAAACCCAAAACCTTGGCCAAAAGGGAAAGACAGTAAAGCAAAAGAGCCACCCCATTGAGCCTCCTACTTTTTAAAGAAGGAATGTTATCGTTGTTGTCGTCGAGTGTCGATGCACGAGTCACATGTAATCGTCCTCTGGGACAGTTTTTCAATCAATCGTCTTGAGGGACAAACTTTTGAATCAATCGTCCTGAGGGACAAACTTTTAAATCAATCGTCCTGAGGGACAACTTTTAAAACGTCCTGAGGGACAAACTTTTAAATCAATCGTCCTGAGGGACAAACTTTTGAATCAATCATCCTGAGGGACAAACTTTTAAATCAATTGTCCTGAGGGACAAACTTTTGAATCAGTCGTCCTGCGGGACAGTTTTAAATCAATCGTCCTACGGGACAGTTTTTGAATCAATCGTCCTCAGGGACAGTTTTTTTCAATCAATCGTCCTGAGGGACTAAAGTTTTAAATCAATCGTCCTGAGGGACAAACTTTTGAATCAATCGTCCTGAGGGACAACTTTTGAATCAATGGTCCTGAGGGACAATTTTTTGAATCAATCGTCCTGAGGGACCAAACTTTTTTAAATCAATCGTCCTGAGGGACCAAACTTTTAAATCAATCGTCCTAAGGGACCAAACTTTTTAATCAATCGTCCTGAGGGACCAAACTTTTTTAAATCAATCGTCCTGAGGGACCAAACTTTTTTAATCAATCGTCCCGAGGGACCAAAATTTTTTAAATCAATCGTCCTCGTCCTGAGGGACAAACTTTTAAATCGTCTTCGTCCTGAGGGACAAACTTTTAAATCGATCGTCCTGAGGGACAAGGTTTTGAATCGATCGTCTTGAGGGACAAACTTTTAAATCAAACTGTCCTATGGGACAATATTTCAATTAGTTTTGAGTTAGATCCCTCACCCCGTTGTCTAGGGGGTAGATTAGTTACTGTTAATTTAAGTTCCCTCGCCATGTTAGCCAGGGGATAGATTTCTTGCTATTGCTTGGAGATAGATTTCTCACCTGTTTTAGCCGCCTAGCTGGCGCACCTCAATCATCATAGCCGCCTAGCTGGCGCACCCCAATCATTTTAGCCACCTAGCTGGTGCATCAATCATATCAGGTTGTTAGTTGTCTTAATCACTCGGTTGGTGCTTTTTATCAGTTGCCATCGTGTCGTTAAGTCCATCACATAAATGTGTTTGGTTCAGTAGCGTATTGATTGCCTCTTTTCTCAGTAAGCAATCACATTTCCTCGATTGTCTCGTTGCTCAGTAGACGATCATCTTATCATTGGCCATCTTGTTGCTCAAGGGATAGCCACCGTCAGATTTAGCCTCCCCGTTGCTTAGAGGGTGGCTCCATTTAATCATGTCACAGCATGAATCATTTTAGCTGCCTAACTGGCGCGTTCAATCATTCAATCATCATTCAAAAGCCGCCTAGCTGGCGCATCTAATCAATCATCACTCGTTCTTTCAATCAATCATTACCCATCAATCATCAATCATCTATTGTGTGCATCATCATTCATCGTTCATTGTCAAGTGAATCATCAATCTATTCCTTTGCCCCCAAGAACTACGCCGGTCTGATCCCTACGATGGGGTACGTAGGAAGCCTAAGTGGCGCGACCGTGATTTTAATGTTTTCCTTTGCAGCTTGAGAAAGGCTTAGGGAACGAATCGGGATGTCTCTGTGATAGGCGCGTGAAAAGCTTGCTTATCAGGCGCCTAAGTAGGGGGAGTTAGCATGTTAGACGTGCGTTTAAGCTCTGTTTTCTATTTAATATGTGCACGTGGTATTTGTGGGTGTTGAGCGTAATTTGCAGGTATTTGAAGGTCATGGGTGTAATTACGTGGTATTGGAAGTGCATGCACGTCGATCCGGAGTTGGAGGCGAGCGGATTTTGCATGGAAGTGGTCGAAAGCCGTCGGGAGCGCTACCCCGATTCCTTGGAGCGCTCAAATTGGGCACAAAAGGATCTAGAAAGTGAACAGAAAGATCTGGAGCGCTACACCAAAACAGGTGTAGCGCTACCGGATGACTAAGAGGGAGGTCAATGGTCAACAGCTGGCGGTCAGCGGTCAACGCGACACTTAAAGGAGGCGGTAGCGCTGCCTACATTTGCCTGTAGCGCTACCGAGCGGCTATCTTGGCCCATTAAACGCTGCTGTTTGGTTGGTTCGCGTAGATTAATTCCGGATTTTCGTTTGTTTTTCATAAGGATTACTATGTTAGTATAAATACTTAGTTTTAACTTGTATTAGGGTTCCTCTGTTGTTTTTTCCTCCACGACTTTTACTTAGGTTTCAGCTTTTCAAGTTTTCGGTTACAGATCTCGTATTCCTTGTTCAGCGTTTCGTTTTCAAGATTCTCAACGTGGATTGACGTTCTTCTTTCATTAATCAAGATTATTTTCGTTGCGCAATCTTAGGTACTACTTTCTATTATTATTTTCATTGTTTAATCATGTTTAGATCTAGGGTTCGTGTTATTCTTGCTGCGTTTTCAATAATGAGTGAGTAGTCGTATGGAGTGCGGCCACGGGATGAAGGTGTCCCGTGGCTAGGCTAATTTATGTTCCACCTCGGTGCCGAATCATTTTAATTAATGCGCAATTTTTTAATACGGAAGTTCTTCTAGCAAACAAACCCGGGCATTGCCAATTCCAAATGAGCGCAGTAATTGGTGACAAGTGGTGCGCATTTGTTGGAAACTATTTCTCATAATTTTAAATCTATTAATAGAATAATTGTGGCCCGAGTGGATGTGAATTAGACTGGCTGCGGACACCGTAGTGCCCACGGCTGTGCTCTTCTTTTTAAATTCAGAGTCCAGTAGTTAAATCAGTTGATGTTAGTTAATTAATTAAATCATTTGAGCAAGGGGTGGCTACCTGAGAGCCAATTACAAACGTAGAGCCAACATTGTTTGAGTTAAGCACCGTATACCGTCTCTGTGGTTCGACTCCGGTACTTCCGGATTTACTGTGCTGCACCGGTCGATAGTCCTACGCTTGGGACGAAATTCTAGTTAATTACTAATCACCCGAACGATCAAGCACTCTGTCTTAGATGTAACTCGTATCAATCAATGATACGGAGTTCCATCCAAGAGGGGCAACTGTAGACACCCCGATTTTGACCTGAGAAACTTATCAATCATCCCCGATGATGAAAATGCCCGATAAAAGCACGCGGAGCTTGATTGTGAACTTGAAAACCCCTTCAAAACCTCTTCAAAATAAACTTAAGGCTACACCACCTTCTAGTACATTCAAAACCCTCTTTTTTGATATATAATATGTCCCAATCCATTTTGAAACGAGGGAGATATGCCCATTTTACCGAAATGATTCATTCTTCTAACCTTCTGAGGGTAAAATGGTCACACATTTTGATGTACAAATCATCTTGGGTTAAAACCACTTGGGTTAGAAAGTAGACCTTTCAAGCTTTTCAACGCTTCAAACCATGCGCAAAACGGAGTTTGGTAGCACCCGGAATGCCCCGCGAAGTTTGAAATTTTGTGCTGTCTCGCCATCCAAGCGCCTGGATTCACCTATTCCAGGCGCCCGGACTCAATCCAGGCGCCTGGATTGCCTTAATGCAGGCGCCTGGACTCTCTCCAGGTACTTGCTGCCCAAGGTCAAGTGACTGGGGAGGAGCGTCTTGAGGATCTTTCAGGGATTTTTCTGCAGAAATTTGTTAGAGATAGTGGGAGAGAGATGATGACCTATGGTGACCCTTTGAACCTCACCTCTAAGGGTTCAAATGACACATTTTGAACCTTTCTTTGGCTATAAATACCCACCTCTCCTCCTCCATTTAGAGGACCAGCTCTCCACCCTATTTTCTAACTGTTATGCTGCTGCAAAAATTTCCAGAAACTCCATCCTAAGTTAATCCCTCTCAATCCCATTCATTTTCAACCCCAAAACCCACCTTCTTGCCCCATAAACCCATCATCCATCCATTACCATCAACCACAATCCATCAAGACCAGCTCTCACCTCTTTCCTCCATTGTTATGTTGCTGGAAATTTTCCAGAAATTCCATCCCCAATCCATTGCCCTTTGGTCTACTCATTTCTAGCCTAAAAATCCAACTTCTAGCCCAAAAAATCCCATCTTTCATCACCAAAATCTTCTTATTTCAACCATCCACCATCAAACTCAATCAAAAGCCAAAACAATCAGATCTTTACCTTTCCAGAAAATAGAATCCTAACTCAATCAACCACCAAACATTACCCAAACTAGTTCCAAGTTCATCAATCAAGCTTCTCAAGGTAGTTTTTCTACCATTGTGCTCAAAAGGCCCTGAGGGGATACCATCCAAGCTCTTACTAGTTCTTCATACTAGTTAAGAGTTTGGGAAGGTTTCAAATTTCACAAAAATGGAAGTTTTTCATTAGCATTTGTCTTGTATATTTCCAAAAATCATCCAAAAATCAAACTTTTTTTAAGCTCATATCATGTGTTTGAGGTTCATGTTTGTTATTGCATTTCCAAACATTGTTTAGGGTGTGTGAGAATCAGTTAAAAGCATTGCATTTGGTTGCTTATTTTCAAAAATGTAGTTCTGAGTTTCTGTCTGGAAGGCAATCCAGGCACCTGGATTGACTCCTTCCAGGCACCTGGACCCAATCTAGGCGCCTGGCTTAACCCTTTCCAGGCGCCTGGATCCTATCCAAGTGTGATGTTTTGAATGTATATGATCAATTTCTGGGGCACCTTGGAGCGGTTTGAGCATGATTTGATTATTTTTCAATGATATATGCATAAAAATCATTCACACTTGACATTTTGCACAAGCATCCACTCATATTTCATCAATTTATCCGATGCATTTGTTGTGCTTTCACATAAATTCGTGTATGAAGTCCATTTAAACAATATTTTCAAAATCCTTTCGATTATTTAGTAGAGACCGGTGATCACACCGGGCGCGAGGGGTGCTTAAAATTCCTTCCCCTCGCGTAACCTAGCTCCCGGATCCGAGAAATCTCATTTTGTGAGACCAGTAAATTATTTTCCATTCAAAGGGCAAAAGAGTCATTTTTCAACAGGTTTCTCGGGTACGGTCCTCAAACCCGGGTGGCGACTCCATTCAACCAATCAAACCGTTTTCCAAATCATAACAGTTTTCGTGGACACCACTCCGCGGGGGTGTTCACATAAGACAATTACCTTAAAGTGGTCCTGTTCAATACACACAAAATGTACTAGCACAATGAGTCGGAACTAGAACCGTTCCCTATAGTCAAGACAAACCTCCTAAAACATTATACTACAATTCTACTGATAGTGTGTCAAATTCCATCTAAGATTGTGAACCAAAACTTATATTCCACAAGAACCGATGATCCAATCTTCTGTGTGTAAGCCGTACTCTACACGCTAGATCATCTACTATGTAGAATAAAAGACACATGCACAATATACAATTATATCATGCAAACATTGCCCATAATAGATTCTCATAAAAAAAGGGATAAAACTGATTAATAATTAACTAATTAAATATTAATCCATTACATAAAAGCCTGGCTTTTAATATAAGTTTCTAACAATCTCCCACTTAGACTCAAAACCATGCTGCCATGCATCTCACTTCCATTCCCTTTACGTGACTATCAAAAGTCTTACCATGCAAGCCATTCGTAAAAGAATTTGCTAGGTTGTTTGCCGATGCAATCTTGGTCACAGCTACATCACCTTTCTATACAATCGCTCGAATTAGTTGATACTAACACTCGATGTGTTTTCCCTTCTTATGAATCTTTGGCTCCTTCGAGTTAGCAACTACACTACTATTGTCACAATAGATTGAAATTGCTGACTGAATAAAAAATACCACTTCTAGATCCATCAAGAAGTTCTTGAGCCAAACGGCTTCTTGGCTACTTCAAAAACTGCCACATACTCGGCCTCCATGGTGGAATCTACAATATACGATCACTAGATACGCCACCAACTCATGGCTCTACCTCCTAGGGAAAACACATATCTCGATGTTGACTATCTAGAATTCTTATATAACATAAAGTCTTAATCTGCGTACCCACAAGGCACTAGACTGTCTGACTGGTACACCAACGTATAATCCTTAGTTCTTTTTAGATACTTGAGTATACATTTTATATCAGTCCAATCTTCTTGTCCAGGGTTAAACTGAAATCTTCTAACCATGCCGACAGTAAAGCAAATATCAAGTCTAGTTCACAGCATAGCATACAGAGGCTTCCTATTGTTGAAGCATTAGGAACTCCTTTCATTTTCTCCATCTCCTCAGATGTCTTAAGACAATAATCCTTGGATAGATTGACTCCGTGTCTGAAAGGAAGCAATCCTTTCTTGGAATCCTGCATGCTAAAATGGGCAAGGATCGCATCGATATAGGAAGCTTGAGAAGCCCAACATCCTTTGCTTGATCTTGGAATCCTAAGGATGTGACCGGCTACTCCTAAATCCTTCATATCGAACTGGCTGGATAACCACAACTATACCGAAGATAACACTCTGACAACATTTCTGATGAACAAGATATCATCCACATATAGCAATACAAACACCACCACATTTCCATTGCACTTCCTTTACACACACGACTGTAGACACCCCGATTTTGACCCGAGGAACTTATCAAGCATCCCCGATGATGAAAATGCCCGATAGAGCATGCAGAGCTTGATTGTGAACTTGGAAACCCCTCCAAAACCACCTCAAAAGAAACCCAACCTTGCATCACCTTCTAGGACATTCAAAACCCTCTTTTTTGATATATAACACGTCCCAATCCATTTTGAAATGAGGGAGATGTGCATGTTTTACCAAAACGATTCATTCTTCCGACCTTCTGAGGGTAAAATGGTCACACATTTTGATGTACAAATTATCTTGGGTTCAAACCACTTGAGTTAGAAAGTAGACCTTTCAAGCTTTCCAACGCTTCAAACCATGCGCAAAACGGAGTTCGGTAGCACCCGGAATGGCCCCGCGAAGTTTGAAATTTTGTGCTGTCTCGCCATCCAGGCGCCTGGATTGCCTTAATGCAGGCGCCTGGACTCTCTCCAGGTACTTGCTGCCCAAGGTCAAGTGAGTGGGGAGGAGCGTCTTGAGGATCTTTCAGGGATTTTTCTGCAGAAATTTGTTGGATGTATTGGAGGGAAAATAGGGTAGCACTACTTGACCCCTAAGATGGTCCTCTAAGGGTTCAAGTGGCCCTTTTTGGACCTTGCCTTGCCTATTTATACCACCTCTCCTCCTCCATTTTAGAAGACCAATTCTCCCTCCTTCCCTTACTGTTATGCTGCTGGAAAATTTCCAGAAACTCCACCCCCAACTGATCCCTCTCAATCCCATTCATTTTCAACCCCAAAAACCACCTTCTTGGCCCATTAACCCATCATCCATTCACTCCCATCAACCAAACTCCATCAAAGCACTCACAAACTGCCCTTTGTTGCTCTGTAAACTCAAAAATCAGCAGCTACACTTCCATAAAACCCACTCAAAAAGCCATTTCAAGTTCATTGATCAAGCCAAAAAGGTAGTATTTTCTACCAAAATGCCCAAGTAGGCCCTGAGGGGACCCAACCAAGTTCTCACTGATCTTCTATATCAGTAGAGGGCTTGAAAGGGGTTTGAAAATTATCAAGAAAAGAATCTGTTTTGAGTATCAATACCCAATCCAGGCGCCTGGATCATCACTTTCCAGGTGCTTGACCGACCAAGTGACTAAAAATAAGACGCGTCCCAAGCGTAGGACTCTCGACTGATGTAACATAATATCCGGAAGTACCGGAGTCGAATCCACAGAGACGGACGAACGTGTGCAGGACTCAAAGATGACGGGTTCACAGTTTATCTTGGCTCTTAGGTAGCCACCCCTTGTTTAATGATTAATTTACTAACTAAATTACCAGACTGAATTAACTAAAAACGGATTTAAAAAGGAGAGTACAGCAGTGGGAACCCAGCGTCCGCGACTAGCCTAACCAATGTTTACTCGGGCCACAATTACTCCTTTTACTGATTTTAGAATAAGAAAAAGATCCCTAACAAATGCGCACCACCTGTCACCAGATTCCGTGCCCATTCAAATTCCGGCGATGCCTGGGTTTTGTTTGTTAGACGAGTTTCCGTTTCCTAAAACTGCCCGAAAATCAAGTTAATTCGGCCCCGAGGTGAAACATCGATTAGTCTAGTGCGCAGCGCCTTCGCCCGCAGCCGCACTCTATACGACTACTCGCTCATGATGCTTGAAGTAACAGAAATTATAATAACCCTAGATCTAAACATGATTCTGAATATGAAATAAACAAAAGATACGAATTAAACAAGTACCAAAGAATAACTTTATTAAAGAACGGGAATTAATAACGAATTACCGGAATGCGAGTAATTGAACAAAGCTTGAAAACTCGAAAGGAAAATCTCCAAAGGAAAAGTCGGCTCCTCAAACGGGAGAAAAACAAACTAAAGTTGGAACCCTAATTCTGCCTCAAAAAGAGGTATTTATGTCTTTCCCGAAGCCCAAACACGTGGCAAAATCACCGGCCCATTTAAGCTAGTCGGTATCAATACAGGCTTTTAGCCGTATCGATACCCAGACATTCTGTTCGCAGATGATGCCCACGGTATCAATACAGAGAAAGTCATGTATCGATACCGAGCCTCTAAAATTGCTTTTGGCTTGTTTGCTCGTCCTTGCTTGGGCCCCACCGATTCCCAGCATGCCCAATGTCATGTGTCCACTTTACGTGCTCCTCCGGCCCGTTTCCTACAAAACAAACACAACAATACCAAAACACAAGACAACACCGCATCAAGTGGAAAATGGAATAAATCGCGCCTCTAATGCGCTAATTCGCCCTACTTAGGCGCTTATATCTTGAGATATTGCGCGCCTATCACACCCCCCAACTTGAAGGTTGCTAGTCCCGAGCAACGAAAAGAATAAAACAAATAAATAAAATGATAGATCTTTTAAACCCCCGGGCGGCCCCGGTAGGACGAGTGAAGTCTCGTGAGGGTTTTCAGCAGTGATAACCCACAAAACACAAAGGACTCGGACATTTGAATGCAACTCAACCCAATCAATAGCTTCTCGAACCACTACAGTGTCTGTCAGGCATGTCAAAGGCAAGATATTTCCTCCATGGACAAAGTTAAACAAGTGAACTTCATAGCAATCTTAGCACAAAAACTAATCCTCTCACCTACGATCACATAGAGAATTTTCAAATGGCATGCATGTATGGAAAAAACACATGTAGAAATTCACCAACCTCAAGAATAGTTCACACACCGTTGATAGCCCAATATTTCTTTAAGCACACTCCTTCCCTTTTCTTTTCTTTTTTTTTTTTTTTGTGTGGTCGTGTAATACCGGATCTCTCGGGCTTTCTAGTTGACTCTCTAGCGAGCTTTGGGTCGGCTATCCCCAAGCCAAACGGCTTTAGAGCACCAGGTTTTAAGAGACCCCTACGGACCTAATTGCTCAAGTCAAAAAGGCTTTATTGAGATCCAAGCTAACCAAACTTAGCGATACTTTCACAAGGTCTATCCATCTTTTGACGCGAACAACACGGTGGGAGCATACCCCGATTGTTCGGTTACTACTCAATGGACGCCCGGATAAGCATTAACAATATAGCACACATAACTTGTTCTTCTTTTTTTTATTGGGGAAGGAGTTCCAAAAAAATTTCATTGAATAAGTTAACACATACTGAAATATCGAAGACATATGAACCAAACTCGAGGCTGGTAAATACTCTAGTGGAACAGTGTGTGTGTGAGAGCATGTTTCCAAATGACCAAACGCTATCCGACTATAGATGATACGGGCTAACTAAGTGGTTCCTAAACATCATGTTCACGAGCTTAAGTCTATCTATGAAATCATATCGAGACTCCGACTCGCACAACAACCATTATAGCGCTAATTAGCAGTCATCAACCAAGAATAGTTACACCCACACATCCAAATTCCTTCTTCCTTTTTTTTTAAATAAAAAACATGTACGACGTACACCCTCCCCCCAACTTGAAATGTGCTCTGTCCCCAGAGCATAGAGACAAAGAAAGAGAAAAACAACAAGAAGGAAAGGGTGAACCTGAGGTGGCAGCCAACCACCATGACCCCGGCCGATGTATGGGGAATTTGCCGTCACCGTTGCGTTTCGTCATCGGAACTGCTTCCAGGATCCGCTCCTTCAGACCTAACAAGGTCCACAGCTAGTCACATAGAGCCGCGCCAAAGCTCTATTGGACTGACAAACGCCACACTTAGTGGCACCCCTGCTCAAGGCTCCTGAATGCCTCACTCACTCCGGCGGAGAGGCTCAAACTACCAAGGCTGGTGTGGTAGCATGCTCGTCCTGCAAAAGACTAAAGAACCAACTACCTACTAGGCAACAAATGACATTAGTACCGCCCGCTCGTGAAAGCCGGGCCACAACAAATAAAGAGAGAAAATAAAGAACACCACCAGACATTCACGCAGTCTCACGTGTCATACTTTTCTCCCCATCCCCCAACTTGAATTGAAGAGTGGGTGGCTATACAAGACCATCATGGTTTTTTTTTTCGTTTTTTTCTCTTTTTGAATGAATTTTAAGTGGGAGAGAGAGAGAGAGAGAGATCTTTGAAACGTGGAATTCGAAAATTAATCAAATCCACAAAGATGAATCCCATGAATGCACCACCCCACGCTAAACTTTTTGCTAAAAACTGAACTCGGCCAGACCACAAGAAAAGATACTTCGAGTAAAGCAATTGCCGAATTGTTTTAAGAAATTGAAATGCTTCTAAGTGCTCACGTGGAACCAAATTAAGTTTCGAGCAGCGGACATAATTTGCAATAGAAGGAAGATAAACAAAATCGTTATCATCAACACCAAGAAAATCAATATGTTCCACTACCGTCGACTTCGACTCTTCTACCAAAACCTCCTCAACTAAGTTTGGTTCCTCAACTAATTCCTCCTCAACAAAGTCTTGGTCCCCAAAACTAAGAGACTCACTCTCGAACCCATACTTCCTATCTTACTCGGCCATTAAGGACTGCAAATAATCAATCTCAGCATCCCACTCCTCAGTAGTGGGAGATTGTTCGACTGGACCATCATACAGAGGGCAGTGAGCTCCTCGTTCTCTAGACTCATAGGAACGCAAAAGGAAAATGTAGGCAGCGCGGATCAACAGTGGGAGATACATGAGAGGGGGCTCGACCTTTACATTAGACTCAAGGATGAAACATTGGGCATTTAGCTCCGTGTTCGCTCGCAACTCAGAAGGTTCCACTAAACCCTCATCATCCCCACCCTCAATGACAAGTGGGTCAACTTCCTCTTCTCTCTCTTCCCTAGCAGTAAACTCCTCATCCCCGCCTAATTCAGAGGACTGTGGTAAGACTAAGTCAACCTCCTCAACATCATTAACTAGACCTACTTCCTCTTCCCTAGAAGTAAACTCTTCACTCCCTCCAAACTCGGAGGAGCTTTCAGACCACGAATCAAAATCCTCCCTACGATCATCAACCCGTCCCGCAATGAGAAGTGGGTCGACTTCCTCTATTCTATTGACTTGAGGCGGAGAAGGAAATGTCTCCCACTCCTGTTGGATTCGTCCCACTGCCTCTGTGAGTTGAGTCAACTGGGACCTAAGGTTCCCAATTGCTTGGGTGGTTTCTGCGGTGAAGGTCATCTGCGATCGCACAAGAGTCTGTACCATCTCATCAAGCTCCTCATCATGAGGGGGATAAGTCAGCTCTGGGGGTGAGCCAGTAGAATAAGGATCAAACCCTTGCGGGTCTGGGAGAAGGGAGCCAAATTGGGTCATGTGGTCCTAGGCAGGTTCGAACGATTGTATTTCTTGCAGAGGCAAAGGTAGTGCCTGTGGTGGCACTGGGGGTTCGGAATACCACCCTGAAAAAGATGGGTGGTGGGACCACCCTAGATTGTACGTATTTGGATATGGATCCCACCGCTGATTAATAACACTCACCCTAGCTTGATTATGTTGAATAGCTTCCTTGAGTGTATAAAAAGCGGAGCAGGTATAAACAGAATGCCCCCAGCACTCACACATCTCACAGAATTCTTCCATTCTCACCTCGTTCACCCAGTTGTTTTTTTTTTTTTTTTTTGACTCGACTCCAGACACAAAATACTTATCACTCGACTGACTCTAGATGACTCAACCTAGAAACAAAAAGATGCTAAAAACAAAAGACACTTTTTTTTTATAGACTCAAATAAAAACACAAAGATACTAACCCGACCCGACTTCTTTGAACACACGTTGCCGTCCCCGGCAACGGCGCCAAAAATGCTTGACCGACCAAGTGACTAAAAATAAGACGCGTCCCAAGCGTAGGACTCTCGACCAATGTAACATAATATCCGGAAGTACCGGAGTCGAATCCACAGAGACGGACGAACGTGTGCAGGACTCAAAGATGACGGGTTCACAGTTTATCTTGGCTCTTAGGTAGCCACCCCTTGTTTAATGATTAATTTACTAACTAAATTACCAGACTGAATTAACTAAAAACGGATTTAAAAAGGAGAGTACAACAGTGAGAACCCAGCGTCCGCGACTAGCCTAACCAATGTTTACTCGGGCCACAATTACTCCTTTTACTGATTTTAGAATAAGAAAAAGATCCCTAACAAATGCGCACCACCTGTCACCAGATTCCGTGCGCATTCAAATTCTGGCGATGCCTGGGTTTTGTTTGTTAGACGAGTTTTCGTTTCCTAAAACTGCCCGAAAATCAAGTTAATTCGGCCCCGAGGTGAAACATCGATTAGTCTAGTGCGCAGCGCCTTCGCCCGCAGCCGCACTCTATACGACTACTCGCTCATGATGCTTGAAGTAACAGAAATTATAATAACTCTAGATCTAAACATGATTCTGAATACGAAATAAACAAAAGATACGAATTAAACAAGTACCAAAGAATAACTTTATTAAAGAACGGGAATTAATAACGAATTACCGGAATGCGAGTAATTGAACAAAGCTTGAAAACTCGAAAGGAAAATCTCCAAAGGAAAAGTCGGCTCCTCAAACGGGAGAAAAACAAACTAAAGTTGGAACCCTAATTCTGCCTCAAAAAGAGGTATTTATGTCTTTCCCGAAGCCCAAACACGTGGCAAAATCACCGGCCCATTTAAGCTAGTCGGTATCGATACAGGCTTTTAGCCGTATCGATACCCAGACATTCTGTTCGCAGATGATGCCCACGGTATCGATACAGAGAAAGTCATGTATCGATACCGAGCCTCTAAAATTGCTTTTGGCTTGTTTGCTCGTCCTTGCTTGGGCCCCACCGGTTCCCAGCATGCCCAATGTCATGTGTCCACTTTACGTGCTCCTCCGGCCCGTTTCCTACAAAACAAACACAACAATACCAAAACACAAGACAACACCGCATCAAGTGGAAAATGGAATAAATCGCGCCTCTAATGCGCTAATTCGCCCTACTTAGGCGCTCATATCTTGAGATATTGCGTGCCTATCACCAGGCGCCTGCATTGAGTCCAGGCGCCTGGATTCACTCAATGTAGGCGCCTGGATTCTCTCCTCTTGGTCATGTTTTCCACTTTCTTCTGCATTTAGTCAGTTTAGGGACATTATTTACTTGCATTAATCTTAAATAATCATATCTCATGTTCTAATTTACATCAGCTCTGAAATGAGTCTTGTACATGCTATTACATTACCAAATCATCCAAAATCAAAGCCACTTTTAAAGTTCATATCATGCCTTTGAGTTGAGCTTGAGCTTCATGTTTGCTATTGCATTTCCAAACATTGTTTAGGGTGTGTGAGAATCAGTTAAAAGCATTGCTTTTGGTTGCTTTCTGTCAAAAATGGAGTTTTGAGTTTGCTGTCTGGAAGGCAATCCAGGCGCCTGGATGGACTCCTTCCAGGCGCCTGGACCCAATCCAGGCGCCTGGATTGACCCTTTCCAAGCGCCTGGATCCTATCCAGGTGTGATTTAATGAGCATTTGTGATCAGTTTCTGAGATATTCTAAGGCATGTTGGGGGCATTTTAGTGTAGTTTCAGCATCCTTTGTATATAAATCATCCATTCACAATATTTTGCACAAGCATCCACCCATATCTCATTAATCTTGTTAATGTATTCGCCGTGCTTTCGCATAAATCTGTATTGGAAGTCCGTTTAAACAATATTTTCAAAATCTTTTCAAACATTTAGTAGAGACCAGTAAACATGCCGGACGTGAGGGGTGCTTTAAATTCCTTCCCCTCGCGTAACCTAGCTCCCGGACCCGAGAAATCTCATTTTGGAGACCGGTTAAGCATTTTTCATATCAAGGGCAAAAGAGTCATTTTTCAAATGATTTCTCGGGTAAGTTCCTCAAATCCGGGTGGCGACTCCATTCAACCAATCAAACCATTTTTCAAACCAATCGTAACCAATTTCGTGGGCATTCCCGCGGGGTGTTCACAACGACTTATCCAGACATTGATCAAAACCAAAAGATTTGATCACTTGATCAAAACTGATGTTCCAAGACCTAGATGCCTGCTTAAGTCCACAAATGAACTTCTTAAGCAACCAAATCATGTGCTCTTGATCTTTTGCTAAAGTTTTGCATCTTTATCTTGTAGTGCCTCTTTGTAGTTTCAGGGTTTGACATGTTGTTTTTCAGGGATCATATCACAAGATTCTCCCAACAACGTATACCAATTGGGTGAAACAATAACCCTCCCACTACGACAAGGTACTGGTGTGTTAACAACAATTTCATGTGATGTAGCCTCTTGTACTATTGGTGTTGAAGAAGTCTGTGCCGGTCTATTTTCTCTCAATACTTCTAGAATAATCTAACTACTGGGCTTGTCATCTATGACATAGTCTTCTTCTAAATATCAAGCATTGGTGCTAACAATGACCTTATGATCCTTAGGACTATAAAATAGAGTAACTTTCGTTCCTCTAGGGTACCCCACCACAACAAACAAACATTTGTCCTTGATTCCAATTTATCTGCTTTCCCTTTCAGCACATGTGCTGGACTACCCCAATTCTGAACATGCCATAGACTAGTTTTGCTCCCAGTCCACAGTTCTGTGGGTGCAGTTGGTACTAGCTTAAATGGTACCAAGTTAAGAATGTACGCTATTGTTTATAGTGCATGTCCCCAAAATGAATTTAGTAAATTTGAATAAGTCATCACGGATCTCACCATATCCATAAGAGTCCTTTCCTTTTTTCTGCTACACCACTATGTTGTGGCATACCTAGCACAGACAACTGGGATGTAATCCCTTTTGCTGCCACTAGATCCTAAATACTTCCAAGAGGTATTCGCCACCACGATGAGATCGCAGTGTCTTGATACATTTATCCAGACGCATTCCCGTTTCCGGTCTATGCTCCTTGAATTTCTCATAGCATTCGGACTTACGGTGTATCAAATAAATGTAACCATGTCTTGAGTAATCATTAATAAAAGTATTGAAATACTCAAAATCACCTCTACCCCGGATGTTCATAGGTACACACAGATCAAAGTGAACCAATTTCAACGTTTCATTGGCTCTCTCTTTTTCTGAAAAAAAAGGCATCTTGGTCATTTTACCTTCCAAACAGGATTCACAGACTGGAAGTGCCTCCACTTCTAATAAACCCAAAGATCCATTTCTAACCAGTCTAGAAATTCTATTTAGATTAATATGACCTAGGCGTAAGTGCCAAAGATACATTTGGTTCAACTTATAAGACTCATATCTCTTATATGGTAATCTATTAGTGTTATTCAATTCATTTAGTTGCATTGTAGGAACGATATCATTAATAACGTAGAGATTAATTGTCATCTAATGAACCAGAATAGATAAAATGTTTATTTAACTTAATAACTACAAAGTTATTAAAAATAAACCAAATATCCATTTACAACCAAATTAGAAACTGAAACTAAGTTTCTCCTAATTCAATGATCATAAAGACAATCTCTTGAAATTAAACGCCTACTGCAATTGCTGCTACTTTTGTAGCACTTCCCATATGTAGATAAATCTCTTCATCACTATGTCTCTTGGTTTCCTGGAACCTTTGCAATGAATTGCAAACATGATTAGTGGCACCCGTATCTACACACCAGGTACTGGTAGATAACACCACTAAACATGATTCAACTACTAGTGAAAAAAAAATTTCCTTGATTATTCAATTTATTGAGATAATTCGGATAACCTTCTTCTAGTGTCCTTTCTGGTTATAGTGAAAACACTTGCCGTTAGGCTTTTTCACTCTACCTCCAAGCTCATAAATTGTCTGAGGAACCGTGGCTTGTTGTTGAACCTTTTCCTGCTTCTGGTTGCCTTCCGGCTAAGAAGTAGAAACCTCTTCAACTACACTCACAGTTGTCTATCTATTAACCAAAAGATCCTTGACTAATTTAACTCTCTTTCAGCAGTTTCGTCAAAAATAATGCATTTTGTTCATATTGTAATTCAAGCGGAACTGCTGAAAAAGCTTGGTAAGCAACTAGAGCACAATATCAACATGGGTTTCCCCATTGATTTCAGCTCCTTGGATTTCAAGTTCATTCAGAAGACCTATTATCTTCAGAACACAATCCCTTTACTAGGTTCTTTCACCAATGGTTAATTCGCCAAATCCCACATTACAACTTGCCTAGCCGCACCCCAAACCTTATTTTAGGTTATGCATCATGTCATAGGCAGTTTCCAAAAACTGATGTTGATGTTACAATACATTCGACATAGAAGCTAAAATGTAACACCGCGTCATCTCATCAGCTGTAACCTAATCCTTATATACTGGATTTCAGGTTCTGTTGCAATTTCAGTGGGTTTGATAGAGCACACTTCAGAGAACACAAATTTGGTCCCCTAAGCAGTCGACACAATATCCAGATCCTTTTCTAGTCAATAATTAAGACCTGTAAATTTGTTTGACAATGTCATCAAGTGGATTGAAAGAGTCCATTTTTTGAATCTGAGAATCACATAACAAAAATTATGTAGGGTAATTAAAAACTTTTTGTATTTCTATTAAATTGGTTCCCTGAACCAGTCTATTAAAAGAAAAACATTAGCAACCCTACACACCATGAAGAGTATGCCTCGATGGGTAGGTCCACTACTCTTCATCATTTGTGTAGATAGGCACAACCTTTTAATTTTACTATCTAGACACTAAACCGTGCCCAATAAAATTAAATAGCTAATTTGCTTCGGTCATATAAATAAAAGCAGTGACTCAGATAGAGAGGATACTTGTTATTTATGGCTAAGTGTATACCATTACTTAACTTCAAGATCCATTGTTCCGTAATGAACTACCCCAGATGGAGGAGTAGTCCACACAACAATTATCTTGGAGCTATCCTCTAAGGAAGTAAGTACCGATGATGCCATAATTAATTTCGTCCGATGGGAAGGAAGGCACTAAAACCAACACACAAAACTTAATTATATCATCTACATACTAGTAATGGAGACCATGGGATTTATACAAAATAAACTCCCTCTCCCACTTAATCGTGATCTAGGTCTAAGGCCAAATATTACCATGTTGTCCAAATATGGTAAACTATCACACATGCAAACAAGATGAATATACAAATATTCATAAATAAGGAAGCATAAATAATATGTATCCCATCTATTATGGTCAAAGATGCAATCCTTGAGCAATAAGGAATCCTTCGAGTCTTGAAATCCTTAAGCAATCAGGAATCCTTCGAGTCTTGAAATCCTTAAGCAGTCAGGAATCCTTCGAGTCTTGAAATCCTTAACCAGTAAGGAATCTTTTCCAAACTTGAAATCCTTGAGCAGTCAGGAATCCTTCGAGTCTTGAAATCCTTAAGCAGTAAGGAATCCTTTCCAAACTTGAAATCCTTGAGCAATACGTATGTTGAAGACTAAGATACTTTGAATTAATCAAGAAAACCAAAATCCAACCATACTTAGGCAAGAAAAATCGGATCTGAAAATTTTCCCGAGTAAACTGCACAGCCTTTAGTATTTTGGACTTTTCTCCCTCATCCGAACTCCGATTGAACTAATTCCAATTGGGTTGGATTCAAAATTCAATTATCTACAACTTCTGTGAAGAACAGAATTTCCAATTTCGATGTTTACTGGGTCAAAACAGCCTTGCAATCTGACCCTAAAAATTTGAAAAAATTCTGATGCGAGCCAAACATTCTTTTTTCTTGACAAAACTTATCTTATTGTCAAAAAAGATGGTTTTCTCCAAATCATATGCCCCATTACAGAATCTGTAATCTTACAACAGATCTATATATCTAAAACGATACAACTGAAGAAACAAAGATTACATCAAAAACTTATGCCTCCCACATACTACTATTACAGATTACAAAACTAAACTTGTAATAAAAAACCAGTAATAGTAACCACGCATAAAATAATTACAGAGCGTGGGATCCAATCACACAATCAAAAATATGCGTGACCATAATAGTGGGATAATTGATTCTGCAAAACAAACGTTAGAACAAACTAGAACTCTGCAAAACAACGGTTAGCACAGTTCTATATCTATGTTCTACGGGCAACATGGCTTGTTTAATCCATACGCATGATTACAGCCCGCTCTGATACCACTGTTGGGAAACGAATCCCAGAACCCAGTAATTACGCGTACAGATTAAACAACAAAAATAAACACAAACCCTACAAGGCGGAATTAGGGTTTACCTCTCATCCGTAGACACGAACGCTGGTTGACTTGTTTATTTTAGAACTTGACAGACCTAATTACTATATGCAACAAGCTTTGCTCGACAGTACCTCATGATCTTCTGCCATATTCCCTTATATCTCGATCATGTAGCCAAGTGTGGACTTCTACATGATCTCTTTGTTCTCTCTCTCTCACAGCCTCTATTCTAATTTTCTGAATGACTGTTGTGTGACCTAGAGAACATAACGATATATTTATAGGGCTAGAGCAGGGACCTGAGGAGAAATAAATCTGGACTCCTTGTGTAAATAAGAAAACCTAATCCCGCCCGAATTCTATTCTTATTTCACAAATTATAATTCACACCACTAAAGAATTATAATTGCACTCCCATCTTTATCTCGATTATATTTCGAGCTCCACGTTATTAAATACTTACTAATCTCCCCACGTTAAGATTACAGATACCCGTTGATTAAATGTCAATTACTAACAATGTTGACTATTCAAATTTATTGTTCATAAAAAAATTATAATGCAATATTACCTCCATCAAAAAAAAATTGCAAAAGCGGCATTTCAAGGATCTGATGTATTCAATCGCGTGTTTAAATTCAACGTCAAAACCTATAAATTCTCCCACAGTTCAGAACGTGTAAGTGATGCATTAACAATTTCCTCACGAACTCCTTCGGGTACAACGAATAAAATTTGACAAACATCACCAACATCAACTACAGTGATAACTCCTAATGGATTAGGATTGTCACTAATATCATTTAATGTGTGATCAACTGCTTCAACAAAATGTTTATGCTGCATAGGAACTTCATCCCATAGTATCGTTTTTGTTTCGCTAAATAACTCTGCCTATAACGATTGCTTGGTAACCCACAAACAGAATTTTCTAACACATCCAGTGGGAGGCAAAAAGTTAATGTGCAGTGCAACCGCCTTCCAATAAAAGTGATGCAATTCCAGATCAAGCCACAGTAATCACAGCATGCTCAAGACTATGACATTTTTGAGCAATTATGTTGTACAAATACGTCTTTCCAGTGCTCGCTTCCCCATTCAAAATGAAGGTATTTGCACTATTTTCAAGGAAAGAGAAAATAACGGCATCATAAGCATTGTATACACTACAAGAAATAACACTTTTAGTGACTAAGAATTTAGTCACCCAAAGTCCATATCTAGTCACCAAAAGTCTTCGGTGAGTAGCCCATATTGGTCTCTAAACCATGGTCACTAAAAGGTTTTTGTGATCAATATTCATTTGGTCACAGAAAACATATATACCAACAGTGACTAACGTAGTTAGTCACTGCAAATTTCTTGGTTACTAAAGACAATTATTGGTGAGTAATTACTTTGGTCACCGCAAACTTCTTGGTCACTAAAGATAATTTTTGGAGACCAACATTTGGTCACCGAAAGCTATTTTCCGTGATCAAATTAGTTGGTCACCAATGGGGGCCAATTATTAGTGAGTAATTACTTTGGTCACCGCAAACTTCTTGGTCACAAAAGATAAGTTTTTGAGAACAACAATAGGTCACCGAAAGCTATTTTCCGTGAACAAATTATTTGATCACCAATAAGGCATATACCCTTTCCCTACCAATAGGTTGGTCATAAAAACGGTGTTTTCAGTGGCCAATTTCTTGCTCTAGTTTGGTCACAAAATGTATCATTTCTGTACGGGGATAAAATCCACATAGCCCTGGATCACGTGCTTCCTTGATTCAACCCTAAATCTGCAAGACAGGAAGAGGGTTAGAGCACCTTTGCCTCTCGTCGGCAAAGGCCCTCTGATGCCTAAGTTAGTATCTCGTACTTGAACTCTCAAATCACAACGCGTATGAGAAGGGTTTCACAGCGTACCTTTTGTCATGGTATCTGTCCTGTATATATAGATATTGACAGCTTTGTCGATTTAGGCATCTCGTGCCCCCTGTTTCCTACTAGGTTTAGGAATCCTTTTCCTAATAGGAATTTCCTATTAGGCATACGTTTCCAAATGCTGCCAGATCTCGTTTAGCAGCAGTCCTTCTTTCCATATGGGACTCTTTCCTATATGGGGTATATACCTAATCACGTTAGGACTTCCCATATTAATCCCTCATCTTACGGGACTGCTCCCTATTTCATAAGGAGCCGCTATAGAATATTCTGGAACATCTCACCATCCTAGATATGGCGGTGCCGAGCTTCCACATAGCTCGGAATAACCCGTACATAGCTCAGCTCACATTGCCGATCTGAACTATGTATTCCAGAATGCTACTTAAGCTATATTCGTAGCCTACCCAGCTCGGCTATGCCAGGGGTATCCCTTTGTGACTCACGCCGAGCTAGGGCATCCTGATTTATCAATTCACTCTCATTAGTCTGGCCTTATTCATGGTCAAAACAAGCTCGGCACAGGGCTTAAGGCTTCCCTACGTCTTGCCGAGCTACCCACCCTCTCGTGGTGACCGCTACAGGCACGTGCTACGCCTAGTAGTAAGGTAATCAGATTTTACCCACTCCAATTGCTCCCCAGCTCTGTCACTACTATTATTCATCAGTAGTGCACAGAGCTTCAACGGCTCCTGATGCATCTTCTTGCACGCCTCCCCCTCACGTGGGGAGCAGGGTTGTTTTCGCATTAAATTCAAAATGACCCGTTGGTGACTCGGATAAGCACAAAGGACGGTTTTGCTGACGTTCTGCATACGTCACGCCCCACCTTTATGGGGTTTTTGGCGGGATAATCATTCCCCCACCCTAAAGGCGGGATAATCATTCCCCCACCCTAAAAACCCTTCCTCTTCTCTCTCATCCCATTTCAAAAAATGACAGAAGAGAGGGAGAGAGAAAAAACCTTCATTCCGCCATTAGCGTTTTTTTGCGAGCTTTCTGCAACTAAACTCTCCTCCGGTTCTCGTCGGAAAGTACCATCTTAGGACCATTTCTTCATGTATGTGACCTTTCTCCAGATTCCCTGCTCTTTTCCGTTTCTGGTTTTTTCTGGTTTTTCCCAGTATTCTGTTCATTTTCTTCCTATTCCCTTGGGTTTCAACAGTGAGACCCTAATTCAGTAAAAGATGGGAAGACATAGGGTCCTTCTTAGTACCCCAGAAAGAATAGTAGATTTCCGTAGAAAGTATGAGATCCCTGTCGATGTTCAATTTCGACTAAACAGATCTGAAGACTTAGAGGGAGAGGGTCAGGACCAGAATAGGATTCACGTCCCCCTAATATTCATAGTAGAGGGTGGCCTGAGGTTTCCTCTGCACCCGTTCTTTAGAGAGGTCTATAGTAGGTGTAAGTTGAACCCAATGCAACTATGCCCTAACTTTGTCAGGGTAGTTATGGGCACCGTTGCCCTAAATAGGCTGCTCGGCCTTCACCTGAACTGGTGGGACCTGCATTACCTATATAGCGTAGTCCCTACATCAGATAACAACTATTACTTCAAAGCCAGAGATCCCAATGAAAAACTTATCACCGACCTGCCCAACTTATCGAGGGGCGAAGCAGATGACTACCTCGTCGTCACTGGCAACTGGGAACCCAGAGACGCAGAGGGAAATACCATTGGCTTTGCTTGCCCAACGGCCGCAAGCCAACCACGTTAGTACTCGTGCCTTTGCTTCGTTTGTTTTCTTTCTTTTGTTGTTTAATTAGGAAGTATTTCATTTATTTCCCCCGACTAGCTTTCCCTTTGTTGTTTTGTAGCTAGCAATCTTAACCATGGTGGTCGGCTAAACCACGGGAAGTTACATCGAGAAGAGATTGCTTGGGCGCTGTACTTAGACGGTTTTGAACCTGTCCCAGTAGGTCTTGGCCGAGCTACTCATATCCTACTGGAATACACTCCTTCCTACTGGGGAGGCGTCGGAAGAGTTGGTGAGCCAAGGTCGAGGCATCCCTGGCCTCCAGCTGCTCCCCTAATAACCCCATTTGCTCCTGCGGATCAGAGGCCGACCAAGCCTAGTAATCGTCAGCAAAGAGGGAGGGTAACACGTTCACGAGCTCCCAGCCATCCCAATCTTGGTTCGAAGTGATCAGGAACCAAGCACGTCAGAAAGGGCACTAGTAGAAGAGGAGGAAGAAAAAGAAAGAGGGGGAGAAGAAGTGCTTGATCACCGTGCAATCGTCCAGTCCTTGTCCGAGCAAGCCGCCTTCCTTGCAGATTCAGACAACTCACCGGGCTATTCACCCTCCTCTGTCCGGGAAGAAATGCCTTTGCAGCCGATCAATTTGCTGGACGAGCTGAATCTTGGCGATCGCTGCCCCTCCTGTCAATCCAACTGCTACTACTCCAACTTCAACCCTGCCTCCTCCTGATCAGCAAAGAGACAAAAGGCCAATAGAGAGTCCTCTGGAGGTCCAACCCCTGCCCCAAAGGAGAAGGTCTGAGGACTCAGGTTCTACGCGAGCAATGATTGATTCCCCGCCACTCGTGCAGCCCTGGTCCCTAGTTCTTGCTCGTCCTGATGGTACGCCTCTTACTGGGATCGACAAAATTTCTTCCACCGAGGTGGCGTTTGGTGTGTCCAGAGCTGCTCTTCTTCCGCTTGACATGGAGAGAGAAAAGACTAGTTCCTATGACACTTTTATGAAGTCCATCTTCCAGTTGAGTGCCAAGATACAAAGTTTAGTTATTGCTCTCCTGTGTTTTTTCATTTCTAAAGCTAATTTCCCCTTACCGCTACCTGTACCTTCTCTCGCAGATCATGCAGAAAACTGCCGCCGGTTTTGACTGAGCTAAAGAAGTTGAGAAGGACCTTAAAAGAGAGTAGAAGAGGGTAGAAAAAGCCGAATGGGAGAGCACCCAGCATGCCCAATCGTTGAAGGAAGCTCAAGAGGAGGTGGAAGGTCTGAAAAGGGAGACTACTGAGCTGAAGAAGAAGGCCGTTGAGGTTGAGCAAGAACTCCGTCAACAACTTGCAGCTGCAGAGGCTAAAGCCTCAGATGAGTATGACCGAGTTGTTGTCGGAGTCACCGACAATTATCGATCACAAATGCCAGCAATGCAGGACGCTGTTTGGAGTGCGGCTTGGCAGAGGTGCCTTACCAAGCTTGGAGTAGATCCTTCTTCCCCTCATTGGGTTAACATGGAACTTCCAAGTGAAGTAGCTGCTGCTCAAGCCAATCTTGATGCTCAAGCTCTGCCCAATTCTGAAGTGCTACCTGAGACCCATTCCGAACAGACCCAGATAGACGAAACCATTACTGATCGTACCATCCCAGGAGACAGTGCTGCTGAAGGCCTTGGAGGTGATAATCCTGACCCCACTCCTGCCACTGTTGACGAAGGGCGCAGTGAAGAGGCTTAATGCCTGTATTACTCTCCCCTAGCAAATCGGAACTTTGGCTTTTGACCCTGCGTGGTCTTGCTTGGCCGTCTGTGGCCTGTTGATACTTTAATACTTCTCTTTTGGTTTTAAGTTTTTCATGCTATGTCTTCTTGTACTTTAGGGTTACTTTATCAATGCGTTTCTTTGTACTAAATGATTGTTCTAACAAGTGTTTTCATACTTGAGCGTTCTGCAGTTTTTGGTGTAGATCACGTTAGAGGTTCTTTGCAATATTCGTTGTAGATCTAAGTTTCTTCGTACTCAGAAATTTACTACAATATTCGTTGCAGATCTAAGTTTCTTCCTACTCAGAAATTTACTGCAATATTCGTTGCAGATCTATGTTTCTTCGTACTTAGAAATCCATTGCAATATTCGATACAAATCCATCCAAGCTTTTTCGTGCTTTAGAATTTTATTGTAGTACTCGTTGCATATTTCTAAGTTTGTATATACTCTTTGCTCCCCAATAGGAATCCAATTTTGAGACAACATTTGATTCGTATTGAACAAAAAACTATAATAAGAAAAAGATGAGATCTCACTCAAGCTTGAAATAGAGATAGAGAATTTAAATAACTGATGATTGTGCTCGTAATCCCAACTAGGCACTAAAAACAAATGTGAGTTTACTCGTATTCACTAAAAAGATGTGACCATATTCACAATCACATAATTACTGGTAGAATTTTCCCAAGTTCTGGACATTCCATGGTCGTGGTACTGGGTTTCCATCCAGGTAGGCCATACGATAAGCCCCAATTCCAGCAATCCCCACAATCTTATATGGCCCTTCCCAGTTCAGCCCAAGCATCCCGTCAGTGGACACTTTGGTGTTGGCCAAGACTTTCCTCAGGACTAGATCCCCAATCTTGAACTCTCTTGGCTGCACCTTCTTGTTGTAGCTTCTTCGTAGCTGCTCTTGATATGCTGCTAAGGTGATAAGTGCACGTTCTCTTTTCTCCTCAGCAAGGTCGAGTTGCTCGGCCAAAGCTTTATCGTTGCCCCCAGACTCCACAAGAGTAGTGCGAATGGTCGGCAAACCTATCTCCAATGGAATCACTGCCTCTGTCCCGTAAGCAAGGGAGTATGGCATCTCTCCCGTAGATCATCGTTGGGTGGTCCTGTATGCCCAGAGCACGGCTGGCAGCTCGTCTGGCCATTTGCCCTTTTTACTCTCCAACCTCTTCTTAAGACCCTTAAAGATGGTCTTATTTGAAGCTTCTGCTTGCCCATTACTCTGTGAGTAAGCTGGGGTTGAATAGTAGTTTCTGATATCGTATTAGGCACAGAAGGCTTTGAACTTCTTGCCGAACTGGGACCCATTATCTGAGATGATGGAGTATGGTACTCCAAACCTTGTGATTATCTTGTTCTACACAAATTTTTCTACCATAGCTTCTGTGATCTTTGCCAGGGCATCACCCTCTATCCATTTGGTGAAGTAGTCAGTGCCAATGAGAAGAAATTTTTGTTTCCCCGTTGCCATGGGGAGAGGACCCACGATGTCCAACCCCCATTGTGCAAATGGCCATGGACTTGTTAAAGGAAAAAGATCTTCTACTGGGGCCCGGATGAGAGGTGAATATTTCTGGCACTTTTCACACTTCCTGACAAAGACTTTTGCATCCTCTTGCATGTAAAGCCACCAATATCTTTGGGATATTGCTCGGTGGGCTATGGATCTTCCACCAGTGTGTCCTCCACATGTTCCAGCATGGATCTCATGGAGGAATTTCTGAACAAGAGCTGGGTGTACACACAGTAAATATGGACCAAGGAAAGATTTTCTATAAAGCTTACCTTCTGGAGAGAGCCAGAAGCGTACAGCCTTGGTCCTGATCTTGTGAGCTTCTCTTTTGTCTTCTAGCAAGGTCCCATCTCGTAGGTATGCCACTATAGGATCCATCCAGCTCGGCCCAAGCTCTGTTTCCATCACTAATTCAACCGCTCGGTCAATGCTTGGTTCTCTTAAGTAATCCACTGCTACTGTTCGTCGGTATTCCGTATTGACTGTTGAGCCTAAGCAAGCCAGTGAGTCTACACGTGCATTTTGCCCCGAGCTGATTTGTTGGATATGGACTTCAGCAAACTTGTCAAGCCAGTCCTTGGCTGTCTCTAAATATGCAGCCATCTTCTCACTTTTTGCAGCATATTCTCCTGAAAGCTAGTTTACAACTAATTGTGAGTCACAAAATATTCTTAATTTACTTACCTTGAGTTCCAAGGCACTCCTTAATCCAGCCAGCAAGGCTTCATATTCTGCCACATTGTTGGTTGCACTGAATCTCAATCTTAGGGCCTGCTCCAATACCAATCCTTCGGGAGAGAAAAACACAACTCCTGCTCCTGACCCTTTGTTGCAGGCTGACCCATCAACATAAAGCCTCCACTCCTCTGGGTCTAGACTGGCCATTCACGTTGGCTGTTCGGGGACAACGTTTTGCTCCTTCTCGTGGAGAGTCGGTGGTGGTGGAGCTACTGTTAGAGTGAATTCTGCTACAAAATCAGCCAAAATTTGTCCCTTTATTGCCGTCCTGGGCTGGTAGTCAAGGTCAAACTGACTCAACTCAATAGACCACTTAGACATTCTCTCAGAGAAATCCGCCTTTCGAAGCAAAGCCTTTAGTGGATAGTCAGTAAACACAGTGATGGGATGCTGTAAGAAGTAGTGTGGCAGCTTTCTTGCAGTAATGATAAGAGCATATACCAATTTCTCCAATGGTTGATACCGTGTCTCTGCTTCTAGCAAAGTTTTACTCACAAACTAGATGGGAGCCTGCTCTATCCCCTTTATTCATAGGAGGACCGAGCTAACTGCGTGGTGGGATACTGTTAGATATAGTATCAACCACTCCCCAGCTTCTGGAGTAGAGAGCAAGGGTGGTGATGACAAGTAAATTTTCAATTCTTGGAAGGCCTGTTCCTGCTCGGCTCCCCATTCATATCCTTCTCTCTTCTTTAGAAGTTGAAAGAATGGCCTGCAACGATCTGAGGACTTACTAATAAAACGGTTAAGAGCTGCTGCCATCCCTGTTAGTCTTTGGACCTCCTTCGTGGTCCTAGGGTTTTGGAGATTCTGAAGTGCAGTGATCTGGTCCGGATTAGCTTCAATCCCTCTCTTAGTCACCAGGTGCCCTAAAAATTTTCCCGAGCTTACTCTAAAAGCACATTTTGAGGCGTTCAGCTTTGACTTGTATTCTCTCAGAATACTGAAAGTTTCCTTCAGGTCGGCAAGATGATCAGGCTTCAATTTGCTTTTTACCACCATGTAGTCGATATAGACCTGCATGGTCTTGCCGAGCTGATCTTTGAACATTTTGGTAACCAATCTCTGATAGGTTGCTCCAGCGTTCCTCGGCCCAAATGGCATGACTTTTTAGCAATAGAGACCTCTTGGGGAGATGAAAGACGTCTTCTCCTGGTCGAGTTCATACATAGCTATCTGATAGTATCCTCGATATGCGTCAAGGAAGCTCATACTCTCATAGCCCGACGTTGCATCCACCAGTTGGTCTATTCTAGGGAGTGGAAAGCTGTCCTTGGGGCATGCCTTGTTGAGACTGGTGAAATCCACACAGACACTCCACTTTCCATTTTTCTTCTTGACCACAACCGTGTTAGCCAGCCATTCTAGATAGCTCACCTCTCGTATGGCATCTGCTTCAAGTAGTTGATCTACTTCTTCAATCACAGCGTCTACGTGCTGTGGCGCCGACCTTCTCACCTTTTGCACGACCGGTTTGTGCTGAGGATCCACGTTTAAATGGTGGCAAATTACCTTTGGGTCAATCCCGGGCATCTCCTAGGGAGTCCAAGCGAAAATGTCTATATGGTCTTTCAAAAAAGCCACTAGATCTCTTTCCTCCTATTCGGCAAGTGCTTCGCCGATTATGAAGTACCGCTCCTCATCATCTCCCTTTATTTGTATCTTTTTCAAACCTTCCACCCCTTTCTTGGTGGGGTCACTCCCTACGTCCTCCAAGGTCGGCTGATCCGGGACTTCAACCGTCTGCACAAGCTCGGCTTTCGGGGATTTTTTCAAGACCATGTTGAAACACAGGTTGGCTACCTTTTGATTTCCTCTAATGCACTCTATGCCTTCCGCTCCTGGATACTTGATTTTCTGGTGATAGGTGGATGGGATGGCTTTCATCTTGTGCATCCATGTTCTCCCTATAATCACGTTATAGGAGGACGGCAAATCCACTACCAAGAAATCAGTTTTAAGAACAACCGAACCTGCTCTGACAGGCAGCGTGACCTTTCCCATAGGCCACATTGTCTGTGCACTGAAACCAACTAATGGTACTAGACATTTCTGCAGCGAGCTTGGTGGGAGCTCCATCTTCTTGAAAGGATGGTAGTACATGATTTCTGTGCTGGCTCCCTGGTCCACAAGGATCTTTTCCACGTCGTAATCCCCTATTCGTAGGGTGATCACCAATGCATCATTATGGGGTACTGATACCCCATCTAGATCGTCATCAGTGAAGGTGATGGGGGCCTCCATTACTCCTTCAGCTCTCGGCCTCTTCATGCCAAGCTTCATAATCTGTTTAACCTGGCCATTCACCTTTTGAATGTGTCTTATCTCATTATTCGTGTACGGGGCAACTAATCCATGTATCATATGGATTGTTCCCGTTGGACCTTTCTCGTAATCCATTTCTTCTATCAGCTCGGCGTCGTTCTTTCTATCAGCCAAAAACTCCTTAAGATGGCCTTCCGATACTTTTTTATCCAAAAATTTTTTGTACTCCACGCAATCTTCAGTCATCTTTGGGGGTCTTCTGAACCATGGTTCATTCTTGATCCTATACAGCATCTTGTAGATTGGTATGTTGAATGTTGCCATGACACTGAAGTACGATTTGGGGTCTGGATCAGCTCTATCTTTCTTCTGCTGCGTGTAGTCCTTCCTTCTCGTTGTGAAATCCTTTTTGTATACTCTTGACTCCACCTTTTTTTTTTTCTGGAAGCTGATGTTGTCCAGCCACGATCTTTCCCCCAGCGTGCAGGATGTCATCTTCCACCCGTGCGTGCTCCTAAATTCTCTCCATAAGCTTGGCCATGGTCTTTACTAGGTGCATGGTGAGCGATTCTCGTAGCTTACTATGCATAGGTAAGCTTGTCTTGAACGTCGCCAAAGCATACTCTTCACTGTAGTTTTCGATCTCGTTGAAAGTTTCCCAATAGCGTTTGGAGTATTGCCGCAGAGTCTCATCGTCCTTCTGTCTCATAGAAGTTAATACATCAAAAGCTTTTGGGGCTGCTCGGCTTGTTAGGAACCGAGCAGTAAACTCTTCAGCTAGTTGGGCCCAGCATAGGATTGACCCTTCTGGGAGCTTGTGGTACCAACTGTGAACACCCCGCAGGAATGTCCACGAAATTGATTTGGTTTGGAAAGCGGTTTTGATTGATTGAATGGAGTCGCCACCCAGGTTTGAGGACCGTACTGGAGAAACCTTTTGAAAAATGACTCTTTTGCCCTTGGAATAGAAAATGCTTTACCGGCCTCTCAAAATGAGATTTCTCAGGTCCGGGAGCTAGGTTACGAGAGGGGAAGGAATTTAAAGCACCCCTCTCGCCCGGTGTGACCATCGGTCTCTACTCAATGCTTGAGGAATTTTGAAAATGTTGTTTGAATGGACTTTGATCACATATTCATACGAGAGCACATAAATGCATCAATAAGATTAATGAAATAAACGTGGATGCTTGTGCAAATGTCATGAATGATTATCCTACATGCTCGAGACATTTAAACTTCATTTAATCACCCTCAAACTGCCCTGTGATGCCTCAGAAACTGATCACAAACATCAAGCTTGACACACCTGGATGGCAATCTGGGCGCCTGGATTAGGCAGATCCAAGCGCCTGGATTGAATACAGGCGCCTAGAATGGGCCAATCTAGGCGCCTGGATGGCCTTCCAAACAGCAACTTCAAAACTTCATTTTCAGCAGTGAACACCAAATGTAATGCTCATGACTTATTCACACATACTCTAAATGATATTTAAGGGTACAATGAGTGGAATGAACCTCAAGCTCAACTCAAATGCATGATATGAACTTAGAAGAGGCTTGATTTTAGATGCTTTATGGATGCAATGAAATATGTCAAACTGATTCTTAGCAAGCACTATGATCTTCTATGCATATGATGAACTATTGAACAGGTTTATGACCATAAAATAGAAAGAAAGAATGTAAAATGATATTAATCTTTGGTATAATGAATATGCTAACAATGAGCTTGAATGCTTGAATGCTAAAAATGATTTTCTTCCTTACATGTTTCAAACCTCTTCCAAGTACTCCACTAGCATAGAAAGACTAGTAAGAACTTGGTTGAGTCCCGCTCAGGGCCATTTGAACACAACTTGGTAGGTAAACTACCTTTTAGGCTTGATTGATGAACTTGAATGAGTTTTAGAGTGAGTTTTGTGGACTTATAGCTACTGGACTTGGGTTTTCAGAACCATTGAGAGCTGATTATGGTTGAATGGTGGGGGTTTGTGTGTGGAGGGTGAAGTATGGATGGGATCAAGTGAGTATATGGAGCTAGGATGGGGAAAAATTGGGTTTTGATGGTTGAAAATGGATGGAATTGAGAGGGATCAGTTGAGGATGAGTTTCTGGAAATATTTGGGCAGAATAACAGTAAGGGAGAGAGGAGAGAGTTGATCCTCTTAAATGGAGTGGGAGAGGGGGTATATATAGGGAGAAAATGGGGCAGTTTTGGGTAAAAAAAAGGAGAGGGAAAATGATGTTTGAACTCAAAATGGGGAGCCAGAGTCTGTTGGAGGGAGATTTGAGTGAAAAAAACGTGGGACGATGTAGAGAAGAAGCCCATGGTTTCATAAAAAACCAGCAGCAAATTGTTCACTGGAAGTGATTCCAGGCGCCTGGATTAGGGTAATCCAGGCGCCTGGACTGGGGGACTGCACAACAATCCAAACTTCGCGGGGCCATTTCGGGTGCTACCGAACTCCGTTTTGTGCATGGTTTAAAGCGTTGGAAAGCTTGTCAAGTCTACTTTCTAACCCAAGTAGTTTGAACCCAAAATGATTTGTTCATCAAAATTTGTAACCATTTTACCCTCAGAAGGTCGGGAAAACAAGTGATTTTGGTAAAACGGGCACATCTCCCTCATTTCAAAATGGATTGGGGCGTATTATATGTCGATAAAGAGGGTTTTGAATGTAATAGAAGGTGGTGTAGGATTGGGTTTATTTTGAAGAGGTTTAGGAGGGATTTCTAAGTTCACAATCAAGCCTCGTGTGCTCTTATCAAGCATATTCATCATCGGGGATGCCAAGGACTTTCATGGGTTTAAATTGGGGTGTCTACACCCATGATTGGACCCTCGGCCAACATTTAACGACGTTCTTGCTTCTGCAAAAACTTCCAAAATTGCAGACGCGGAGCAAACTTCCCATAGTCAATAATACGAGGTTGTAGCTATTAAAATTACACCATAAATCCGCAGCCATGAAGATTTTGTGGAGATTCTACAAAGATTTTGTCCCAGCTGATTTCATTTCCATCTCCAGGTCAGTCCCTAGCTTATAAATTGGACCCTCCGATTCAATGTTCAACACACCAAGTTTTAATACCGATACGCCAAAGCTCTATCAAAATACTCCCAAACTACTGACGTTTTGCTCCGATACGCTCCCAAAGCCCTAAATCTCAAGCAAACAACCTTCAACCCCGAGTTCTCATATAGTTTTGGTCTGAAAAACCAAAACTAAGCTCCTCGCATACCAATTCTGTCATGTAGCAAGAAAATCACCCAACTAACGATTGCAAAAAGGCTCTGAGAGATCTAAGGTCGTAAAATCATGGTCAACCAGTCTGGCTTAGCCTACTTCCCATCTTCGTAGCAATTCACATACACAGCACTATCTGTATTTTCCTTATTTTCTTCTAGTGTAAAAGCGAGGAAGCACGGCCAATATGACAAATGTCGGCCATCAATTGTTGTTGTAAGTGCATAAATCGGCTAACATTTGTTGTGTCGTAAAAGGTTCAATAGTAGAACCCTCTGGTTTACTTTTTTGCTCTTCTACACATGTATTTATCGCTTTTGTCACCCATAACTGTCTAAACAACTTAAGAACAAATATGTGCTAAAACGAGATAAACAGATAATGTGATCTTGGTTAAATGAAGTAAAAGCCGGTCGTAAGGCCGGGTAGAGAGGGGCGCCTAACACCTTCCCCTCACACTACAAAAAAAAGCACATACAATAGCAGGCAAAAATCGCTATGGTATCATATATATAGCGTTTCGAAGAACGCTAACACAGCCCTGTTAGCCCCTGTTATTAAAAGTTTCAGACGTTTTGAAAATCGAAAAATACGCAACAGTATTGATCTGGTATTTAATAAGACTGGTATGTAGAGAAACAGACATAGTCAACCCAAGGAGGCTCAGGAAAATTCATACATTGTAGAGTTTGAGGGGATCCCTGATAGGAATTGTAACGCCCCGCATTTTTGGGATACGTTATGGATTATTATTACAATTTAAAGTCGGTCTTAAACAGTAATAATAATAACCAAAAATACATATAGATGATCTATCCTTCACAGATTACAAAAAGGTAGACTGGGTGGGTTCTACGGCTCCGCAAATCTCTCCGCCTGGTGGATCTCCATCTCGGCAGCTCCTCCGGCTCCGTGTTCTCCGTAGAGGTCCTCCTGTTCATTATGATAATCTAGCATAATAGCCAGAGTTGCGAAGCAACATCGTGGTATTATGCCAGGGCGAACCGTGAGCGAGGACGCTCAATAGATACCCTACCTTAATCTTAAACTAGCAATTCTAGAACAATATTGTAGGTGGCAGGTAAATAGTTGAAAAATCATTTATCAAAACAGTAAGTTCATGCGTGTCAATGCATCAGTATCACATCCAAATCAGAGTGCAGCTTTAATAAAATCAGTATCTCGTTTCTTTTAAGAAAAATCAGAGTATAGTATCAGTATCTCGTTTCTTTTAATAAAAATCAGAGTACAGTATCAGTATCTCGTATCACTTTCTCATAACAGCATTCTTCTTCAAATTTCAACCATGTCAACATCTCACATCTCTCGAAAGTTATTGGCCCGTTCTACAACCCCTTTCTAACGGTCACCAACCTTTCCGTTCGAAGGGTCGGCTACCCATAAACTGACTCCTGCAGTATGAGGTCCGCTAACTCCGCGTCACACACGACATAGTCCCGGCTACCCATATCACTGAATCCCCACCAGTCTGTTTATGAGGTCCGCTTGCTATGTGTTGTACTGAGTAAGTTCTAACCGTCAAATTCACCCGCGGAATTTGAGGAGAAACTTCAAACAGCACTACCGTATAGTTCCATTGAGCTTTGACCACCAGTTCACACCGGGGAACTGAGGCGGGACTCTAATGGCAGTATTGTTTATAGTATAGTTCCATTGAGCTTTGGCCACCAGTTCACACCGGGGAACTGAGGCGGGACTCCAATGGCAGTATTTTATTTACAACAGCATTTTCATTCTCATCTCTATTTCTTCTTGTAAAAACAATCGATCATTTTCTTGAAAAACGTGTCGTGTCGTACCGTCTCGGAAAACATGCACATGCCATATTACATAAAAATCTTTTGTTTAGAATCGTTTCACGATAAACTTTTCGTTAAAAAAATATTTCCCGATAACCGTGTTACTTTAGGTATAAAATCTCATTGGTGACTTTCTTTAGACAAATGAGATAACCAGGAGAGTCCCAGGCTGGATGGCCGCACGAATGCAGTTACTGGCACCATTCCTTTCTTAGACAGCGCTAGGCATATCTTTTTTGACAGACCCTCAAGGGTGTTAGCCTTGGGTTAATCTCAACAGTCCAAGTACAGTCAAAACATTTTGAAGTTGCTTTAAGAAAAGTTTAGTCGACTATTTTCCAAAAAAATCAATTGGGCAGCATAACAGCGTAAATTTGAAAAGTCGATTTTCATTCGGGCATTATAACTGGATATTTTAGGTTTCCAAAAGTCCATCGGGCATTATAACGGTGCATTTTGATAAGTCAATTTCAAATCGTGCATAGTATCGACTAAGTGTGTTTTTCAAAGTCTAATTGTTCATAAAATCACTAATCACCAACATAATCACGTTTAATCATAATTAGGCATGTTTAAGCAAAATAATAACCTCCTTAATATGAACTAGTAAATACTAATCTAAAGTTAAGATAAAATATCTACCTTAATTCCGATGATTAGTCGGAAGCCGAATAGCTAGTTGAATTCCGGCGGCGTAACGACTAGTCGACCTTTGCTCGAACACTTTCTTGCTAACTTATTCTACCTTTCTAAGATCTAGGGGTGGTCGAGGGTGGTGGAGTGTGGTGGTTTAGGATGAGTTTCAAGAAGAACACTCAAGAACTCATTCAAGAACACTAGAAAGCACAAAGTGGAGAAGTTGGGAGATTTTGGTGTGAGGAAATGAAGTAAGGTGAGTGAGCTATTTATAGAAGATTGTAATTGGGTAAGTAGCCTACCTTGTTAAGTAGTCAAATTTTCTTTCTTCTCATTAATTCAAAAAAAATACAAATTAGGTTTAGTAAAGTCAAAATTAGTAGGAAGACAAAATTGAGCACATGTCTAATTAGTTTTTTAAATAGGCTAAGGCTAGTCAAAATAGGACAACATAAGAGTTGGAAAAATTAGTAGGCCTTCCGGATGCGATGTAGTGAAATACTCGGTGTGCACGCGTTGATTTTACGGTGCGGAAAAATAAATAAAAGAAAATAAACAAACTAGATCTAGTTTCATTCAAATTATTTAAACTAAATAATAAATTATTTCATTTAGCGATATTAAAAATAACTAATCGAATTAATAAATCGAAATTTTTATCTACGAAATTTCGGGTTATTACAGGAATGTTTTAAAGCCTCATGATAGTAATGCACAATCTACTTCACAGGCAGATCAACAAACTCCTCTTCTAAAGAGGTCTACACATATTGTTAAATCTCCAATACGTTATTCTCCATCTTTACACTATTTGCTGTTGACTGATAGTGGTGAACCAAAATGTTTTGAGGAAGCATTGCTGGTTAAGACCAAGGAACGAGAGCATGCGATGGATGATGAGATGGATTCCCTCTCATCAAACCAGACTTGGGAATTGGTTTAGTTACCCAAGGGAAACGTACAAAAAGTGGGTTTAGAGGCTTAAGGAAGAATCTAATGAGAGCAAACGTACAAGACAAGGTTGGTAGTGAAGGCTTTTGAGCAAAAACAATGTATCAACTACACCAAAATCTTTTCTTCTGTTGTTAAGATTTCTACTATCATGTGTCCCTAATATTGTGGCTGTTGAAAACTTGCACGAGAGTAGTTGGATATCAAAACTGCTTTCCTTCATGGAGATTCGGAGGAGGATATTTTTATGCATAAGTCAGAGAGTTATGTTGTGAAAGGGAAAGAAGATCAGTTATGCAAACTTAGGAAGAGTCTGTATGGGTTGAATCTGGCTCCAAGGCAATGGTATAAAATTTTGATACTTTTATGGAGACCATTGTTGTTATTTTAAGAAGCTTGGTACGTCATATCTCATATTTTTGTTGCATGTATGTCATGACCCAAAATCGGCCTTAGTCGTGATCGACCAAGCGGTTATTAAGCCTCAAACGCCTATAAATAAAATAGTTTAGGGAAACGCCTATTAATAAAATAGTTTAGGGATTTCTATTGTCAATTAAATTTTGAAACAAAAACTAAAGTAAACAGAAGCGTAACATGATCAACATATTTTCCAATGTTTTTAGGTGTAAAAATATGATAATTAGAAACTTATGATTGTTCGCATAGCTCAAGTGATCATTGTTAGGAGTCTATGGCTATACACGTTCTTCCCTGGAAAAAAAAAAAATTTCATAAGCGAATGCTCGTATGGTACGAAATACCATGGTTACAGGTTTGACCATATAAAAGTTTTCCATATCATATAATTCTTCAATTTTCAGGAGAGATAAGATAGGATAAATTAGTAAACATCAATCTCCATTACAATTGCTTCTCCAAAAATCTCGTAGTAATCCAAGTAGAAGGACCATTTTCCCTTTTATAGAGAGGCACCAAAATAATTTTATTATCGTTCAACGGTTTTGCAAGCCATGGTATTAGGGTGAGACCCCTAGTCAGAGAGAGCGACCTTTGATATCATTACCATTTATGGTACCTAGCCGCACCCCTACCTTATTTCACCCCATCTTCTAGCCTTTTTAACCGTCCCCAAGAACAAGGGACACCGTCCGAAGATGAAAACCTGTTTAGGCTAATTAGAGAGATCACGTTTTCAAATCATATTTCATGGTCTAAGATCAACCATAATAAAAATACATGTGGATAGGCCACTTTCCAATAATCCACGGTTTACTAAAAATAACACGTTTCATCAAGAGCACATGCTTCACATTTTCCAGCATTTTAAGCAAGTAACATTTTAGTTCAAAACATTCAAGTAAATGCTTGTAACAAGGGTATTGTGTACTCACCAAAAAATAATGTGTAGCTTAATTAGCTCGCGGCTACTCACTCCATAGTACTGGGCACCTAAACATATAATTATAGTGGTATTAATTAACTAAGTTGATGATCAAAATAAATACTCCATCCGTTCCAAATTCCTGATAACTTTTGAGAATTTCAACTTTTTTAGCAGACATGCAATAACTCCATTCAATAAATGCATTCACATTAAACAGATTTATTAATTTTCAATAATGTCCTTATATTTCAACTTTTGAATTAAATGATCATTGTTGGTAAAGAGGATATTTTGGAAGATTAAATAAAATTTATTTTGACTTTTCAAGGAGGACTAACAATTAATTTGGAACGGAGGGAGTATTAATAGTGAGTTTAACTTGAGACATCGGGTTATGGACCAGTCCATGTAGTTCGAAGGGTGTAAAATTTGGAGTCAAGGTGGTTCTAAGTTTATTTTAAGAGCTAAAGTACTTTTTAAAATAAGCAGGGATGAATCTGCAAGCATTTGAAGTCTTGGACCTTTTTGAAACGGGTTTTTCTATTGTCAGCCTACTGAGCTGACAATAAGACAATAAAAAAAAAACACAAACTCCAATATACTTTTTTTTACTTTCTCATACACTTTTACACATTCTAATACACTTTTTACACATTCTCATACACTTTTTAAGCTTTATAATAAGCCTTTTGGGTTGATTTTAGAATTTTCCTCCTGAAATTACTATTCAGGGTCCAAATTGCATCTCTTACGTAATTTTTAATTATTAGGGACCAAAGTGAAACCACTCCATTTGTTATAAAACCTCCACGGTTCCCGATCCATTTTGATGAACAGTAATAAGGGCCCTCAAATTAAGTTCTAAGAGCATCACTAGTGGTATACTCAAACACAAAAATACTCAAAGATGAGTATTTTGATACACAAAAGAGGCTCACAATGGTATTTGGATAAATACTCAAAGTTAACAACATTTGTTACAAATACTCAACTTTTGGCATTTGGATACTCAAAACTACCAATCTTTCTCAATAACCAAACCTCAATAACCAAATTTTGGGAACCACACCCCATCAAAAGTAGCAACATTCTCTCTCCATTTTTCAAATACTTAATTCAAAACTCAATTTTTTTGCACGTTCTCTCAAAAATTGAAATTATCAATTTTTAAAATTATCAATTTTTTTGCGAGGGTTGATATTAAAAAAAAAGAGAGTGAATAACAGGTCCTTCATCTTACTTCAGAAAGGACCCTATGACAGGATATAGATGGAAAGGGGAAAAAAAATAAAGCAATAACATAAACTATACTAACCTCGAGGAAATTCAGAGCTATCAAAGCAAAATAATTAAGGGTCCAAAGGAAATTATTAATTTTTAATCTTTGCCAAAATATGTTCAAGATTGATCTCATTTTAAACGTATTGTGAATATCTTTTAAATGGTACTAATATTATAAAAAATTTATATGTACAAATTTAAAGCTGTGCCCATTTATGAATAAAAATAGAGTGAATAGTACTTTTTTTTTATTATGAACACAAATGAACCATTGTAGAAGGGTAGATACTCAAAATTATAAACCCATTAAATGAATACTCAAAATGTGATGTGGCAATATTTGAGTATACCACTAGTGATGCTCTAAGGTCTCTACTTCAAGTGCTATTCCGTGCATAACTCGAACAACAGCGGCGAGCCCCGATACCAAAGTTTTCACCGGACAGAGTAGTTTTATTCTTTGGGTTTTCGAGTGGGTCGGGTGAGAGATTGTACTTGGGAGAGGGAAAAGGTGTGGTGGAGTGGTGCGGGGGAGCTGCTGGAGCGGCTGCAAGATAGCCTGCAACCGTGATTGCCGGTTCTCTGACGTGCGCTGTGCATGTGTTGTGTGTTTGTTCTGTGTGATTTATTAATGTGTATGCTGATTACTATGCAATATATATACATATGAGACCGACTTTTCTATAAATAAGAGACGAAAGGAAGAGAGATTACCAGGGGAGGGGCAGTAACCCCAGCGAGATGGAACGAAAAGACGGGCGGTGGTGTCGTGGTACAGGTTTTGGAGTGTACAGTAGTTTCTCTTTTAGTTATAAGAGAATCTTAATTGGCACGCTTATATATACCAATGATCTAATGAGTAATCCCTCATTTTGTTAAAATACGAACCTCTCAGTTTCTGATCGAATTTTGTTGCTCCGAATCGTTCAATGTGTACAAAATGTCTCTCTCTCTCTCTCTCTCTCTCTCTCACATTCTTTTCCTCTCTCTTTCTCTTCTTTCTTTCTTTTTTTTCTTTTCTTTTCTACTTCAAGTGTGGTTGTCGGATTATTGAAGTGGGAGGCGGCAGTGATTTGCGGTGGCAATTGAGATCTTAGTGGGCAGTTTCCCTAGCCATTTGTGAGGTTTGAAATGGCAGATCTTGGCAACGCTTTTGGGGTCTAGACATGTGTGAGATCCACAGAGATGCGGGTATCGTTGCTCTTCTCCTTCATCTCTAGCGGACGTTTTGGTGTTGCAGTCATGGTGGCTGTTTTTCTCCTCTCTCCTAGCCAATGTTTCTTCATCAGCTTTCAGTTCACCCACCGATTACACTGCTGGGTATCACCGGTCTATGGGCTTAATGGCAATGGGTGGCTCAGTGGCTGACGGGTGGACATTCTCGGTGACTGCTCAAGGTGGTGCTAGGCCATTTCATCTTCTACATCGAAATATACTGCCACTATGAATGTTAGAAGTCTTTTTGATTTCAGATCAGAGCTGTTGGTGGTTCTCAGCTTCTCCTCAGTGGTGCGGTGGTGGAGGGTCCTAATGGTGGCAGTGGTGATTGCCGGAGGACTGTTGATCTAAGGGGTGGCGGTGGCTGTTGAGTTTGGGTGTTGGCTGCTAGGGTTTATCATTTTTGGGCTTAGTTGTAATATTGGGTACACCCTTTTTGGGCTAGGCTTTTAGGTGTGCTGGGCTTGACCCATTGGATTTTTATTGGGCTTTGTCCCACAGGTGTTTTAGTTGTTCCAACTTTACTTGGGAGTCCCCTGTCCTCTCCCCCTAACTTGATGTACTATTTGTCAAGTTTCTTCAATAAATTTGTTGCCGATCAAAAAATAATAATAATCCAAAAGAGTGACATTGTTTGTCATTACTTTATCAAGACCTTTTGACGATCAACAAGAGTTGTCGACATTGTTCGCCATGATCAAAGACCTTTTGACAGTCAACAAGCGACTCAGTCTGTGACCTGTGCCTTAAACATCCTTTTTCACTAGATCTCATAAAACGGAAACTTCCAAATATGACAAAAATGAAGTTGCTCTGGAGCTTAAGGATAAAGAAGATAAAGACTTTGATCATATTTTGAAGTCCTCGGAAGAAGGTCCCAAAAAATTCGAGTCGGTTCTACTTTCAGGGCTTCCAGTCTTCCACCTTCCAAGAGCAAAAGAAAACAAACAGAGAAAATGAGAATCACAATAAGCCGAAAAGGTCAAGGTTCATTTTGTGAAGGCCTTTTCAGTCTACAAGCTACTCTTTGTAACTTGTTTGGACTTGAACATCACTTTTTTTGGTTGTGTCAGCCATCCGAAAGTTCCAATATGCTAAAAACACAGCATCTATATTTTCTATGGGCAACATTCTTGCTTTGACCATATGCCGCAGCGAGACATTTTTGTGTGTTATTTGTTTGGACAGTCGTGACTCGTGAAAGTTTTCGGTCAGTCTTGGATCAATAGTAGCTGTGGCGTTTCTTCCAGCTCATCTACACTTTACTCCTCACTCTCACCATGTCTTTGAAAGGACCCACCGTTTTCCTGGTTGGACTGCTCACGGCGTTCTATGGGTTTTTGTTCTCCTCACAATCACTTATGACCCAAACTCAAATCATACATCCACAACGTTACCTTGATTCAAGACTGATAAAAAGTAAAGAAATTTGGTTAACGACAACGATTACAGTACTCATAATTATCCCATGGCTTACAGTGAGATGAGTCACGGTTAAAGTCTCTGCTCCCTCTAACCACGCCTGCATCATCAAATTAAAAGGAGGGGTAAAACCTAGGATATTGGGCTGAATTAGCCCATCACTGTTTTCTGAGGGGCATGCTTCTGGTATCATTTCGGATTAGAAAAAAGAGGACATGATGTTGGTTCGTGCAGTGGGTCAGTAAGTCCTTGATCTCCGACCCACACCAACCAAGTCACGTATGGGTTTCGCGATGGACTACCTTATCTAGTGAACATGTACAATAAGGTTTTAGTGGTAGCAACCGAATCAGGCATCTGCATTTTATCGTTCTTCTTGCAGCTTGTGTGGCAAATGTGTGTTTGCTTTCGGTGCCTAAAGGGATCGAGCGAAATTTCGGAAAAGACATCAAAGAGTGTGAGCACCCCAAAGACAAGGTGATTGTTACGTCACGGTGACACCGCGGGGCTTGGTCATCCCATGGTGTCACAAATGAGCAACGATATGGCGATGACTTGGGGATCTAAGGTTGGGATCATAATATGTAGGGTCCGTTTTTTGGAAGCACATAGTAAAGGGGTCTTTACTTCAATAAGGACATCAACTTTTTCTTTAATGCCAAAAGGACAAATCACCTACACATTCCAAAAATGCCCCCACTAGCCAATGAAAGTGTCTAAACCCCAAACCTAATGAAAGTGCCTAAACCCCCAAACCTAATGAAAGTGCCTAAACCCTAAACTTAAACTCTAGGGTACCCTATGAAAATGCCTAAGACCTTAGGGTACCCTATGAAAGTGCCTAAAACCCTATGGTACCCTATGAAAGTGCCTAAACCACAAAAACCCTATAATTGGAAAGTGTATCCTAAACCTAAACCCTATGGTACCCTATGAAAGTGCCTAAACAGCTAAAACCCTATAATGGAAAGTGCAGCCTAAGTGCCTAAACCCAAAATGCCTAAACCCACTATACCCTACCACAAAGAGCCTAAACCCCCTAAAATTGAATCCCAAAATTAAACCCAATCCCAATTTGAAAGGCATTCGCATGAGAGAGAGGGAAAGATAATGACAGGTACCACCCGTCGCTTTCAAGGTAGTACCCATCGCCATTTAGTTTTGTCCGCTGGACATTGACCACCCTCCTTTCAATTTTGTCTGATGAGAGAGAGAACGCCCGTCGCTTTCAATTGGTAGGACCCATCGCTTTCATCGCACTGTTCACGGTCGCTTTCAACGCACTGTTCATGCACGTGAGTAATGTCTTCATTAAGGGTATTTTTGTCTAGTTTTGTCCTTGAACCCTCAAAATTTTTCTATCAATGTATTGGAGGCATTAAAATAAATTAAGTTGGACTAAACACCATTTAAGGCCCCAAACTTGGCCTTTACACCAATTTTCTGTAATATGTAATCCTAAAGGGAGAAGGGAGTATGTGGATTTCGTTTGAACCATCACTATTTCAGAACTGTCAACAAGCAAACACTAAGGCCCAGTTTTTCAAAAGATTTTAGCACCCAGGTGCTAAAATCATGATTTTTCAAATCAAAAAATGAAGTGATTTCATGTATCGTTTTTCGATTTTTTTTGCACCAAACTAAAGTACACGAGGAGTACTTTAATTTGGTGCGAAAAAAATCGAAAAACAATACACGAAACCACTTCATTTTTTGATTTGAAATATCATGATTTTAGCACCTGGGTGCTAAAATCTTTTGGAAAACTGAGCCTAACCAAAAAGCCACGAAGCCATGACCTATTTTTCAAATGGAATTTTATTGCAAAAACATTTTTCAAGTTGAATTCATCTTCAACATCTGCACTCTGCAATTGCAAAAATAATAATCCACTTCATAAGCTCAAAACAACTACATGAACCACAAGACCCATATTTTAATGTACATACAAACACAAACAGTGTCATTATTATCTTCTCCTAATAATCATCTTTCCCTCGTAATCAGAAAATACATCCCAGCAATCAAGCTACTGTTTATTCACTAATATTGATTAAAGCTGAGTTCAATAGTAGAACAAGTCATCCAGTCTTCAACCTTGGAAACTCCAAAGTGCTATTGAGGATTTGGAGGGCGACTGTTAGCAGAACAAACTCGGGATCCCCATTCTAGCAGCTCTTTGCTCGTGTCGTCCTTATGAACAAGAACTTCAATAAAACATAACGAATCTTTCTGCACTCCAGTCGCTGTCGCAATTGCTTCTACCAGCTGATCCTCCGTGCATACCTGTTTATTCAAGCATTCAGTACAACAACAATAACAATAACATAACCCATTTAATCCCCAATAATTGGGGGTATGGGCGGGGGAAGGATAGGAGACAGACCTAACCTTTGGCAATAAATGCACAAAGTGGCTGCTCCCAGAATACCACTGAAACAGATGGATTGGAGACAGACCTAACCTTTGGCAATAAATGCACAAAGTGGCTGCTCACAGAATACCACTGAAACAGTGATCCCCCTATACCGTCGCGTTTGCTGCGGAATCAAGCATTCAGTGAACGAGAATTTTTTGGGATGCATCTTATGAATGCTTCTAGAATACCAAATAGTTCCTAGTTTGTGAAAGCTCAAGTTCAGTAAACCAAACCAAAACCCAGAGCACCAAGGTCACTGTTTTCCTCCACCCTTTAGTTCATATTACCTACGTCACGTGCGATAGGTGGATCAAAGGTCAACAATATTAGCCCATGCTGTTAAGAACTTAAGATCTCCAAATTAGTGAAAAACATTCAATCCTAATCCAACCCCCGGAGAATGAATTTTTCTTTCCTTTCGGGTCTCTACCAACAACTGTAAGGGTCTTGTTTTATGAATCATTTAGCATTTGCATATGTTCTTCATCTAAGGGAAGTAGTTTTCCAGCATTTGGAAATCCTACAAAACGACGTCTCCCGAGAATGGGTTTGTTTTGAAAACATTCCTACAAAACAAGGTCAGAGACCATTAATCAAAGCAGTTTCATATGTTTTCTTGATATGAGAATAAAACAGAAACTGCCGCAAACATACCTGCATTTGGGACCCATTAGTAGAAAAATTACACTATGAAATACAAATATCAGTTAGCATAGTCCAATCTTCCAATTCAAAAATAAGTTTGGATATACATTATTTGGATTACTAAGGAAATATGTATAATTTTGGTAATTTTTTATAATAAACAGAAAGCAGCAAAATAAGTTACTCTGTATCGAGCGATATATGAATCTTGAAGAATATTAGGTGGTTCAAACTTTTTAAAATTGAAGTGCTTGTCTGATGCTCAGCTAAGCAATTCTTTTTTTTTTTTTTTCTGAAGGTGTTTGGGCTGCTTACGCGCACTTCGATTAATCTTGGGAACGAATCCCATCGTCCAAATAACGGGAGCCCAATTAAAGCAGGAGAAATTCCGCATGGACTGGCCCCAAAGGAGTTACTGGCAGCTACGAGGTTTAGGAAATTCTTTAGACCAAATAGAGATGTGTGTCCAAACTACATGGACACTACAAAGCACAAAAAGCTAAATTCTTTAACTGTCCGAACTTGTTTAATCTCTAAAATATCATATGTAAGCTAAATATTTGTGCTAACCTTGGCAGTCCAGCATCTGCCTTCCCCATTGTGAAGAGCATCAACAAGGCCAGTGTAGTTCCAGTTCTTGATCACATTGTATGGCCCATCATGAATCTCCACTTCAATAGTATACCCTCCGTTATTGATGAGGAATATAATGCTCTTTTGCCCACATCGAATCATCGTAGATATATCTTGGGCTGTCACCTGTTCAAAAAGGGAACACGTTTACTCAGCATCGTTGGCTTTTGTGTTTCTTCCAACTCAACCAAGATTATGACCTGAACATCATCGTATGAGGGACACTCAAAATTCTTATTTTAGTTTGAGATATTATGATAAAATGCAGGGATATAAACAAAATTGAACTTGTGTTCCCAAAAATAGGGTATCTAGGACATTAATTACTGCATTTTCTTTTCTCTCTTTTTTTCTATCAATCAGCAAGTAAATTGGCAATGATCTACATAATGCGTTTGGACATCTAGCATTGGATGTGGGCATTTTACTGTGTAATATTAGATGGATTAGAGGAATAAATTAGCAGTTTCATCAGCAAATGAATCAAAGTAATGGCTTCTGTGAGCTGCAGCAATAATCAATGTTACCGACTGACGGCCCTTTTTCTCAAACCGTGACGGAATTGCCACATTTTTTCTAATTAGTGATCAGAAAGTTGATACTCCAACCACTGTGACTGACCTGGAAACTCCCATCACCAATGCAAGCAATCACACGCTTGTCTTTTGCAGCCTGAGCATAACCGAGTGTAGCACCTACAGACCACCCAATGGATCCGTACTGCATCTGGAATTCATACCTGAACAAAACAATACATGTATTGAACTTAAATAAATCTATAAGGTTCTAAATTTTCAATAGTTTATATCAAAGCATCTTAAAAGTTCCTTTCTAATATACCGCTCTAAATTTTCAATAGCTAATATCAAAGCATCTTAAAAGTTCATTTCTATTAGTCAACTTTGAATGAAACATCAACACAGGCTGCAAAATACTGTAGATTCAGTTGACAAAAATGACGCAACCCCAATGACATCATTTCATAGCCGTTATTGTGGCCAAATGAAACCGGAAAACTACAACAGTAGTAAAGAGAATTTCTGTGTCGCATAAAAACGTTACAAACTCACCATGATCTTAATGCAACCAACATGTTTTTGTATCTCATAAAAACATGACCATTATTTTAATGCTGCTTACATCTTTATTGATGATAATAACATGAGGTTTACAACTCATTTAAAAGTAGAAGAAGTCATTTTAAATGAGGAACCCTGGCTTACCCGCAGTTTTCAGGAAGATGGAGCTTCTGACAATTAAACCACGAGTCCCCCGTCTCTGAAATTACTGCAGTGTCTCCACCTAGCATTTCCTGTTAATGAGCTTGTCTTAATTATATGAAGAAGGCATTTCCTCTACACAAAACATGAAAAAAGAAAAGATACAGGAAAGAGAGATTCCCAGCCCTTGGAATGGCACTTATCTATCTACGACGAACAGGCCCTGAATCAATCTCAAATTCAAACCTAAGAGGTCTTAACAAGCACCAATATTACTGATCAAATCCTTTCCAGTGACAGATTGGAGACCAGAAAACACAAAGAAACCAAAAATATTAAATTTAGGGCCTTACAGCCTTCCTTTTCATAAGAAAAGGTTGGGGGAATCGAATATTGGGCCAGAAAAATCAGATCAAGCAATGTGTCCTAATTCTAATCTAATAGAAGGCCTACATGTTCTGCTATACTCTAGCAAAGTTTTGCAAGCAGACCTGGTAATGTTGTGGTCAGTCATCATGTTAAGCAATGCTTGTGTCTGATAATGTCCTGCATAACATGTCACAGGGCTGTATTTGCATCAAGGTTTTGTGCAGGGATTTTGCGAAGAGAAAGTAAAATGAAAGGATATTTCCTAAATTTGAATTGTGTCCCCCCTGCCTTTTCTTTCACCTTAATAGAACCCTCTACAGATCCGAGAAAGAATCGTGCTTGCTCCAGATGCTTGCTAGAATGCACAAGATATAGACAGCTAGTCACTCTTTTTAATTTACACGAAGAACCCGGCAATCTTCTTGCAATGGATATAGCCGGTGTGGCATTTCCTAGAGTTTAGTTGTTGTTTTCTCTTGTACCAAAATCAATTGGGGAAAACAACAATTTCTTCATTCTCGGAAAGAACAAAAAAGGTAAAAAGAAAATAAGCAGCTGTGTCGCATTTCGTTGCTTACCTGAATGTGCTTGAAAAGTATGTTGACTCTAAGAGGTTCATTATTCTCTCGTTTCAGAGCAATGCCAGGAGGGACAAATATTCTACGGTAATTCTCATAAGCAGTGCTGTTCTTATTCAGCTTCTTGGCCAAAGCAGTCAAGAAGTCTGCCATGAAAACCCAACCCAACGAAGGCCCATTACCAATAGTCACCCGCTTGGGCTGCACTATCACAGATTTCTCTTTCTTGATCAGCAAAGAATATCCAACCGAGCTGTAATCATTGAAGATGGGACCCACGAATACATAAGCGTCGGCGGATTCAACAATCTCACCGCAGTAGCCGGTGCTCACAGCACCCCAGTATGTCCCAATGAAATGCGGATGGTGCTCTGGAACCAGTCCCTTGCCAGAAGGCATTACTGCTATAGGATATCCACATGCATCCGCAAGCTCCACAAAGGCCTTTTGCGCCTTAGCTACCCTTAGCTTGGGACCTGCCACAAGGACAGGTTTCACAGCCTTGTTTAGAAACTCAGCCGTTGCTTCCACTGCAGCCTCTAGTCCTAATTGGTTGCTCAGCCTGCATAAGATATCAAAACTGGTTAGTTTTAAAGATAAGAGAGGAAATAAACAGCAAAAGATGCTGCCAAGCTCAATGAACATGGAAAGACTATTGATCAAATACTAAGGCAGCAATAAAAAGAGTACAGGGGTAATATATCAACTGTAAAAGGCAGTGCTCAGTTAGAATGAACACATGAGAAAGCAACTTCATGTAAGTGGAAGTTAGAATTCCTTCTTTCATAACTGATCGTAATACATAACAAAAGATACAGGGCTATTGTAAGAAAACAATCCCCATACCATACAAATTCAAGTAGTTCAAATGTAGAGTTACTCCATACAAACTTGATCTCAGAAAAAAACATATAGAGGTGAAGGCGCGTGTTCAATTGCAATGAACACAAGACGAAGACCCCAAATACTTCCATATAGATAACAGATAAATTATTACTTTCACACTTGATCTCAAAACATACGGAGGGAAAGAGAAACAAAAAAGAAAAAAGAAGACTAAAATATACACAATGTGTTTAACACAGATAGGATCATAGGGACAAAGGGGTAATTAAACCATTCAAATTTTGTCTAGAAATCATAACAAATATAATGTGTCACGATTCACGACTTGATATTCTACTTGGCGAACCCATCTAAATTCCATAAGAGAGTCAACTTATTCAATGAATTGCACTTGTTATCATACTTACATGGTAACAAAATCAAATGCACATTAAACCATACAAACAAACAGGATCCGAAAAATTCAATCCCAAACTCTGTTAAATACACAACATGAAACGAGTCATGAAAGACAATCGCAACTCATACCAGCGCCAAAAACAGAGAATCAACATTCGACAAAAGGTAAATTTGTGATGGGCAGTAGGAAAAAGAGTTAACTTACTTTGGTGCAAGGTAGTATGGGACTGGCTCCCTCGCAAATGTTGGATGAAGAATTCCAGGCAAATTACAACTTATACTGATATATGCTGGCTTGCTTTCCTTTAAAGCAGTTGAAATTGCAGTATCAATCAGCTCATGGGCATCATCCAAGTTGTTTACCACTGCCTGTCACATTGTCATCAGCATCACATCCAATCATTAACTTTAACCAATGATACTATCAATTCCTTTGTGCTATAAGTATGTATGGATTTACAAGTTCCGCGGATACTATCAATTCCTTGGCACCACAGGAGGTAAGCTAACTAGTTAATTTCAGGCCAACAATTCCTTGGGTTGCATGCAATCTGGCCGGACACCTGGTTATAAGAAAAAGGTCTCCCACTCCCTCAGGGCCAGCCCTAACCTAAAGGGGGAGGTTTGGCCGCTTTAGGCCCTAAAAAATTAAGCAAAAATTAGGGACTCACTTTCCATAGAACTCATACATATATTATATATACACTAGTATGTGATTTGGCTCAAGTTTGGAGTTAGCTCAAGTGGTTTGTGTGTATGTTGGAGCTGGTTGTCCCATGTTCAACTCCTTGGAGGCCTTTTTGGCCAAGTGTCATTTTGCCTTTCTTTTTTTGGTTGGATCTAGACATCTAGGGTAGATAAAATAAAACTCTTGCACCAAATAAATTATGCTTTAGTGATTGTAAATGTTACTCAAGTCAAAGGTTCAAATCATTTGGACACTATAAATATTTTGATCATTTTTTTTTATTTTCTCTAATTTATTTCAATCTTACTTATATCTTTTAACATCAATTTCACAAATAAAGAAGCGTTGACAATAAATAAACCAAAGTAATTTATTTTTACTCACAGATTGGAACAATCCCATAATAAGTTGTAGAAAAAGCAGAGTACATTATGTCTTCTTTTTTTTTTTTTGTAATTGTATAAAAAATTTAAAAGTTTATTTTAGTTAAATTACAAAACTAAAATATCATGTTTAATCCTTTTATCCTCTCTTAGCCACGTGAATTGTTTTTACAAAAACCTAGGGCCTATTTTCTAATTTCGCTTTAAGCCTACAAAATCTTAGGGCTGGCCCTGCACTCTATCACACACATGAAAGAATAATTACTCAATAGTATGAGGTGCTCTATATCACTTTAGAGCCGCACATTTACATGTCAAAATATTCAATGCTCTCAAAGCACGGTCTCTTGGTGCTTAAGAGGGCTGGCTCAAGGTATTTAGGTGCCCTAGGCCCACAAGTGGTGCATTATATATGTTTACAATTACATAAGAATACTAGAATATTTTGCCTATATAATTATTTTAGTCCATATTGAACAATAAGCATGTTTTGGTTCCGGCGGCATAGAATTCTCCCTTGTTTGTCTTTGACAAGTACGTGTTTATTACAAGGGAGCTCCAAATTCTTACATTGTAATATTTTTTGACAAATAAACACTGAACACACTTAAAAGAAAGTGCTTTGACAAGATTTGAACTCAATCAAAAAGGTGGAATACATCTGCCTTACCATTGGACCAAGTAGAGCATATCTATATATGTTGCCGAAAAACAAATATTTATAGCTATTTCTTATTGGTGCACCTTTGTTTGACCCAGAATCTAAGGCCCCGAGGCCCAGGCCTCTTGGGGCCTTGCCCTCGGGCAGGGCCTGTGTTCCAGGACACTCCACCAGCACAAGCTCTTGTATTCCAGGGTGTTAAATGTATGAAGAACCACGTGGCCCGGATCTGGGACTATAGACCACACGAAACTAGGCATATGTGTGTACATATTAACGCAAGGGGATATATCGACTGACCTGAGTACAAGTGACGGCCTGAAAGCACCGGAGCTCCTGGCTAAAATCCGGCAACCCAATCGTATGATGCAGAATCCGGTTCGTGCCATAATCATTCGAGTTGGGCCCACCAACGATACAGATCACCGGCAAATTCTCACTGTACGCGCCAGCGATCGCGTTGAGAACACTCAACCCACCAACCGTAAAAGTCACCACGCACGCCCCGACCCCCTTGGCACGTGCGTAGCCGTCAGCGGCGTATCCGGCGTTGAGCTCGTTGCAGCAGCCGACGAGGTTGAGCCCGGGCTCGGCGATCAGGTGGTCCAGTAGAGTCAAGTTGAAGTCGCCTGGTACCGAGAAGACGTCCCTCACGCCGATCTGAACAAGCCGCCGAGCAAGGTGCCGGCCCAGAGTCCCAATCGACGAGCCGACGGAGTTTGTGGCTGGAGCCATGGCGCAGATTTGGTCCAGTTTGGGTTGATCAGGAGTGGGTTCTTGATATGGGGGATTCGGTTTCGATTTTTTGTTCATTGGGAGAGTGGGGGAGACCGAGTTGGGTAGTGCTGGAGAACCAAGAGAATTCATATGCAAGTTGAATGTACTGACTACTGAATGAGAGTGGTATTTTGGTCCTTTTGGAGGTGGTTTTGGCGTGTTGACTATATATAGGCTGTGATGGGGGGAGAGAGAGAAAAAGAGAGAGAGAGAGAGAGAGAGAGAGAGAGAGAGGGGTGGTTTTGAACACTGGGGGCCGCGGTGGGAAACAGAGAGGTAGAGAAAATGCAACTGGTTTTTTTTAGATGGTATACGACTTTTCGTGTGTGTCGGTTTTGGGATTACCAGAGTATTATATTCCTTTGAGATAATTAAATAATTATTCTTTTTTTGAACACTATTGAAATTTTCATCCTTTTTGTTTTACGGGTTATGTTTTCATCATTTTTCATTGTAAAATAATTTTTCTACTCTTTTGCTATAATATTAATATAGGAGTATAAAGGATTATATTTTTATTAATTTTGTGGGATTCAATAGCTTCCTAATTTAATGGGATTTAACCATTTTTTAATTTAATGAGGTTCAATCACATCCATTAAGAGAGATAACAAAAGAAATTTTCAAATTCAAAAATTTGTTACTAATGTATGGTGAAATTATAGATAATCAAGCAAAAAAAATTAAATTTGTACCAGCAAATATGGTAAAAATTGCATACATGAGCCAAACACTAAGTTTATGGTAAAAATAAATACCACCACAGTAAAGATGGAGAAATTTTGAATAAACATGGTAAAAATGGCAAATGTAACCAATAACCAAGTAATGTGGTAAACTTATAACTAGTCAAAAAATATGGTAAATATATATTCTTTTAAAACACGAATCATGGTTAAAAAAAAATCACATATAACGGTTTTTCTGGGTAAAAAAAATTAATCACTTATAAACATGGTAATAATTGTTAAATTAAAAACTTAAATCATGGTAAAACATATCAACCACATAATCGACATTTCATGGTAAAAATAAAAAAATGATAAAAATCATAGTAAAAATATCAAAACAAATTCTAGTTTTATGGTAAAAAACAATTAATGGTTTGTAAACATGGTAATAATTATTGAATTGATATCTTGAATCATGGTAAAAAAAAAATGTCAAAAACTATGGTAAATAAGGAAGCCTTACTTAATGTTCGTCGTACAAATTCTAGGATAGTATAGCCGTTGCGCGGGCCTATATAGATAAGGAGTATGTACGTACATACTCCTTATCTATATAGTCCCGCGCAGCGGCTCTCTTATAGAAAGAATGGTTAAAAAAAAAAAGCATCTCATAAGGTTCTGATAAAAAAACAAAAAACAAACATGGTAAAAAACAAAAAAAATCATGGTAAAAATTATGCTCACAACATATTCATTCATTGCGGTAAAAATCAATTGAGGAACAACAATAAACATGGTAATATTTGTTGATTTAACAACTTGGTTCATTGTGAAAAATATGACCACAATATCTTTCGATAATCATGGTAAAAATTAGTCTTAGAACATTGAATATGGTAAGTTTGTTATTATTTATTAACTAGGATTATTGGATCACGGTAAATGCATGCCCACACCATAATGATTATGACAAAAATATGTTAAACAATTCACAGCCTTCTCACGGAGTTGCACCAGCTTCATGGTTCGAGCCAAATGTCTTCCTAGGCATAAGCGTAGAGTCCTTAAAGGAATTGGAAGAACCAAGGGGAGAGCCCTCCCCCCAACCAGAGCATCAACTCCTGTCCCAAACGTCCCACCGGTGGAATCGCTTGCCCCACCCGCTTTACCGCTCAATCCTCCTGCGGAACCCCAAGTACAGAGGTTGCGTCGCCGGCTAAAGGAGCAAATTTTTTCCTTAAAAAAAAATCACAAATTAGCACCTTAAGGACTCTTGCATGCACCACGATTTTTTTGAGTTGTGGACTACGAGTGAGACCAAAAATTGAATCTATTGCCCCAGCAATCCCAATTAGTAAACCCCAATTGAAATTATGATATTTTAGTATTTGCAACCACAAATTAGGATTGCTGAAATTTTAAAAAAAAAAAATCAAACCACAAATTACTAACCTCAAGAATCTATGGACTTTCGAGCTGGGACACCGGTTATTGAAGATTTGGGGCAACGATTTGGACGGTGAGTTGGAATTTTCTGGTGTCGTTAACTACAACAAGGAGATGATGCCGATTCCGTCGAAAGGGAGCATGGCTGACGACAAATAGGGACTCGGAGGATTGAAGATTTGGAACGAAGAATTTGGATTGCTGGGGAAGATTTGGTCCTGAAGTTTCCCGCTGTTACAAAATTTCAATGGCAATTCTAGGTTTTAATATGGAAATGGATATGGACTGAAGGAGAAATTTCGGTGATTGGTTTTATCCCGATATCAAAATTATAGGGTTGGTCCTCCAATATTTCAATTTCGTCCTAACATGGGGATTATTTGAATTACAGGATGGAAACATTACTTCAAAAAAGGAGCAAGGTAATTTCATAAAAACAGGTTGGTTGTAGGATAATTATTTAAGTGCCCTTATTCCTTTTTGTTTTTTTGGTCCTGATAAGAAGGAGGTTAACAATAGTTTCCCAGAATAAGTCACCTTCATAAAGTACTTTTTGGGGTTTTTTTTTTTTTAAATAGAAATCTAAACTTATATTATTTGACTAAAAAAGTACACTACAGGTTTGTTTTTATTTAAATTATTTTTCTTTGTTGGTTTTGTGTCAATTTTTTTTGAATTATTGATTTATGTTGATGTGAGAAATCGGAAAAATAAAATATTTTTACTTTTATCCAAACACTTTTTCCCGGATGAAAAGTATTTAAAGTTAGATATTTTTAAAAACAATTGAGTAAAATTTAAAAAAAAAAGAATTACTTTTTCAATACAAACCTACAAAACTAGAAAACTCAAAAAAGATTTGAGTTAGGACAAGATCAAAGAAACCGAAAGTGAACCGAACCCAAAAATGTCAAGTGATTGACTTACTTTTGCAACTGCCCCTTAATGTTGCCGTTGAATGGTTGTGCACCTTTTCAAGTGTGTTAATTTATAAATCTAATTTATTAAAGAAACATTATCATTATTTTCTCACATCAATTTTACCTTCACTTTACATCTTTTACATTAATTTTTACCTCCACTTTTATCCATCAACTTTTTTTCATTATAGTTTTGAAAAGGCCAAAATAATAACTATACAATTTTTTACCGATTAACTTTTCAAAACACATACTTATTAAAAGAACGCTCTAAATAGAATACTCAACAATTAAAAAGGGACAGAGGGAGTAATACTTTTCATTTTGGCTTATTGTAGTTCGCAAAATGCATTACACAGTGTAGTGAATTACATCCAAACGTTTATTCAAGCTGTGCACTACACCATCCACCAATCCGCTGATTAGGGAGTACTACTTTTTAAGCCTTTGGGGGGTCTGCTGTTAGGCGCTCACGGCAGACACTGCCGTGCATTGAAGCATTGAACCGGTGCAGTTCCAAGGCATCCCTGGTTTCACCTTGCAAGTACTAGTTTTTGTTTCAGCGACTCACCCCTGGTTTCACCTCCTTTGAAAGAAAACCATGTGTATTTTTTTCAATTTTATATGTTAGGGATTTCGCAATAATTGACTAACATATTTAATGGGGGAGTGATTTGATGAAAGGATCGGTGGATGCATTTTCTTTTGTTTCGGTAAGATTACTTTGGACCGGAGGTGCTGCTCGGGCATTTGATCATGTTTTGTCAGGCAATTGTGTTTGGCAATTTTAATTTAATTTTGATTTATTTTTGTCAATAAAAAATTAAAGCACATCCGAGCCATTCAAAACACTATCGGACAGTGGAGAGGTGAGCAACAACGTGCACAGCACACCCCCTGATTCGATTATTTGTATGACACTGATCATTTATGTAGAATCTTGAGATATGACTCATTGTGGTGTACATTAAGTATACATGGAATAATGTACCCGTAGTTTTTTTGTGGTGGAACCCAACTGTGGGACCATTTGGGGTACACTAAGGCCTAATTTGGCCTAAAAGTGGTTTTTAGATTATTGGTTTTTTCGATTTGTCTTTATTCAAATTTTTTTTGCATTTGTTAGTTTCGCGTCAAGATTTTGTGGTTTCTGGATTTCTCTCGGCGAGATGAATCTAACGAGTATAAAATTATGGTCAAAACTCAAATTTTTTTTAATAAAGCCAAAATAGGTGGATTATTCGCCAATAATCCACCTATTTTGGCTTTATTCAAAAAATTTTGAGTTTTGACCATAATTTTATACTCGTTAGATTCATCTCGCCGAGAGGAATCCAGAAACCACAAAATCTTGACGCGAAACTAACAAATGCAAAAAAAATTTGAATAAAGACAAATCGAAAAAACCAATAATCCAAAAACCACTTTTAGGCCAAATTAGGCCTAAATGTACAATATATTGTGTGAGACCCCAAAATGGGTTTTACACAGATGATGGGAGTCGCGCAATTTATTTAAAATATTTTTTAAGGGTCCTTGTAAAAAATCAACTCTTTCGGAGATATCAGTAAGGGCTTGATAAATTTGTTGGATTTTTTCATTCCTGTGATTTAGGGACTGGAAATTGAAGAATCGGTCTAATGAAATAACCATTTTCAGAAAATCATTTTGTAGAACTCATATGAAATTTCCATTTCAAATGCCGGCGATCGAACAAATAAAGAGGCGGCTCAACATTGATCATTGAATGGTCACTTGAACAACCCCCCAAAAAAATTAGAAATACATGTAAAAAATTTATTTTTAATTTATGTTTGTCATATTTGTCATCTTGAACATCCAACCCAGTAATATATGAAAACCCAACTCAAAATGTTTGAACGCTCAATCACAAAATGTATTTGCACACCCAACCCAAAACACAAACCCACAAAATTCTTGAAGACCCAACCCTATTGAAGCCCATAAAAGAGAATAGAGAAAAAATAAATCTAGTGATCGGCCACAATGCAAAGCCCCACAAATAATAATTTTCCATCATTATCGCATACATTAAGTTATTCTATACAATCTCAGACATGTAACTTCAAGAGCTAAACCATCGTTTATTGGAGCGAACATGGTGTTGCTACTTTATATGGCTTGCTTGAATCCTAGAAATTCATTTAAAGCTTAGCAAAAAGTTGATCCATCTTGACATTGGAATAAGCACATCATAAGTAGATTGCTCTATTTGCTAGTGACATTAGTGTCACCATAGCAAATTTTCATCTTTTTTTTTATTAAAAAAACTTGACAAAGGGTACATCAAGTTAGGGGTGAGAGAAGAGGAGACTCTAACTAAAGTTGAAGAAATTAAAAATACTTGATGGGACAAAAGCCCAAAACACCCAGTGGGCCAAGCCTAACACACCTAATGGCCGAGCCAAAAAAGGACATACCCAATAATACAATGAAGCCCAAAAAGGAGTAAAGAAAACCCTAGATGTCAAACTACACACTGCCACCCCGAAGGCCACAGCCGCCGCCACGAAGCCCACACCGCCTGCCAATCACTGTCATCCAAAGACGCAACCACCCTAAGATATTAGGCCCAAACAACTGAAGACACCCAACAATGAACATTGGCGAGGGAAGCGAAAACCTAGAAACAAAGGAAGCCCAGCGACAGCCTTCCAGCCACCACCACCACCTGAAACCGCCATACGCCGTTAGGCTTAAACCGGAACCACTCAACAGTGGATCTTATGGAAGTTGAAGAGAATGATCGGAACGTTAGAAGAGAAAGGGGAGGGGTAAGAGGAGAACACACCAGGAGCTCCATCCGAAGCCGTTAATGCACAGTAGAGAAAGCTGCCGCCGAGCACCGTCGTGGATCCACCCGATGATCGGACTCCCACAAATGCCACCAAGATCCGTCAAATACGTACCCCACAAATGGCCAAGAGTCGAATCACCAAGAAAAAAAAGAAAGAAGGAGAATTGGGAAGAGAGAGAGAAAGAGAGAGAGAGAGAGAGAGGAAGGGGGATGCCCCCCCCCCCCGCCCCGCGCCGCGAGAACGAAGACCAAGCAGTGGAAGTTTTTGAGAAGGAGCGGGGTGTGTGATTCAAGAGAGAGGGGGTAGTTCAAAAGTTGAAGTAGTTGTTGCCACTGTAAAAGTTGAAAGAAGTTTTTCATCAATGAAATACACAAAGAGCAATCTGCATAATCGAATGGGAGATCGGTGGATGAAAGATTGCTGTTGGAATTGTGCCTTGAATTTTCCTTTTTTGGGAGAATTCCAATTGTGTTTAGGATTTCCTATTGTGTTTAGGATTTCCTATTGCATTTAGGATTTCCAATTGTGTTTAGGATTTCCTATTGATTGTGCTTCTTATAAATAGAGGCTTTTAGGGATCCTTTGGCTATATCTCATATTGTGGCCTCTCCAGAGTTACAGATCATAGCCGGCTCTTTGTATCTCTTCTTCACCATTGATAGTGAACTCTCTCTCTCCTAGCCCGTGGACGTACCTCAATCTTTGGGGAACCACATATATCTTTGTGTCGTCCCCACCCCCCCCCCCCCCCCCCCGCGCGAGAACGAAGACCAAGCTATGGGAGTTTTTGAGGAGTGGGGTGTGTGATTCTAGAGAGAGGGGGTAGTTCAAAAGTTGAAGTAGTTGTCGCCACTGTAAAAGTTGAAAGAAGTTTTTCATCAATGAAATACATAAAGAGCAATCTGCATAATCGAATGGGAGATCGGTGGATGACAGATTGTTGTTGGAATTGTGCCTTGAATTTTCCTTTTTTGGGAGAATTCCAATTGTGTTTAGGATTTCCTATTGTGTTTAGGATTTCCTATTGCATTTAGGATTTCCAATTGTGTTTAGAATTTCCTATTGATTGTGCTTCTTATAAATAGAGGCTTTTAGGGATCCTTTGGCTATGTCTCATATTGTGGCCTCTCCAGAGTTACGGATCATAGCCGGCTCTTTGTATCTCTTCTTCACCATTGATAGTGAACTCTCTCTCTCCTCGCCCGTGGACGTACCTCTATCTTGGGGGAACCACGTATATCTTTGTGTCGTGTGATTGCTTACTGTTTTGTTTGCTTTCTCCCAACTTAGTCGCATTCATAGCGTTCGTTACAACAAACTGGTATCAGAGCTTCCGGTTGAAAAACTAGGGTTTCGTTTCCGATTGTGGCTATGGCGGCTAAGTTTGAGATTGCGAAGTTTGATGGGCAGAGTTGCAACTTCAGTCTTTGGAGGGTTAAGATGAAGGCTTTGCTAGTTCAACAGGGATTACACAAGACCTTGCAGGGGCAAAAAAGATCCGGCATCAGTGCGGAAAATTGGGAAGACATGGATGCTAAAGCTCTGAGTTCGATTCAGTTGAGTCTAGCGGACGATGTTCTTCGTGAGGTGGAAGAAGAAACTTCAGCAACAAGTATTTGGCTAAAGTTGGAAGGCATATATATGACGAAATCGCTCACGAACAGGTTGTATCTTAAACAACGTCTTTATACGTTTCGAATGCCTGAAGGTACACCTGTTAAGGATCACTTAGACGAGTTTAATCATATTTTGATAGACCTGAAAAATATTGATTGCAAAATCGAGGAGGAGGACCAAGCTCTAATTTTGTTATGTTCTTTACCGCCATCGTATGAACATTTTGTTACAAACTTATTATATAGGCAAGACACCATATCCATGGAAGATGTTAAGGCCAGTCTTCATTCAAAAGGGTTGAGGAGAAAGGTGTTAGGAGAGGTTGATGATCATGCGGTGGGATTGTTTGTTAGGGGAAGAACGACAAAAAAGGGTGGTATGAGTAATAAGGAAAGATCCAAATCAGCAGTTAAAAATAAGAAAAAGGGAAAATGCAATTATTGCAAGAAACCGGGGCACTGGGCAAGAGACTGTTTAAAACTCAAGGAGAAGGAAAAAGAGGACCAAAAAGGGGGTAAAAATATTGTCGGGGTAGCCGAAAGTTCGGATGAGTTAGATACTGTTTTATCAGTTACAGTGGGAGATTCTCGATGTGATACCGAGTGGATTTTGGATTCTGCATGTTCATATCACATGTGTCCGCATAAGGAGTGGTTCGCCACTTATGAGGCGGTCAATGGTGGCACAGTTTTAATAGGCAACAACATGCCCTGCAAAATTGTTGGTTGTGGAACGATCCAACTCAAGATGCAATGACGGTATTGTGAGGACCTTATCGGATGTTCGGCATGTTCCGGAGTTGAAGAAAAATCTTATCTCTTTGGGTTCTCTAGATTCCATTGGTTGTACTTTCACTGGTGAAGGTGGAGTTTTGAAGGTCTCAAGGGGTGCTTTGGTGCTGATGAAGGGTCAGAAGCGTAACAATCTCTATTCACTCATGGGTAGTACAGTTACGGGTTCTGTAGCAGCGATCGTTTCTTCAAAGGTTTCGAGTTCGGATTTGACTCGATTGTGGCATATGCGTCTTGGGCATATGAGTGAGAGAGGGATGACAGTTTTAAGCAATCAGGGTCTACTTTGTGGGCAGAAAACTGAGAAGCTGAATTTTTTCGAACATTGTGTCTACGGCAAGCAGTGCAGGGTCAAATTCAGTACAACTGTTCATCGCACCAAAGACACGGTGGATTATTTCCACTCGGATCTTTGGGGTCCCGTTGAGGTAACTTCTAAAGGTGGTTTTCGATATTTTATGAGTATTATCGATGATTTCTCTCGTAAGGTTTAGGTTTATATGCTAAAACATCATAAAAGTGATGCTCTAAGTACATTCAAACAGTTTAAAATTTTGATAGAGAATCAGACGGGTAAGAAAATAAAACGTTTGAGAACTGACAATGGTATGGAGTTTTGTCTTGGCGAATTTGATAAATTTTGCAGTGATAAGGGCATTGTGAGACATCACACAGTGAGGAAAAACCCCCAGCAGAACGGTGTGGCTGAACAAATGAACATGACTCTTTTGGAGAAGGCGCATTGTATGTTGTCCAATGCCAGGTTGGGCAAAGAGTTTTGGGCTGAAGCCATTTCCACAGTATGCTATTTGGTGAACAGGTCTCCGTCGACTGCTATTGAGTGTAAAACTCTGTTTGAGGTATGGTCGGATCATAAGGCTGATTATTCTATACTGCGTGTGTTTGGGTGTCCAGCTTATGCTCATGTGAATGAGGGTAAGTTGGAGCCACGTGCCAAGAAGTGTATTTTCTTGGGTTATCAGGCAGGTGTGAAAGGGTACAGATTATGGTGTCCGGAAACCTCTAAGTTTTTAATTAGTAAAGATGTTACTTTTGATGAAAACTTTATGGTTAAGGGGTCTAAGCAGGTTAAAGATGCAGTTGAGGAACCGAGGGTTCCAAAGCAGGTGGAGTTGTTATGTGAATCTTCTGGCTCAGGGAAGAATGACAGTAATCAGCCAATTGAAGAGGAGTTCAAGAGTTCAGACACAGATGATGATGTACCAGCAGAGCAACCACGCACTATTGCTAAAGATAGGCCAAGGAGGGAGATTCAGCCTCCTGAAAGATATTCGGCTTATTCTGAGATTGTGGCCTATGCTTTATTAGTTGCTGAAACAATGGAGTATGATGAGCCTTCTAGTTATGCGGAAGCTATTTCGAGCAATGAGTGTGCACAGTGGTGTGTTGCTATGAATGAGGAGATTGAGTCTCTTCAAAAGAACCAAACATGGGAGTTGGTGGAACCGCTGAAAAATAGGAGGATTGTTGGGTGCAAGTGGGTCTTCAAGCGCAAGCCAGGTATTCCAGGGGTTGAAGAGGCACGGTTCAAAGCTTGGCTAGTGGCGAAATGATTCAGTCAATAAGAAGGTGTTGACTACGATGAGGTATTTTCACCAGTTGTAAAGCACAGTTCCATTCGCACTTTACTTGCTATTGTTGCTTGTTATGACCTTGAGTTAGAGCAACTTGATGTCAAAACGGCGTTTTTGCATGGGGAGCTTAAGGAACAAATTTATATGCGTCAACCAGAGGGATTTGTTGTTTCTGGTAAGGAAGATCATGTATGCTTGCTTCGTAAATCTTTATATGGCTTAAAACAGTCTCCTAGGCAGTGGTATAAGCGGTTTGATACATTCATGATAAGCCAATCATATTCTAGGAGTGAATATGATAGTTGTGTATATTTTCGGAGACTTCCAGATGATTCATTTATTTATCTGTTGTTGTATGTTGATGATATGCTTATTGCTGCCAAAGGTGTATCAGAAATCAATAGGTTGAAGCAGCAGTTGAGTGGTGAATTCGAGATGAAGGATTTGGGTGCAGCAAAAATGGAATTTGGGTATGGAGATTAGAAGAAATCGAGTAGATGGCAAGTTGTGCTTGAGCGCTTTGCCATGCAAAACTCGAAGCCAGTCAGTACCCCTTTGGCAGCACACTTTCGACTTTTAGCAGAATTGTCACCTCAGTCGGAGGATGAGGAGAAATATATGTCTCTGGTTCCATATTCGAGCACAGTTGGGAGCCTTATGTACGCCATGGTATGTACTCGTCCTGATATTTCACATGCAGTTAGTGTCGTAAGTCGCTATATGGGGCGACCGGGAAAGGCACATTGGGAGGCTGTGAAGTGGATACTTCGGTATTTGAAAGGGACTGCAGATGTGGGTCTTATGTATGAGGTTTCTAATCCGGGTAATCAAGTTGTTGGTTATGTTGATTCGGATTTTGCCGGTGACCATGATAAGAGGAGGTCTCTGACAGGTTATGTGTTCACTCTATCCGGAAGTGCCATTAGTTGGAAAGCAACTTTGTAGGCTATGGTCTCGCTGTCTACAATAGAAGCGGAGTATATGGCCATTGCCAAAGTTGTAAAGGAGGCATTGTGGATGAGGAGAATTCTTTGCGAGCTTGGTATTGCACAAGGGGTTACTTCAGTATTTTGTGACTCTCAGAGTGCTATACATCTGACTAAAAATCTAATGTATCATGAACGGACCAAGCATATTGATGTCAGTTATCACTTCGTTCGAGAGATCATCTCACAGAAGCAAGTTGAGGTGAAGAAAGTGGGAACGACGGATTACCCAGTGGACATGTTGACTAAACCGGTTTCGGTTGCCAAGTTCAAGCATTGCTTGGGCTTGGTTGGTATTTGCAGTTGATCGCCCCTTAGGGGCATTGTGGCGAGGTAGAGGCAGAAGAGGGTTGCTATAATTAGTGATTTGGGTTCAGTGGAATTCAAGTCAAGGTGAAGAATTGTTGGAAGTTGTGCCTTGAATTTTTCTTTTTTGGGAGAATTCCAATTGTGTTTAGGATTTCCTATTGCATTTAGGATTTCCAATTGTGTTTAGGATTTCCTATTGATTGTGCTTCTTATAAATAGAGGCTTTTAGGGATCCTTTGGCTATCTCTCATATTGTGGCCTCTCCAGAGTTGCGGATCATAGCCGGCTCTTTGTATCTCTTCTTCACCATTGATAGTGAACTCTCTCTCTCCTCGCCCGTGGACGTACCTCAATCTTGGGGGAACCACGTATATCTTTGTGTCGTGTGATTGCTTGTTGTTTTGTTTGCTTTCTCCCAACTTAGTCGCATTCATAGCGTTCGTTATAACAATTGCTTTGTTACTTAAATTGAGAGTGATCTATTTGATACTGTTGATAATTATGCTCTTATGCAATGGTTTCAAAATATGAAAACTTGTCAATGGCAATTGTAAGAGTTTTTTTATTTTTTTTATTTTTAATGTTTTTATCCCCTAAACTATGCACATTTTTCCTACTTCGTCCCTAAACTATCAATTTCACGATTTCATCCCCTCAACTACCAGTTTGTTATCTATTTCGTCCAATCGATAACATAACTCAAACATTTGGACGGAAAAATGGCTCACGTGCCTATCACATGGGATCCCAACCCAAATAACAGGGGTAAATTAGACATTCGACTCAATTGATAATATACAGGGGACGACAGCGAACTGGGACGACGACGAATTAGGGACAACGACGAATTGGGGAAAGAAGTGTGAACCGAATTGATGGCGATACAGGGTGCAAACGAGAAACCCACTTCTTTTTCTCTCTCTAGACCTCCATTGTTACCGATTGAAGCTCTCTCTCCTTTACCTCTTTCTTTCTGGATACTAGTGTTGTGTTCCATTAAAGCTTAAAACATGAAAACCCAGTTGGGAAAAAGATCAATTATAGACCAATTAAATATATATATATATATATATATATATATATATATATATATATATATATATATATATAGGAAAATTTTCTAGTGAGGGTTCCCTCACAAATAAAATGAGGGAAAAACGTTGTTGGTCGTCGGATAGCGCACAGTGCACGAACGGCTGAGATTTAAAATTCCAGGCACGGGTCATATGGGCAGTTTAAAACAACTCGCGGGTCAGGATCCGGGTTAAGCCCCCATCCCGGATCCCTCCCCTTCCATTTGCTTCCATTCGACAGAGAGAGAGAGAGAGAGAGAGAGAGAGAGAGAGAGAGAGAGAGAGAGAGAGGAAAAAGGCGATCGACATACACCATCTCCCCCATGAATATTCCGACCTCGATCCGGCTATAATCGAAGGTATTCACCTCTTCTCTCTCTTCCCTTGTTCGATTCTCCTTCTTCTCTGTTCGTTTTCGAACTCCCTCACAAATGAAATCGATTTGGCTTTATTATTAGGGTTTGCACGAACACAAATTGAAGAACGAAGAACAAGAGGTTGAAGACCAAGAAATCTCAGGTATATCTCTCTTCCTTCGCTATCTCGTTCGTCACCTCGAATTTTTAACTCGGTTCTTCAAATTTTTTAGGGTTTCCGTTAATTTCAAATTTGAATTTTTAAACCTTTTTTTTTCCAAATTTTAAAATTTTAAACCCTAAATCATTCGTAATCATCCCTTCACTCAGACATACCTGATTTTTTTAGCTTTTTTTCAATTTAGGGTTTTTTTTGGGGTTAAATTTGGGGTAATATTTTTAGGGTTCCACCATAAATTTGGGGCTGGGAATGCTACAACATTGTTAATACTATAAAGTTGAGAGAAAAATGGAAATAAAGTGCGTGCATTAAGCCAAAATAATTTTTGTGTTCTCAGGACAAACCCAGGTAACCTCCAAATGTGTTCCGTGGAACTTGGTGGGGATGCACAGACCACATCTCAAAAAAATTTATTCTGTCTAAATATTGAGTTCTGTTATCGATTGGACCAAGTAGAAAACAGACTTATAGTTGAGGGGATGAAATCGTTAAATTGATAGTTTATGGATGAAATAGAAAAAAAAGTGCATAGTTTAGGGGATAAAAACATAAAAAAAAAAACTCCAATTGTAATATCCTATGCATTTTGTTGTTTTTGGTTAACATTGTTGATATTAATACTCTTTTTTTTATGCATAGTTATTGTTTCTAGAAGAAATTTCTAAACACCCTTCTGAGAATTCGTGGAGCCGCTACTAGATAAATAATTTTTTTTTTTGTAGAACTTATATGCAATTCCCATTTTTAGAAAACGTCTTTTGTAAAGCAGAGATCCCCAAACCAACGCAAATAATTTTGTGTGAAACGAGATAAGAATGAATGATTTTGTGTGTCACGTATGTGTTATTTTTAGGCTCGATATTTGCTCCCTGGAAATCTCATGCAAACGGTTGGCATAGATTCTGCGCGTTCTAGCCGATTTGTTCTAATTTTGTTTTCGTTTGGACTTCCTAAAGATTGGTTTTGGAGTTTCGTATTTGGTTTTGGATTCTACATGCATAGGAAACATAATCTGGCAAGGATTTTGACTTGGCTTTAGGAATTAATCCGTGGCTATAAATATTGCCTTGCTCTCCCATTAGGGTTTTTGGAATGCTTGAGCGCATCCGTTTGAGAGGACATGCTTGAGCGCATCCGTTTGAGAGGCCCCTAGGGGGTCCAGGGATGGCCTTGGGGGCTCTTATTTTTAATTCACTAAATCTACCATAATTACTGTTGTACACTTATTTTTACCATAATTTGAGAGTGTATGACATTTGCTATATTTTACTTTTCGACATGTGTTTACCCCCGATTAATATTATCATGGTCAATTTACAATTGTTTACTGTTGCACACTAATTTTTTACCATCATTTATGGGTATGTATCATGCTAGTGGATGCCTGAAGGCATGACTTGAGCAATCGACGCCTGTGCCTGCGCTCGCACCCATTCTTTATGGTCCTTCGAATTTCAGAGAGGGGAAGGAGAGGAGGTAGGGACATAATGTGATTTGAAGCTAAAGGGTATTCAGTGACAACTTTTTGTCCTAAGTTGTCACTAAGGGTGAGTTCTTGAATGGATTTTATCAAAATCTAATAAAATCAAGCCTTTGAACTCTCTCCACGAATGGATAAAATCAAGGCTTGATTTTATCAAATCTTGATAAAATCTAGATAAAATCCATTCAAGAACGCACCCTAAATACAGAATTAGTGATAATGCACTAAAAAGTTGTCACTGAATACCCTATAGCAACACACTTTTAGTGACAACCTAGTGACACAATCGTAGTCACTAAAGATCAATTTATTATTATTATTATTATTTTGTGTGATTGTAATATAGATTTACCATCATTATTTGAAAATTTATTATGAATCCTAATGCAATGTGTTTTACTTACTATCATTAATTTCCTCCACTACGCTTAGTTTAGGTGTCTTTACTGCCTTTTTCCCCTTGGAGAATGCAAACGCCGCATTGTACAAGGGGTGGCAAGTATTGCCTTCTTTCGCTTCATTTTTTCGGACCTTCGGTCTCAACTGACTAGCCGTCTTATTTCGTATTGACGTAATTCCTAAAAAAAGAGAACATCAAACAATACCAATACTAAGATGGAAGACCAATATTAAAGTACGCAGCTTAAAATGCATTCTCAAAACCACAACAAATAACCTAGTAAATAGGAGTAAAAAAACCTAGCTAGCTCGTGCAATGGTAGAAATTTGCGAGCCAAGCTCGGGTCGAAATATCTTGGCAAGTTTCGAGCTCGAGCATGGTAAAGCTCAACTCTACTCGACTCGACTCATTTATAGGAGTGCGGTCTGAGCCGTTGATTCCCGCAATTAATGATTCAAATTTCATATAGGCACTCGCACAATCCGAGCCGTACATTGTCAAGATGAAATCTTAGCTGTTAATTACTGAAATTAACGGCACATGTGCCGCGGTGTGGCAACGTAGTACGGGATTCCCGGATCCTGGTCTAGAGCCCTACTATGGGGGCCAGCTGGCATTTAGATGCATTAGTTGTAGCTTTAATGAAGGCATTCAAGCGTAAGAATTTGTTAGTGTTCACGGATTATCTACGTAGTAATAAGGTCTCCTTTGGCTAAATCCAAAAAATTGGTTTTTTTGTTTTTTTTTATTCAAAAAAATTTGTATTTGTTAGTTTTCGATCGATTTTTTTGTGGTTTTTTGGCTTATCTCGACGAGAGAAATCTAAAAAAGTATAAAATTATTAGCCAAACTTAAAGTTTTGTGAATAAAAACGAAAAGTGGAAGCAAAAAAAACAGTTTTTTGGATTATTTTTCATTTTTGTTCACAAAACTTTAAGTTTGGTTAATAATTATATACATTTTTTAAATTCCTCTCGTCGAGACAAAAATAAGAAACGAAAAAAAACGATAAAAAACTAACAAATGCAATTTTTTTTAAATAAGAATAAAATAAAAAAAAAACTAGTTTTTTGGATTTAGGCAAAGGAGGCCTAAACAGCGAAGAAAAAGTCGGTTACCGAGTTTTCAGGATATGCAGATTTCACCGCCTAAACCCGTTCGCCGAAAAAAAAAAAAATGAAGATTTTCACCGCCTAAATATTATGGTACGTGTAGTTTTCCTGGTGTTTGAGTGTTTCACATACTGGTCAGTGGCCAGTGATTGACTGAAATTGAGTCCATCTATGGGAAAAGTGACCTGTCTCGTGAGGCGCAACAAATCAGTTGAAAGTGGAACAATCCTGTTTTAGCTGATATTATCGAAAGTGATATTTGATCTGAAGGAGGAATTGGTTTTGATCTTATGGGAATGAGACCAAAGATTTGTCTTTTTAGCGACTCCATAACAGAGGAGTCTTTCTGTGATGGTGGCTGGGGTGCCTCTATTGCTCATCAGTTCTCTCGCACGGTATGTATGATCATGGTTATGTGCGCAACAAACCATTGTGTTTTTTTTTTTTTTTTTTTTTGTGGATTTTTTGTGTGTGGATTTAATGATATATTCACGCAAATGCAAGTATACAGGTCGATGTGGTGCTGAGAGGCAGGGACGGAGCCAGGGATTTCACTACACAGGAGCGAGGTTTTTTTTTCAAAATAATTTGCAGGGGCGAGCCTATATTATTCATAGGAAAAATATTTTTTTTCTATATAATACAAGAAGTTTTTTTTTCCAATTGCAGGGGCGACTGCCCCTACTGGCCCCCCTCTGGCTCCATCCCTGCTGAGAGGGTATAGTGGGTACAATACGAGGTGGGTCCTAGGGGTGATGAACAAGGTGTTTCCGGCGGAGATGGACGAGGGAATTTCCCCTGTGCCGGTGGCGATAACGGTGTTCTTTGGCGCTAACGACGCCTGTCTTTCGGATAGATGCGCTGCCTTCCAACACGTCCCTATCGATGAGTACAAGCACAACCTGTGCTCTATTGTCTCCTATCTCAAGGTTCTACTATCTTTTATCTCTCCCTACCTTTTTTTTTTTTTTTAACGAGCAAAAAGACTAGGAAGTGTTCCACTAACTAATTTTTTTCAAAAACTAGTTTTTCTCAAAAATCAAGACAAGTCATACTCTCACAATACATCACATAACACAAAAGCCAAGGCAGTTTTAAAACAAAACTACCTTAGTGGAACACCCCCTAGGAAGGGCAAGGACGGACGAACTACTTTGGGCTAGCATTAGTTTTTTTTTTTAGTGCCGTAAACGGAAGCCTATTTCTTCATAGGGTGAAGTATTAAATGGAGTGTCAACTTGACTCATACAATCTTACGGGACAATTATCGATTTTTTTAGCAAAACTCTTAGGCATAGTTTTTTAAAAGATGGGTTGCTAAAATCAAATGATTTTAGCAAATAAGTTCAGCAGGTGCTAAAATCATGGTATTTCAAATAAAAAAATGAAGTGATTCCGTGTCTTGTTTTTCGATTTTTTTCTCACCAAATTAAAGTACTCCTCGTGTACTTTAATTCGGTGTGAAAAATTTTAAAAATAATACACGGAAACGCTTAATTTTTTTATTTGAAATACCATGATTTTAGCACCTGCTGAACTCATTTGCTAAAATCATGGTTGATTTTAGCAACCCACAAATGGAAAGCTTAGCCTCAAATATGTGGGTGTTAAAATTGTTTTAGAAGACGTTTGGCGGGTGCAGTGGCGTAGCCAGAAAATTACACAAGTGGGGGCAAAATTAGACCATAAACGCTAGTAATTTGTAGTGTAAAAAAAAATTACTCTTTTTTAAGAATCTAAATGTGCCTAAGCCTATTTGGGTGTACCCTTTGAATTCCAAGGGGAGGTCTATGGTTCGAGTTAGTCGACAGGTTTCCAACTCTCTTTAGTTGTTAACATAGTAATTTTTCACTTACCCTTGTTGATGTATATCGTAAGGAAAAAAAGACATACATTTTAGGGTAATATAGTGATTATGAATCCATAAAAACCTAATGGTTTCGAGGCAAAAATTCATTGTGTAACGCCCCCAAAATTTGGGTTTGTTAATAAAGAATACAAATACAATAACTGGGGTTTTACAACAGTATCCCATAAGAAATTACATAAATCCTCCTGCCAAATACAATCATTCTCTACGGGGTTGACTAGGTTTCTCTACTTCATCGCACGGTCGTCAATCCCGGCGGTGTCCTGCTATGCTCCGTAAGCCTTCAAGCCATAGTCCTCTCCTCCTGTCCATCTCTATAGTCTGGCATAATACGTCGGAGTCGCAGAACAACATCGTGGTATTATGCCAGGATTCCACAAGTGCAATACCGTGAGCGATAACGCCCAATAGTCTACACTACCCAATCTCTAACTAGCAATTCTAGAACAATAAGTTCAAAGACAGTAAAGTATACTTGTGAACAGTAAAACCATGCAATGCACCATACGTGTCTATGCGGATCAGAATAACATGCGCATAAACAGTAACTCATTTCAGTATCTCAAAATAGTGTCACGTGTCAATATCTTAAAACAGTTCTCATTTCAATAACTCATCACATGTCTCAAATCATTTTCTCGTATCGTGCCTCTGCCAGCATTCTTCTTCAAATTTCAACCAAGTCATCATCTCACACCGCTCAAAAAGTTATTGGTCCACTTACGCCTCCTTTCAGCTGGCGGTACCAACCTTTTCGCTCGAAGCCCCGGTGTCGTGCATCACTGAACCTAACCAGTCTCTTTTCACGGTCCGTCCGCTCCGTGACTCACACGACATAGTCCCGGGTACCTTGTCTTACTGATCCCCACAGTACGTTTCAAGGTCCGTTCACTATGTGTTGTGCACGCTTAGCCCTTACCCCAAGTTCACTCCACGAAAATGGGGCGGTGCCTCGCTGCACTACCGTATTACTTAACCCCAACCTCATCATGGCGCACACTCACATGACGGGCGGCGTTAAGACTGCATTACCGTTTTCAATCCCATTTCTCAATAACATATTTCCCGTAAATTTCATTTCTCATTTTAAAACATATTTTCGTTCTCATCTCTAGTTTCTCATCAACGGTTATTCAAATTTTCTCATTTCTCGTGTCGTAACGTATCGTGGACATGCTCAATGCCATATGCTAAAAAAAAATAAAAAAAATAACGCCCATGCAATATTCCATAAACTTTTCTCAAAATCATATTTTGCTCTTGAAAAATTCTCACATAAAACCATGCACTTTAATGCACCAATTTTCTCAAAAATAATATTTTCTCTAAGAAAATATTCTCACATGAAATCATGCACTGTAATGCATCCACTTTCTCAAAAATAATATAATTTCTTCATAATTTCTATTTTCTAACAAAAATCCATTTTATTCCTTTTTCTTTTAAAACTCCACTTATTTCTTCTCTAAAAGAAATAAAATTAGTAAACTTCTTTTTCTAGCAATTTCTTTAAAAAGATATTTTTCTAGAAATTTCATGTCCAAAAGATTTAAACACTTTTGTCATAAAACTTTCTCACCAAAAATAAATTAAAACAAGTAATAAAAATCTTCTTTTTTAGAAAATCTAATTTCTCTAAAAAGATACTTTCTAATTTTCTTGCAACTTTCTTTTCCCAAGAGACTTTGAGAAAATCTTTATTTTTATTTAGGAGAATAATTTTAAGCAACTCTTAAAATTTCTTTTTCATCACGACACCCTATTTATAAAATGTAGCAACTAATTACTTAGTAGAAAATTTTCTAGAAGAATAACTACTAATTCTTTCTCTACATATTTATTAATCAAAAACTTCTAATTTTCCTTACAACAAAACTAATGAACTCAATGTAAACTTTATTAAATAAAATAAACTCCTTTCTAAGCATACTCAAATCACTAATTTTAAGAAGAATCATCTAATTAGTAAATCAAAAATTTAATCAACTTCCATTAATTAATTCTTCCAAGAAAAATAAATATTTAATAATTTCCTAGAAACTTGTGTAGAAATTCATCTTCTAATTACTTCTAATCAACTTCTAATTACTTCTAATCTCCTTCTAATTACTTTAATCTCACTAATCCAACTTCTAATTTCATGAAGAACTATTCTAATTAGAACCAAAATTAACACTCTTGTTAATCTTTCAACATGAAATCCTCTTACTTATACACTAAGAAACATGCTTAGTAATTTAATACATGCACTAATTAATCCAATCAAACTCTAAAATCATGCTTAGAAAATTAATTAGAATATCATAATAGAACAAGAAATAACTAATTAGAAGATCAGTTTAGTAAACTACCTCAATTTCCAGGTGTTAACCGGAAGCCGATAAGCAATCCTTTGGTGTAGAACCTCTTAAATCTCCGTCACTTACTTACTAATTAACTTAGTAAGTAGCTAATTAGGATCCTAATAGGTTGACTAAGTGGTGGTTAAAGTAGGTTTAGAATAGGCTTTGTAGTTTGGGAAAGAAAGCACACAAACTTTGTATGGGAGAAAGGTGGCAAGTTGACAAAGAGGGGTGGCCTTTTATAGCAAAATGGGCTCTCTCTTTCTCTACCAAAACTCTCGGCTCTCCCCTCTCCTTGTTTGGCCGAACTACATCAATTGGGGGAAATAAATGTGCCAATTAACTTGCTCAATAAATGAGCACATGACAAGTACTCTAGAAGTGGACTAAAACACTAGGCCTTGGAGCACAAGTCTTAGGCATATTCTAGGTGTTAAAAGTAGACACTTTCTAGGAAGTTTGGTGAGCTCTCTCTCCCTCCCTTAAGTTGGTCGACCACTCCTCTCAAAGAGGAAGTAAATGTGCTCAATAATGGGCACATGGGATTGTACCAAGTTGGCCAACTATCACCCTAGGTTTTAGGCTAGCTTTCTAGGTACAATACTTGCAAGTTGAGGCAATCCCAATGGGTAAGCAACGTGGGGTGCAAGTGTGTGGAAGAATAAGGCCTCTTGTTGTGTAGGATTTTGCATGGTCACCTTTGATATAGGGTGTTTATAGGAGCTTATACACAAAATGCATGTGCTTGCATTAACTAGCTAGGGGTAGGCTTTCATAGGCTCATATAGGAAGAATATTCTTCCTTAAAACATGGAACCATGTTTCATGGGACCTTGGAGGCCAAGTTTTCTAGTCTAGTGTAGGCATAGGCTTGTAGCATGTGAACAAATCTAAGCAAACATGTGCTAGGCCTTTAAGGAAAATTCTTGGGCAACTTTAGAGCAAAGTTGGGCACTCTTTCCCCTTCTCATATGGCTGCCCCTCTCTCTCTCTCTACCATCCTCTCTCTCTCTCTCTCTCTCTCTCTCTCTCTCTCTCCATGTGCACTAAATTCTCTCCCATGTGTATGAATTTCTAGGGAATTTCCCACATTAATGAAGTACATGCACCAAAAATACTTGGAGGGAAAGAAAACCTACTAAGAGGGTTTTAGGTGCTAGTTATATACACACATATATTCTAGCACAAAGAAAATAATTATTGGCCTAAAATAGTATTTACTAAAATAATTTTAAGAAATTTATTAGAGAAAATATGAAAAACTAATTTTATAAACGAAATTTTTATTTAGCAAAAATTCGGGTCGTTACACATTGAATTGAAGTTTGTTTGCAGTAATTAGTTATTCGATAATTCTGGGGTATCTCCACGTGGTGCCTTAAAATCCTTCTCCATGACCCTTTTCGTTTTTTTTTTCCCGGCCTTCATCATCTCATGGTTAGGTAAAACTCATATATTTAGTCTCAAGTCTTATATCAATATGCATCGGACAATGATGTTATAACACCATATAATGGTGCTCCAAGAGCAATAATTAATCTTTTGTAGAAATAATATGATGTACCGGTGAAATTTTGAATACATTTTTTTATAAGAATGCCAAAAAAAAAAACCTCCCTAAAATCCAGTGTGGGCTTGTGCCCACACTGGTCTTGTAGTGGCTCCGCCACTGGGGGGGTGGTACTATATATTTGAGCAATTTTTTAGTGTTGAGCAGGTACCACATGGTACTCGCGCGCGATCTAGGCCGTCTTCAGTTTTAGACGGTCCGGATTATAGAGAGAGAAACATGAGAGAGAAAGGAGAGGGAGAGGGTTTCGATCTATGCCGTCCAATATACTTTTGGACGGCTCGGATGCAATGTTCGGGTACCACGTAGACTCGGTCACGAGGTACCTATTCGGCACCCAAAAATCTTTCATATAATTTTGATGTTTGAAAAAGTATCATAATTCTATAAATATTTTGAAACTTGTGTTGGACGGACCTCTGGGATTATCTACCCTCGGTCCATCCTTGAGGAATGGCCTTTTTGGTGTGATCGTAGGATTCCTGAACCGCTCTTAATAATAGCTAGGGAATGATCCACTAGGTCTAGGAGGTGCTCCATTGAGGTAGTCACTGAACCAGGAGAATAACCCATCACCATAGTTCGACTAAGCCGCAAGCTGCCCAATGTCGCCTATCACAAGGCATCCGGCTCACAAGGATATTACTCACTGCATGTTTTTTTTTTTTTTTTGGTACGTCGGAAATTATATTAGAAACTAGAGAACAGAGTTAAGCCGCATCAGGAGTGCAGACCTTACAGAATAAAACCACGTAGACCAATTAGCCATATTAGAAATCCTAGATGGAGACAACAGGAGAAGGAATTTAGTCAAGAACATGGTGGAGGTTGAGACTGTCCCTTATCATAGCTTCTCTAACAGCTAGAGGGGGAGTTGGTGTCACCACAAGATCTTCATTTTGGCTTGCTCCCAAATGGGCAAGGCAGTCAGCACTTTCATTAGCTCCGCGAAAAATGTGGACGATGTTGCTCCAGGTACGATTAAGCAAATATTTCCCATCATTCAACAGGTTACTTAGGGGATGATTTGCATTTGTTTCTTCTGTAAACAGAATTACCGCAGATTGGGAATCCGATTCAATTTGCACATTGGTCCATCCCTTCTCTAGAATGATAGTGAGGCCCCGGTATATGCTCCAAATTTCTGTTTCGAGGCTTGATGAAGCTAACATTTTCCCGTAGTATCCTATTTGCCATTCGCCTTGCTCATTGTTACTTACCGCATGTTTGTTTAAGCAGGTCACCCTGTGAAGAAGGAGAGAGTTTCATCCCACACCCTTGTCGACATGGCTATCACCCTTGGTGGTCTCTCTCTCCATACTTACCCAATGCTAGATTAAATTTTGACGTGGTGGGATCGTATCTACTAATAATGAATCTAAACCACACCCAAGCATAATTTCACAACAAACAGAGCTTACATATACACAATTCCACTTTATTTTACAACAAAAAAAGGAAAAAACAAATAGACCTAGACACACACACACACACAGAGCTTACTAGTGGTCCATTTGCAACAGTAGAGAACATGAGGACAGAGAAAATTTAGATTGTTCATGTTGTAGTGTAGATGTATTACTCCCTCCGCCCCTAAATAAGTGTTCCCTACGTAAAGATGTGCAACTTTCAAACCATGAAATAAAGCTAGTTTTGCAGAGGGGAGTGGGTTGCAACCTACTAGCCTCCTGGGTGTCAGCTTTGGGCATAGAAGTGGGCAACCTTAGCGCAACCTGAGGGCGGACTTTAGGCATTAAGGGGTGTTTAGAGTCTCCATGTGGGTTTGGGAGCACCGTAGACGTTGCCATCAACGTCAAGAGTGTCGGCACTGCGTCTCTTGGGACAAAGGTTTAGTGATGTGCACGATATGTCCTGCGTGCTAACCCATGGGGTAATCGTCCTAGACCAAATGGGCTATCGAGGCACTACTAGATGACCTCGTGTTCCAACTCATGGGCATCGGCTTGGGTTCGGTCATGCTTGTGGGGATCGGTGGCTACACGTCAAGGAGGCAACGCCGCACTAGTCGCACTAGTAGAAAGGTGTAATGCTACTTGTTGGCTATGGATTAACTTGTTGCCTTACTTGGGTGGCATGCTAGTGCAAAGAAATGGGAGCGCAATGGCCTTTAATGGGAAAATGGCATGCGGGCTCGTACAAGGCCAACATCGTAGGCGCGTAAGTGACCCTCAGGGCTAACGAGGCAGAAGAAGGCCTCGCGGCCATACGGGATGCGCAAAACGACCCGATACACGTTGGAAGCTTGTTGGCTAAGTCGGGTAACTTTGCTATGCACGATTTGTGTCTTGGAAGCCTTGATGATAAATAACCTCAGTTAGGCAAGTGCCTTACTTGTGAGCGAGTTTGGTGAGAGGATGCTAATGTTGCCGTGCCTGGAGAGACTCGGGAGGCATCAAGTTTTCTGTTGGCTTCCGTGATTTGGGACTTCCTTGACGGGAGTTGTTGCTTAAGGAAGCGTTGGGCCTTGAAATGTAAGACGGGTGATCAATAAACATTCAGAATGTCGAATTAGGTGCGTTTGAACTTGGAGTTGCAAATGCCTCATAGGGAAACATTCCGCTGTGACAAAAGGAGTCAGCACCGTGACACTTGATTTGGCTGGTGAAATAACTTATACAGAGATGGAAGTATGGCTCTTCCTGTTAGGATTCCAACATAACTAGCATCAGCATATTTGATTATACAGTTTGAATCTCGAAAGGATTGGATGCTGAATCTAGTTTGCATTTTTCCTCCGTAAAATTAGTCATAATCTCCTGTATAATATTTTCGTTTGTCCATCCAATTACTTGTTGGTTGTTGTCCAAGATTCCCAGTTTCTCATCTTATTTGGATAATAATCTAAAAAAACAAGCCTTCCATTATTGCAACCTGTATTTGGAGATGAGCACACTGGTTGTTGGAGATATGCCTTGAATTCAAGACGGTCGAAGAAAAGTGCAAAATTTGGTGCGAAAAGTCATTTTCTGGACCTATGGTCCGGACCAAGGAAAGCCCCGTCCGGACCAGTGGATTTTGGGACGTTTTTGGACATTCTGCCTCGGTAGTCTGGACCACCGAAATCCCCGTCCGGACCACCGTCGGTAGTCTGGACCACCGAATCCCCGTCCGGACCACGGTTACGCGAATTTGTGCGGCTACGCGTTTTTAAAGAGGTTTTGACCTAATTTTTTGTACTTTCTTATAAATAGGAGCCTTGTGGCCTCCTAGGGTTTTGGTCTTGAGTTGGGATTTGAAATATCTAGGGTTTGTGTGTGTCTCTTTCGAGTGTGTGAGACGTTTGATGCTCTGTAGGTCGCGCCTCAGAGATTTGTCCCTAGATATTGTGTGGATGCTTCAAGTGAGAGTTACGGGTATAGCCGGCTCTGTGTATTTCTCCCTGTTGTTAGTGAATCCTCTTACTCTTTCCCCGTGGACGTACCTCTAGAGCTCCGTGCTCGGGAGGGAACCACGTAAATCCTTGCCTCTTGTTTTCTTGTTGCTTGTGTTTATATTCTCTACTTCGGGTTTCGGCACAACACTGTTGTCTAAGCTGTTCAATTTTGACAATTTTTTATTTTATATTTTTTTTATGTTAAGGGCAACTAGCTGGTGCATGTGTCGAGATGCTTATTGTATAGCAATATATATTAGTTTAACATTGTGCATTCGTACATCTAGGATGTATCGGTATGGATTTGCATTTCTAGTTGCTGTTGAATTAGACAATGGACTAAGCGGGGGGATTGCGTATGTGTGAGTGTAGGTATAACATTGTACCCTCTTCAATGAATATTAGTCAGTATCTCTTGGTAAGTAGCTTTGTAAAGCTAATCATTTGACAGCTTAAACCTGTTTAAGGTCCTAAGGTTGCTAATAATTTTAAAGTGGCTGACCCATTGATTCCAGACTTCACTTGCCAACGCGGGTTCCATTCTCCATCCATACCTCTTTAGAGTTAAATTGCACAAATGAAGTTCTAGGGATGATAAAAAACAGAAGATCTTGTATGAAAAATTTGTCCATTTCTGTTATTTCATGTTCTTATGTTTAATTTAGAGTGTTATGTTTACAAAGTGGACAACATGCATTGGATGAGGATTTAAAAGTTAAATTTCTAATTGCATAGAGTGAAGGGGGTCGTATTGGTTAAAAAATTTGTTCTGTCACTGCCATTAGTCAATTTTTGCAACGTTTGAAAGGTAGTATACCAATACTTCTGCTTGTATAAACTCTAAAGAGCTTATGGTCTATGGTAGGGCTGCAAACGAACTGAAGCAACTCGTAGCTCAGCTCATTATGGCTTGTTTAGCAATCGAGCCGAGCTCGAGTTTAGGCTCATTTACTCCCAAAAGCTTGGCTCGGCTCACCAAAACTCGGCCCATTTATATAGGCTTGGCTCGTTTAAGGAGACTTGTTAAGTAAATTACCATGGCTCGGCTCGTTTACGAGCCGATCTCGAGCTAGAGTTTTTTGCTCGTTAACCAAACGAGCCGAGCTCGAACACTACAAAGCTCAGCTCGGCTCGTTTGCACCCCCTGGCAGGGATTAAAAAACCGGCCGTTACGTACCGAATCGGCCTGTTCGTAACAGGTTTTCGAAGGGCCAGTTTGGTTACAGACCGCTATACCGGTGCGGGGTTGAAATCGCAGGTGAACCGGCCGGTTCCCGGAGCGTAACGGATTTTCGAGCCGTATTTGGACCGGTTCGGTGGTCTAAAAAGAAAGAGAAGATTGAGATATTTCAGGGATAACAAGAGAGAACAGATGCCTTACGTGTCGGTCAGATCCATTTGGTTTTAGACCACAAATCCTCCATTTTTGTACAAAACGCACTTAGTTTTTCTGACCAAATTGCAACCAAGATCGGGAAAGAGAGATAAAAAGAGAGAGGGAAGGAGAGAAAGACGGTGGATATTTGTCGGATACCCAACTCCTAGATCCACCGGAGGCCGAACTTTGTCGCCGTGAAGGCTTGCACAGTTGCACTTCATTCTCACTGCTGTGACCTATGGGCAGCTGTGGCAGAAGAGAAGTAACAGGTGATATTGGTGGAATACATCTGGATACAGACGGTGAAAGGATGGAGTAAAGTGGGTTTTGAAATTGGATGCTAGGTTTGCAGTAAAAGTAGAAAAAGCCGTAGAGTTTTTATTCTCTACACCCATAAACAAAACATGTGGGTGTTTCTGAGTACTATTGTATAGTTACTACTTACTAGTACCAGGTAATCTGGGAAAAATAGGGTACATAGAGCAAATAATGAGTACCATTGAGATTTATAGGGGTTGCTAATGATTATAGCAAATTCTCGACCATGACACCCAATTCCTGTTACGTAACGTTTGATACTACCGAAATTGTTACACCAATACCATTACCGTTACGTGTCGTAGAACCAGTATTTGAAACCTTGCCCTCTAGTCTACTTCATGTGCCCATGACAACAGGGTTGACAATGGTGTGCCAAGAGGTGTGGCTGTTGGTATGTGTATTTGAAGGAGAATGTTGAGGTTTGGTCTAATTGCTTGACTATTCTGATATGTTTTCTCGAGTAAAAGTCCCTTAGAAATCGAATGCAAGTAGCTTAAAGGACGGAAACAAAAAATAAAATAGCACAGTTGCAGGTTTTCTTAATTCTAGATGAAAGGAAGTGGAGGTATAAAAACATACTTAAGAAAATTTGTATATGCATGCATATGTCATATGTGTGCACGTGCATGAATATGTCGTGCACTTGTGATGTACATATGGTCAACAATGTTAGGACTTAGGAGGAACATAGAGCAGTGAAAGCACTCTGCTGCACTAGTTGTAACGGGCAAAGTAGTCCCTGGAGGATCCATTAAAGGAAGCACTATTGCCACGAAGTGCTTTTGGGCGAGGTCTATTTGTTGCTGGTGTTTTTTGCCACTTGTGATACATTTGGTGCTAAATTCTGAGAGGAATGGGTGTGTTGTTATCCCTGCTATTTTCGTAACACATCGTCACACATGGTTTGTGACTTTTCTATTTTGCATATGAATGCCAGTGGACGGAGTTGTTTATTCATCTCTACAATAATTCATAAACTTCCATGTCTAGGTAGAGCGTAGATGCAGATGTTCTAAGTTTTAAAAATAAAGTGAATATCGAAAGCATGATTGATCAAGCAAATATCAAAATGTGAATTGCCGCCGTGGAAATTGTAATGTGCATGCTATTGTCCTACGAAGCATGACACTGGTACAAGTAGGATGATGGAGACCAATACTGGCATGTGACAACGATTCCCAAAAAATGGGGACACGGAAAAAATTACACGAATTCATTTTTTTTCAGACGTGATTAATAGAAATGTTGTATCTGCTAACACCTAAAACTAATGAAACCAGCGCTAACTTGTCACAAAAAGGCATACTATCTCTGCTCCAACATAATTAAGACGTGGTCCGTACAAATCATGAGGCACAAGTGAGAAGTTGGTCATAATTTTTTACTCTTAGTTACTTATATCATGAAAGGACATGTCATCTTGTCTGCGGTGTTCATGTTTTACTTGACAAATGCGTGTCCCCCATGTTTTCCCAGACATATTCCGTGTAAATTTTGTTATAATTAATTGGGCACGTCACTTCGGCTGCTTGGCATTTCCCATACGTATCCTGCGTGTGCCCGGCATGTCCAGCACAGAAACGTCAACCTTTTAAGCCTTTTAAGCGTGTGGGTACTTCATGGCTGTTGACATTGTAGATCAATAAAGGCCAGGCCTTATTAGATGTTGTGATGTTCCAGTTTTTTGCTTGGAAGCCCAGTTGTTCATATCAATTTCGAAAATTGAGTTCTTGCTGGCCTTGTTGAATTGCACAGCACTAGCAGAGATCCGGTCATAACATCTTCTGATTCTTCCATTTATCTATTCGTGGGATTATTAGTTCTTTGCAGACACATCAAAGACTTCAACCTCCATATGGTGCAGTTATTGGCTCCTATAGTGTTCGTAACGTAGTATGCCAGCAATAAAATAACTATGTGTTCTAGTATTGAAGCACCCCTCTAGGTGATTCATTGATGCAAAGTTGTCTGTGTGTAGTCTCCCTAAGGAACCACTTCTAGTCTTACTACTTACAACTTTATGTGTTTGGTTTTTATTACGAGTCTCATTAATTATGATTTTATCTGTATTGGGTTTCAGAAGCGATGGCCTGCTACTCATGTGATTCTCATAACCCCTCCACCAATTGATGAAGACAGCCGCCTTCTGTAAAGTTCTTCTTCACACTCTTCATCTTCTCATCTAGTTTTTTTAATATGGTTTTAATGCTTCTCTTTCAACTGTAGTAATGGATGTATCTATTATCTTAGTAAAATTTGCAATGGAACTGCCAGGCAAATAACCCATATGTAACTTCTTAATGAATGCAGGCATCCTAACGTTGAGAATTTGTTGGGCTTGCCTGAGAGGACGAATGAGGCTGCCAGTGCTTATGCCCGAGTATGTGTTGCTGTCGCTGAAGACTGTGGAGTTCCAGTGGTTGGTCTATGGAAAAAAATGCAGGAGTTTCGTGACTGGAACAAGGCATATTTAAGGTATTTCGTCTTCATTTCCTTGTATATTGAGGTGTTCTGATACTCTTTTTGAACGCAAGTCACAATTGTTTTTTTGTTTGCGCCCCTACTAACTTGATTGGATTTTCTGTCAAATCTGCTAATCAGCCGCAGTTAGTGGTTCCATCTGGTAAGTTCATTTCAGCAACACCAAGTTATGATGGATAATGATAGCTCTTCTTGTTTTATGGAATATCTGGTAAGCACGAGTTGCCAAAGGAAAAAGTTATTCTGCGATCACTCGAAATTGGTCTATTAGAAAAGCTGGTTACGTAGAGACTAATCAAATTTACTTTTGTACTCTGTCTTGATTTTTTACTGTCAACTTTGTGTGTTGCGTTGGGATTGTGTTTTGAAGAGACTGGATAAAATTGATTTAGCCCTTCGAAAGTATTTTCTGGCCAGGCCAATGCCAGCTTTGCAGATGATTGTTGTTAAATATTGTTTTGATTTAAATGTTTTGTTCCAAAATTATAACGATTGCCTGCAGATTTTCTACAGGTTAGTTGGAAAAGGTTTTCACCATGTATTGTTTCTCTACTAAATCAATATCCTGGTAGAGTTAGAATGGATATATCTGGCATTAGGCAAAAGTTCATGAGAAATTCTCAGTTGGATTTAATAATATACGTACTCCGCATCCCAAATTGTTGGCCAGCTGGCTATCATTCCTTGCAAAGGATTCCCGATTTTGAAAACACTTAGGTTCCCGGCTTTGAAAAGGATTCTAGCCAAGATGACTGCTCCTGCTGTACTGGGGCAAGCTCATAGGCATAGCTAACCTTCGAATTTTAATGCAGTGGATGTCTTGTGTAAAAAGTTAGAATTCTCAAAAGACACTACGGCACACTATATAGCACTGTGGGAATTTATTTTATCTAGTAGTTTGATCTCATCATAAATATACCGTTGTTCGTGTTCCATGCAAGACCATATAAGCATGTATGATGGCAATTTTATGATGGTTCTTGCACTATTTTGTGTACAGAGATGGCTTGCATCTCACTCAGGGTGGAAACAGGATCGTGTATGAGGAAGTGATCAAGAAATTGAGGGAAGCTGGTTTGAGTCTAGAAACTCTAAAGGTGGATCTTCCCCTCATAGCGGCGATTGACCCTAAGGACCCCCTTAAAGCTTTCCAAAAGTGAAATCGTGTAGGATCCTTTGCCCTTTTGTGTTTGCTTTTGCTGTTATCTCAGCTACAAAATCATGACTTTCGTTGTTCTAGTTTTCTTATGCAGTCCCTTGAATTTTCCTGTTTTTGTGGTAATCTCCTTTCAGTGGAAATGCTGTATTACAATGGAATTGGTGAGTGGTTACTATAAAACGAATTTACTTTAGATGAGATGCCTTTCGTCTTTCCATATTGTTTTAATCGGATTATGTGTCTCGTGGAAGCTCTTTTCTGCTGATTTTCAGTCCTTGTTACCACTTGCACACATTTTTTTTTTGCACATTTTTTTTTTTGGTCCCTAATCGCTATTCCTGTGAATTTAATGTCACCCTTTTATCTTTTTCACATAGGCTAGTGTGCTAAATTCCTGTAATTTTTTTTTAAGGGATGTGGAAAAATGGAGTGGAAAATAATTCCCGTTTCTATTTGTCAAAGGGCCAAAAGACAAAAATCAGATAACACTGGCAACAATTAGATTTACTCTATTTTGCTCGTCATGCTAACTTGTGCTGCTGTGCATTAGGAAACCTTGGAGACCTGTTATTGGATAGAGAGAGATGCATTTTCTTGGGGGTTTAACAAATAAATGAGATAGCCTCTTGCTCTCTCTAACGTTAGGTATTTCCTTCCTGCAATAATGAGTCCCACTAACTTGACTAGAGGAGAGGGGCAATTTTGTCTTTTTACTTGCGAGTAACGATTGTTTGGGAAGTTTGATACTGAAACAACTTGACTTTTGGCTTAAGTTTGAAGTGAGTGAGTGACAATTACGTTATTGAACGGTAAAGAAACTTTTTTCATGACCATTTTCTTGATAGATAGTACAAGGTTCTTTCAAACAAACAGTAATGGTGGATTATACATGGAATAGTAATTTTGGAGTTGAAAGGTTCCAGTGCAAAACCATGCCCAAAAAAAAAAAAAAAAACCACTATGAAAATAATTGAAATAAGAATGAAAATATCATTAGTAACCGGAAGCCAAAGACAATGGAGAAGAAACAAAGGAGGACAGGAAGGTCATAGGTCTGAAGTAAAACCTAATGAGAAGCACTTTTTTGCAGTGTCAAATTATGGCATTTGAAATAACGAAAAGATACTAGTAGCACTTCTATGAATCACATGACCTGAACCAGTTACGAAAAACTACTATTACATAGTAAAGTTGAATTGCTTATAAAACACGGTTACTCTGTTTGCGTTGGAAGGAGGACATTGAGGATTGTGCCTAGGACAATGCCGGAGGTTCGAGGTGATGTTGAGGGTCCGGGCCACCCGGTGCAACTCTATCCGTATCCACCATTTCCCTTCTACCATTATCCTTTGTCTCACTACCGAAATCAAATCCCAATTCTCGCAAAATACGTTTGTTATCTATTTTCTTTCGCGAAGTCTCAACCCCATTGTAACTAGTGACCCTCGAAATAATCAAATGGAAAAACAAAATGAGTAGGATATTTTTTGAAACTCTGATGGTGGTTGGATTTGCCATCTAAATTGACAAGGAAACTTCCGAAATAGGAACCAATTGGGATAATTGAAGTAGCATACATATCAAGTAAAAGGGGCCTATTTATATAACGTAGGTGGAAGATTTAGGTTAGTGTTTTAAATTATGTATATAAATAGATAGATACGGGAGGGGCTCCACTGGCCTTTGAGAGAGTTCAATGGCCGCGCTTGGTTCGAAAAATGTAATTTATATTTCTTTTGCATACAATTTTATTTTTTCTTAATTTTGTTTACACAGGATTATTCGCAGAAGTTCAGAGTTAATGATAAATCGCTTAAATTTGTAAAAAAAAAAAAAAAAGATTATATAGCTCAATAAAGCAGAGGAAAATAATCCTGATAATTTTTTAACACGTTTTTATTACCGCTCAATTAAAATCCAGCTGTTCAGGATAATGTTATGGTGCCTACAAGCTGACAAATTTTGACATGGGATGTTGTCTCTTTCTTTCTAAAATGGATTAGCTTTTCATGTAATTCCAACACCTTAATGGCTTAATTAAATTGCACTCTCCTTTTTGTCCCCGCTTGGCTTCTGTACGTCTAGTCATCTTATCCTTTTTTTTTTTTTTGAACTGCAGAAAATATATAAAACCAAACCAAGCCTCAAAAGAGGCATCCGAGATACAACCCAATTAGCTGGGATCGCCAACCCAATTAGCTGGGATCGCCTTCCTCAAACAGGAAGAGGCTACCCAATGTGCCACCCTATTACAATTTCTAGGAATCCAACTAAAAACATTATGAATAGAAGATGACAAACTGCGAATATCTCTGACAATAGCTGTGCAATCCCATGGCGGAACATTTTCCGTAGAACAAAGTTTAATCATGGCTTGGTTGTCACTCTCAATAGATGCACCTAGAAAGTTATTAGCTTTCAAAATCTGTCCCGCTAATCTGATGGCCATTGCTTCCCCTTGAAGAACATTAGAAGCAAACACCAAGTTGCATTTACCTTCTATAATCTTGCCCCTGAAATCCCTGACCACGGCTGCAATAGCCACTTGGTTGCTGCCCTTCTTCATAGCTGCGTCACAGTTAACTTTAAAATATCCCTTCTTAGGAGGAATCCAATGCTGAGGAATAAAATTGGTAGTTCCTGAATTTCTATCACTGCCGTGAGGTTTTAAACAGCCTTGGATATCCTCCCAGTTGTAAAATATTTTCCTAATAGTGTCCACCCTAATAGTGTCCACCGGATTAACGGGAACGGAATTGAAGACCCAATCATTACGGCTTTTCCAAATTTGCCACGCGACACAAACACACTTGCTCAGAATTTCAGAACTATCAAAAGCTGAATCCAAGTTTTCCATTATAGAAATAGTTCACTTCATGACAGACGAGATAGCTAAAGAATCCACTTTGTATATTAAATTGCAGCCAAACCAAACAGCTTCTGTCCATTTACACCCGAATAAGATATGCTCGATAGATTCTACACAAGTGTTACAAATGGGGCATAAAGGAGATGGATTACATTTACGCCTATGGAGGTTTTCCTTCGAAGCCAAATAATTACCACATGCTTTCCACCAAAAGTGTTTAACTTTAGGTGGAATTTGGAGGTCCCAAATAAACTTCCACACTTTGTCAGGGGGATGGAAAGAGGTAGATGTAATCGCTGAATTTTCTGCCTCATGACATTTAACAGACAGATGGTAACCAGATTTCACAGTATAAGTTCCCTTAGAATTAAAGTGCCATACCTGGAAATCTTCTTTTCCTGTAATAGAGAGGGGAATGCTGAGTATAGAATCTGCCTCATCCTTGGACACAAGGGCTTTGATCTCTGTGTCCTTCCACCTCATTCTTCTCTGGTCAATCAAATCACAAACATAGATGATAGGACAATCAGGCAGTGTAGCGGTGTGGATTTTAAAGTCCTTCAAATTAGGTACCCACTTATCATCCCAGAACCTGATCTTAGTGCCATTCGAGACTTGCCATCTCACCCCCTTCAAAAGAAGCTCTCTTCCTTGAATCAAACTAGACCATGCCCATGAAGGGCGCCTACCTTTAGAAGCCTGTAGGAAATTGGAGTTAGGAAAGTAGAGACCCTTCAGCATGCGGCCCCAATAAGAGTTGGGGTTAACAGTCAGCCTCCACCCTTGTTTCGCCAACATAACAAGATTGAAATCCTTGAAATCCCTGAGCCTTAGACCTCCGGCTGACTTGGACTGTGTTAAAGTGCTCCATTTGGCCCAATGAAGACCTCTATCCTCTGGATTTCCTTTCCACCAGAAATTAGAAATGAGAGAGTTGAGTTTATCACAAAATTTCTTTGGGAGAGCAAAACACGTCATAGCATAAGACAGGATCGCTTGAACCACCGATTTGATCAAGGTTTCCTTACCTGCTGAATTGAGGTTCTTATTCTTCCACCCTTGCATTTTCATCAGAGATTTGTGATCGGCTCTCAGGTAGCCACCCCTTGCTCAAATGATTTAATTAATTAACTAAGTTAAACTGATTTAACTACTGGACTCTGAATTTCAAAAGGAGAGTATAGCCGTGGGCACTACGGTGCCCGTAGCCAGTCTAAGTTACATTTACTCGGGCCACAATTATTCAATTAATAGATTTAAAAATATGAAAATTAATTTCCAACAAATGCGCACCACTTGTCACCAATTTCCGCGCGCATTTGGAATTAATAATGCCCGGGTTCGTTTGCTAGAAAAATATCCGTATTTGAAAATTGCGCATTGATTAAAATGATTCGGCACCGAGGTGGAACATAAATTAGCCTAGCCACGGGACACCTTCATCCCGCGGCCGCACTCAGACGACTACTCACTCATGATTATGAGAATTTCAGAAAACGAATTAAACCTAGATCTAAACATGTTAGAAGAATCAAATAAAAAGAAAACGATAGCTCAAGATACCGTAGATTGCAAAAGAAGAATTGAAATTGATTATCAATACGCGGTATCAATCCACAAGCAGTAACTCTGGAAACATCAACTCGAATGCAGAACGCTGAATGCAGAAAAGCTCTCAACACTGTAGCCGCAAAACTCTAAAGTGCAGAAAAAAAATAACAAAGTTTCAAACCCTAATTAATGATCATATTATCGTTTATATAGTGGCCTCCCTTGAAATACATTAAAACGCCATCGTTTGGTCGTGCGTAGCTGCTCGGTATCGATACGGCTAAGAGAGGTATCAATACCGAACCCTCTTGCTTTGACTTGTTGACTGCGTAAGACATTAGTATCGATACGGCTTAGAAAGGTATCGATACTAAACCTTCTGGATCGAAACTCGCCCCTTCATAACTGATTGGTATCGATACGAGTATTAGGGGTATCAATACCGAGATCCTTCGACTGCACTTTTCAAAATCCAACTTCCAAGCCTTGTTTCCCGCGCTTCCACTTCAAGCCATGCACACACACACGCCAAAAACCAAAATACCTGGAAAACTTCACAAAATAACAAGAACACCACTGTGCACGCATTAAACGGAAAATAATCATTAACCCGCACGTTTAACACGCTACACCGTCCCCACCTAGGCGCTCAAAAGCAAGCTTTCCACGCACCTATCAGTTGGTATCCCCCGACTGATTGTTTGACCAAGTATAGGGGTTCCCTTTGAATTCCAAATCCATTAGAGCACAGTCTGAAATCAAGGCCTGGAATTTCTCTATTCTATTACTGCTCACTTCAGCTCCCTCTTGTTTTTCCCAAATCGAGCTAATCTCATTGAAATCACCAATACATAGCCATGGCATCTGGCTCTCTCTTCCCATTTTCACAAAAGAATCCCAAAATTTAGACCTTTCATGACGTTTGGGAGGAGCATAGACAAACGTGGAGACCCATTTGGAAGAATCCAAAGGTTTGGACATAACAGCCCTTATTATATTTTTAGATTTCAGATGAATGTCCACCTGAATATCATCCGTCCACCATAGAGCTAGACCTCCAGATGTGCCCTCTGGGTCTACGTAGCATTTATTCGGAAAATGGAGGCTCTTGCGGATACGCTCAAGCACTGGTTGCTTGTTCTTCGTCTCCATCAGGAAGACCACCATGACGATGGGTCGAGCACAACCCTCGGAGGATCTGGAATGTCAGGGGATGCCCCAACCGCTGCACATTCCAGCTGATCATCAACATCGAGATGGTGGCTGTTTTGGGCCAGCCACTAACGCCCTTTCTGTCACGGATGAGGACTTGAGAGGAGACTCTCTCCTACGGGGAACAAGGTCTGAACCTTCATTAACCAATTGAGTCTCTGAATCCTCCATAGAGAAATTAATACCCAGCTCATATGGAATGGAGGTAATATGAGCATCAGTAGTTGTGGATTTTGGATTGAAGGATGTCTCCTGGATGGGTATTTGGGTATTTTGGAGAATAGGTTGTGAGGAGGGTTAACTGGCGACTCATTTGTAGGGGCACAAATTCTGAGAAGCTTGGAATTGGGTTCAGGTTCGGTATCTGGGTGATTTTTTCGTTTGATAGAGAGCGACTTGAAGACATTAGTAAGGTGTAGGTCTGGGTTATTTGTAGTGATATGGTCATGGTGATGTGGTCTGGGATCAGAGGTGATAAAAGGGGTATCTGAGGTGATTTGGTCATGGTGGAGTGGCTTGGTAACGGAAAGGGTAATGGGGATTTCTGAGGTAGGGCAGCAGATAGAGGATTCAAGATTTGGTGGAGAGGAATGTTCTTTTGGGCTATCTAGTGGTTCAATGACATAGTAAGTAGATTCTTGATAGTTGGAGGGGTAGGAGGAAGTAACTGATAGTGGTATGTATGGTGGGGAATTTGGATCTAGAATTGATGTTGGGCTGAGAACATGTGGGAGACTAAAAGGGACAGGGTGAAGACTGGGCTCATATGTAAGGTCAGTGTGATGGGTTGAGTTTGGTATGGTAATTAATTTGGGCCTGGTAACTGTGAGGGTACTGGGCTTGGTAAATGTGAGTGTATTGGGCTCAGAGGTAGGTATGGATAAAATATCAGGCCCAGGAGACGACCCAACTGTTGTGGCATTAGATTTTACAGTATCGGGAATTTTGAGAGCATGTGCATAGTTATTACCTGGGCTCCTGGGATTGGTGCCACTTGGCGATTCAAGGACCATCGCAAAATCAGGTGGATGTTGCTCCTCCATTCCCACTACCCTGGTACGAATATTCTGTGAAGAAAAACGAGTCTCACTCTCCTGTAACCCATTGGTAACGCACGCGCCACCATTCTCAAATTGAGAGGTCGGTTTCCGCCGTAGGAGCTCAATGAGTCTTTCCTCAGCTTGTTCCCGTTGTTTATGAATGGGGGCACCCGAAATCAGGGGATTTCTAGCACTATTAGTTTTCAATTCAAATCCATAACCAGATGTAAGCCCAGCTTCTCGAGAGACAAATTTACACCCCCTGTTATCGTGACCAATCCTACCGCAAGCATAGCCGCGTAGTCCTTTAAACATAAAATAAGATCATAGTTTCAGGGCAAGACAATTAAAGACAAACATCGCTTTAAAGCATATAAGTGTGTTATGTAGTAGTGTAGGGATACGGATTAGTATCATCCATCTAATTATACTAGTTTATACCATTATTTCTGTCCCAATTTGTTTGCTCAGTATTTTTTTTGGGCTGTCCCAAATTGTTTGCTTATTTTCCTAAATTGGCTATAAAGATTTGACAAACTCTGCATTTTACCCATTTTACTACTTTTCAATCATTTTTACTTTTGCATTGATGAAATTACTTTGAATTAGCACAAAACATACAAAAAGTAAGGAAAAAATGAGTCAAAACTGCAATTTTTTTTACTGTTTTTAAGCCAAGGACACACATTATTTGCAACAGGCTATAAGGACACCGTTAACGCGAAATGACCAAAACACCCTTCACCCTTATACGCCTGTAGACAAAGACTTTGCTGATGGAAGAATCGAAACCCTCTTTCCTCTGCGGCCAAAAGGAAGCACGAGTTGATTCTTAGAGTAGGGTTTCGAATCAACGATCGTTTTCGAAGGAATTCTGTACTGGATTGTGTAGTTGTTTCGAACGAATTGCTGATTGGATCTACAAAAAACCAGGTATGAACTTTAGTGAGTTGTCACTAGATTTGAAATAGGTTTGTTCATTGATCTCCCTATCTTTTATATATCAGATTATATTAGCATTTTAATTTAGTTTGAGTAGTTCAAAATAGTTTTTTTCGTTCATCTCCTTGTTGATGTCTTTAGCTTTTATGAAATTTAGTGAGTTGTCACTAGCTTCCAACTCGCATGAATTCGGATTATTTATTGATTTGGTGTCATAGCTATCGCACACTGTTTTGCGCGTTGATGCCTTAGAACTCCCATTCTATGAATCCAACCATAACATGAGTGAAATGTCGGTAAGTTCCAAATTATAACTTGCTCTAGATCAGTTTCAAATAAAAGGATCAATCATTTATTCAATTCGTGGGTCAAAAATTTGCATTTTGTAGTGTCTTGCATGTAGATTGGAGCTATCATCTACCAAATACACTATGGATGTTTGGTTGCGAATTTGTAAGTGAAGTTTGAGTAATGCATATAAAGTGTTTGTTAAAAGGTGTCAATGGGATTTCTAATAAAAGAGCCTCTTAAACTAACTGGTCTATGTATACTTTGTTATTTATATATCTTCTGAAGTATCCAATGAGTTTACCACTTTACTGATTAATGTATATGACACTTGTTTTCGGTAATTGAGATCCAAATTAGCAATGTGTCAATGGAAAAGTAAGACCTGATTACTATGTCGTGATGTTGTGCTTGGAAGCTTACTTAAACTATAGAATTATAGGATTTATGCATTCAAAGTTCTTTCTATTCTTGTTTCCACGGACAATATTTAAGTTGTATCCCCAGGTCGCTAAAGCTTGTAAAAAATGGATGAGCATGTGTACAAGGGACTCAATTTCTCGGGGGGCATGGAAGAAAGAAGTTGCTAAACAAGCACTCATGAGAGGTCCTAATATGTCTCCCCGAATAGTTTTCCGAATGTAAGGGAGGAAACTACCAGATCAGGTGTTCCTTTAATTTCAAACATACTTGTGTTGTGAACGACAGTTGTAGGCTTGGTACCCTTTTCTGTGCTCCTTTTTTGGTTAGTTATCTGATTCAATTTATATGAAATCATAGGATATTTACACTAGTACTTTTTTGCAGAGCGGCATCTTGACTTGCGTTGTGATTGACTACATCATCAACAACAAGGACATCCTTTCAAAGGTCAACACAGAAGATGTCCGGAGATATCGGGCGTACATCCTTCAAAGGCTACTCAAGTTGGACCACTTGAAGACTGAAGGCTGATTATGCCCCATTACTTTAGAATGACTGTAATTTTGTTTGTTGTTTGATTTTGAATGATAAAAGTGACTCAAAAGAAAAACTATGAAACGAAAGATTTGATGTTGTGGAATATTGTGACTAGCAATAGTGGGTATGCCATCGCGAGGAGTATGGAAGAACGATTGAAGTTCAGTTTTTTGTTTTGTAGAGCTTATCAATGTGGTTAGGTTGCAATTGTATTGTGTTCTATGTTCATTGACTAATGCAGTATGAAACATTGCTTATTATGTCTTGAAATTTGGCTTTGCTTATTATGTCTTTAAACTCTGTTTCCAAGAGACTAAAACTAGTGAGGTGTCACTAATATGAATGCTATTTAAACTAGTGAGGTGTCACTAAGTTGATCAATCATCACCTTTTAAAAGAGAAAATTCCTAGTTAGTGTGACGTCACTATTTTTTTAGAAGTGAAAATTTCTAGATTTTATGGTTGGTTGCTTTTTCAAGTGCCTCTCTCCTTTGTTCTCAGTTACTCATCAAATGGAACCCTTCTACCATGCGAATTCCCTTTTCAAAATTGAAAATTTTGAGTTAGTGAGATGTCACTACTTTTTTAAAAACGAAAATTTCTAGATTTTACCATTCAAAATGGTTGGCTGCTTAGCTCCTTTGTTCTCAATTACTCATCAAATGACACCCTTATACTATCCAGAATTCCTCTTTCCAAAGCGAAAATTTTCAGTTAGTGAGACGTCACTAGTTTTTTAAAAGCGAAAATTTCCAGATTTTACCATTGAAAATGGTTGGCTGCTTTTTTCAAGTGTCCCTCTCCTTTGTTCTCAGTAACTCATCAAATGGCACCCTTCTACCATCCAAAATTCCCCTTTCAAAAGAGAAAATTTTGAGTTAGTGAGATGTCACTATTTTTATAAAAGCGAAAATTTTCAGGTTTTACGATTGGAAATGGTTGGCTGCTTTTTCAAGTGTCCCTCTCCTTTACTCATCATCAAATAGCACCATTTTACATGAAAATTTTCCCTTTCAAAAGCAAAAATTTTGAGTTAGTGCGACGTCACAATTTTTTTAAAGCGAAAATTTCCAGATTTTACGATTGGAAATGGTTGGTTGCTTTTTCAAGTGTCCCTCTCCTTTGTTCTCAGTTACTCATCATCAAATAGCACCCTTCTACCATATAAAATTTCCCTTTCAAAAGAAAAAATTTTGAGTTAGTGAGATGCCACTATTTTTTTTAAGGGTTGTGCTAGTGACCACCCTTAGGGTGGCGTACCTTTTTCCTGAGAGAGTATTAAAGTATGCAGGTCCCAACTCCCAAGAGTATTAAAGTACGCACACACCCTTCTTATGCCACTTGTCACTTTAATACTCTCTCAGTGCGTACTAGTAATTCACCATTTGCTTCCTTTTTTTTTTTTTTTTGTATTTTTGCCAAACTTTTGTCTCGGAAAGAAAAATTGAGATGAAAAAAATCTTTAACCTTTATTCAAAGATGATAAATGCTAACGGGTGCAATATTGTATCGGTTACGAGCTTGAACAAGGACATTTAAGTGGGACACAACAAGTGTACTTTTTGTGGGACCCAACAAGTGTAACTAGTGCAACATTGCATCCATTACGGGCACAAATAATTTTTACTTTTTTATTTTTCTCATTGAGCCAAGATAATAATTTTTTGATTTTTTTGTACCAAATTAAAGATCCCGATTAGTTTTTTATTTTGGTGCAAAAAAAAAATTCAGAAATTATGTAGAAAAAAGATTATGGAAATTAAATTTTGTATTATTTTTAAGTTATCGTCATACGGACCATACAAAAATTTTAGAACAGAGGCAGTACATAAACATTGTACACAAAAAAGGAAATACGGATGAAGTTTTTTTTATTTATTTACTTTTAAACGTGATTGTAATATTTATTTACTTTTAAACGTGATTGTAATATTATTCACTTTTAGAAGTTTATTTATTTATTATTCATTATTAAGATAAATTAATTAACTAATTAAAATAATATAAAGTTTCTAAATATAAAGTCAAATTTAAATGTAAATGCAAAAAAATAATTTACTTGCAAATGTAAGTTGAGTAAACCAAATTAAATAAGTAATTAAATAAATAAAGTTAGAATTCGTCTTTAAGACAGAGTCACCCGAACACCCTAAATTTTTTTTATTTTTTTCAGAAATACATGTTTTACGATAACAATTTTATGTTCGTAACCTAATCCTTCTAGTTTATTTAATTCTTACATCATGCAATCTGTTGTAAGGAGAGATCCTATAGTAGAAAAGAACAAATTTCGTGCGTTAAAAGATTAATAATCCATAAAGAAAAATAATAAACAAAAGAAATTAGTTGGCCTAGTGATAATGGGAGGGGCGTTTTTGACTTTGCGTGAAGCTGGGGAGGTGGGGGCGCTGTCAGGGGAGGGGAGCAAAGCAGCTCTCGAACCAATGGTACCATAAAGCTGTCCTGTCAGCAACCTCTTAAGTATCGCCAACCAACGCGCGTGTGGGGGGCAATGCTGACCACCCTTAGGGTGGTTTTTAGCTTTTGCCTTTTTTTAAAGCGAAAATTTCTAGATTTTACCATAGAAAATGGTTCGCTACTTTTTCCAAGTGTCACTCTCCTTTGTTCTCATTTACTCATCAAATGGCATCTTGAATGCTGCTTTGAAAAGCGAAAATTTCCAGTTAGTGAGATGTCACTATTTTTTTAAAAGCCAAAATTTCTAGATTTTACCATTGAAAATGGTTGGTAGCTTTTTTCAAGTGTCCCTCTCTTTTATTCTCAGTTACTCATCACACCCTTTAACCATCCAGAATTCCCCTTTCAAAAGCGAAAATTTCAAGTTAGTGAGACGTCACTATTTTTTTAAAAGAAAAAACAAGTCAGCACAAAAGTGGGATCAAAGAGCAAATACCACTAATTTGAACTAAAATTCCTTCCGCCGTTAAAAAAAAATTATATATATTCCTTCCTTAGAACTGATAAAAATTGTTCTTTCCACCCATCCAATATCGAAATAACTTGATTGACGCATTTTGAATCTTCCCATTTGTGAATGCAACCCAAGACACTTACTTTTCTCTAACAGGAACTTCAAAATTTTCTTTGGAACAGTGGAAACACAATTCAAATCGATTACCAAAAGTGATCCACGCAATTCCTACGCTGTAGTGCGAAAATTACCTCAATCTTGAGAGCATGTGCGATTCAAATGTGGAAGTCCAATTGACCAACCAAAGTAAGGAAGAGAGAGAGAGAGAGAAGGGGGGGGGGGGGGGGGGGGTTGGAATGTGGCAGGTGGGTTTCATTTTTGGTATAAAGACCCAAAGTTATTTTTGTCAGAAAAAGTTGTTTCAACCTTATGGCCCAACGGGCCAAAAAAATTGAAGAAGCCCTAAAAATATTTTCCTGGTGTCCTTCGTCTTAAAAATGTAAAATATATGGTATTTATGGCTAAGTGGCCCAAAAGTAAATCACTACATCGAATTTCCAACAATTTACAAGGGATTAGATATTCAATTGAGCATCCAAACAATAAAAAAAGCATGAGGTTCAATTTTTCCAGTTCAAAAAAATTATGGGAAAAAAAACTGATGCAAAATGGGAATAATCTACTATTTAAGAAAATACAATATTTAATTTTTATTATTTATGTTATACATTATACTAAAAGATTCCATTTTTAGGTGCCTATGTTTAGGCAAGTTTCTTTTATTTTCTAGTAATCAAGTTTAGGAATATCTCTGCTTGACCGTTCGAGTGATTAAAAATTAACTTAGAATTTCGTCCCAAGCGTAGGACTATCGACCGGTGTAGCACAATAAATCCGGAAGTACCGGAGTCGAACCACAGAGACGGTCTACGGTGTTGACCTCAAATAATGCTAGATTCTATGTTTGCAAATGGCTCTCAGGTAGCCACCCCTTGTTCAGATGACTGACTTACTTAACTAAATTGAACTGATTAAATTATTAGACTCTTAATTAAAACAGGAGAGCACAGCCGTGGGCACTACAGTGTCCGCAACTAGCCTAATCCACATTCACTCGGGCCACAATTATTTAATTAATAGGTTTAAAAATATGAAAAGAATCCCCAACAAATGCGCACCACTTGTCACCAATCACTGCGCGCATTTGGAATTGGCAATGCCCGGGTTTGTTTGTTAGAAAGGATTTCGTATTGAAAAACTGCACATTAATTTGAATGATTCGGCACCGAGGTGGAACGCAAATTAGCCTAGCCACGGGACACCTTCGTCCCGCGGCCACACCCTATACGACTACTCACACATAATAAATTGAACGAATGGAAAAATTCTGGAAATAAACATGCTATGAAACTTAGAAATCAATTAACACAACGATTCGAGTCACAGAACGCGGACAAACTCCCGCGAACTGAGATTAAAGTAAAGAACAAGAAACGTTACCGAATCAAAGTACGAAACAGCGGAAAAACAACTCCAAAACTTCGATGAAAAACAACTCCGGAAGATGAAAACTCCAAAAGGAAAGCGGCTGCGAAAAGTTAAGAAAAATCTAGCAAAGTTCGAACCCTAATTCGGAGTAAAAACGAGGTATAAATACCCTCCCGAAGTCAACACACGTGGCAAAGTCAAACGCTGACTTTTAAGACCCTCGGTATCGATACAGGAGAAGTCCTGTATCGATACCCATGGGTTCTGTTTCCTGATGGGTGCTTGGGTATCGATACAGGACAATCTCTGTATCGATACCGAGCCTCTTAAGTTGACTTTTCAGCTTTTGGTTGTCCTTGCTTGGGTCCCACCGGATCTCAACATGCCCCACATCCTTAGGTCCAATCGCACGTTTTCTTCCACCCTGTTACCTACAAAACAAGCAAAGACAAGAAAAACCAAGGACACACCGCATCAAGTGGAAAATGGGATAAAACCGCGCCTCTAACGCGCTAATTTGCCCTACTTAGGCGCTTATATCTATGACATTGCGCGCCTATCAATCTCCTATCTTTTAATTTTGGTAATTATTAAATTAAATAAAGATTCACTGGGATTCAGTTTCATGTTTTGCTGATACCTTTTTTGTCTTAGTTTTCTAGTATGAAAGGATTTGTAGGGTGACATTATGAGGGAGTTTTTCGATTATTATTGAATGAAAAAGGAGTCTAGAGAGTATTTTCTCTAAACTATCCAGTTTGTGTTCGATTGGTGCACGTCTTTTCTGTAGTTCATAAGGCGCTCTGCAATATCAGTTGGTATCAAAGCATTGAGTTCCAATCTTGACTATGGCCGGAGGACGTGCTGGAGGTCGAGGGGGACGAAGTGATCGTACCACTAGTTTGGAGGACATCTATGAAAGAGATGACATAGCACAGGAGGCGCGAACAGAGGTGCGGTTTCAACAACTACAATAGCATTTGTCGGATGCAATAACCACCTTAACCAACCAAGTTGCTGCCCTAGCTGTTGGGGGGAATCCACCTTGCCATCGTCTGTATAATCGGTGGACTCATGAGGAGGACGAAAGTATGGAGGGTTAGGGATGGCCATCTTGGCTGACCCTCCCCGATCCAACCCGTCCCCCCCCCGTGAATGGATAGGGGATTCGAGGATTTTTTCAGGGATCGGGTAGGGTATGGAGATTTAAAAAAAAAAAAAATTGGGAATCGGGTAGGGGATGGTATAGTCAGTCCCCTCCCCAATCCCCTCCCTGCATTCCTGTTCACATATATAGGTATATTATATTATAAGTTTATAATTTTTTTTTTCTCCGGATAAGTTTATAACTTGTTGGTTGGTTGTACAAGGAAGATTTTCTCCTTTACTTCTATTTTTTGTGGCACTTTTGAGTGAAATTTTAATCTACCCAAAAACCAAAAACAAAAAAAGAAAAGAACAAGTACAACGGTAGCACTTTTGAGTGACTTGGTACGTTTTAATTATCATTGGGAACCACTTTTGTCATTAGCTTTGGATTTTAATACAACTTCTTTAGTATTGACTTTTAATAGCTTAGTGAACTTTTGGGTCCCTGATTCCCCATGGGGATTCCCGTTCCCTGCATTGGGGTGGCAATGGAGGATAAAAAGAAATCCACCAGTGGAGATTGGGGAGGGGATGGGGATTGATATGGGTTTGGGGATGGAGGTAGTGGTATCCACCCCCTACCCTCCCCATGCCCATCCCTATGGAGGGTGAAGCGGCTGAAAACCCTTTTGCTGCGAGGACATTCGATGTCTGTAGGGGTGGTGACAATGGCTTCTTTCAACTAAGGGGCAGAGGATGAGAGATCATGGTTGAACACTGTAGTTTCCGACAATGGGAATCTGGGTTGAAGATCAACTTTCTTGAGTTCTAGGGAGGTGTGACATCGAAAAAAATCTTAGAGGTTGTTGCAATGGATAATGTTACTGTTATTGATTAGCCATTTACACAAAAAGATATTCCAGCTCCGATTGTGTATAGGAATCAAGTGCCAATTTTTGGCGAAGAACCGAAGAAAGAATTATTATAAACGAAGAAATTGTCGAAGGGTCTGGAAAAATTGCCCAAACAAAAACAATGGTTGATCTTGAACTTGTTGGTGTTAATGCGAGCTTTTAGTACAACGACGGATTATCTTCTATTTTGGTTGGTGAGAATATCAATCTATCACATATGGAAGCTCTCAGCCTTACCTTTAAAATCAATGGATTCATGGTGATGACACTTTATTTAATCCTTTTGAAGACTACGGTGGTGAGCATAAAACTTTTATACAAGGACATTTTGTGGATCCTTTTTGAAAATTTCTTGAAGATTTAGCAAGCACTAAATCACGGGTTTCGTGCTTGACATTAGAAATTGCTCCATTATTTTTTAAAGAATCCTCAAAGTTTAGATTCGAGAAAATTAGTTTGAAGTACAAGACTGAGGCGAACAAGGAAAGGCGAATCAAATTCTTCCACAATACGAAAACTCGAGGACTAGTTTTTTTTCAAGCCTAAGAGAATGATGCAGAATGGAAATAATCTATTATTTAAGAAATAGTATATTTAATTTTTATTATTTATGTTATACATTATACTAGAAGATTCCGTTTAGGTGCCGTATGTTTAGGCAAGTTTCTTTTATTTTCTAGTAATCAAGTTTAGAAATAGGCTAGCTAGTCGGAAAAGCCTATTTCGCTTCAATATTATAGCTGTGTCACATATTTCAGCACCGCTCCCACGATTGTCATCCAAAACTCTGCTAGCTGTTGCTGATTTGGTCCACCTCCGCAAGATGTATTGGTCAGGTAATTGGACAATTTGCTTTTTATTGAAATAGGCCAACATGTGACGACATGGAATTCCATCACTTTCAAACTTCTTACAGCTACATCTAAGAAAGTTTGATGCCTTGTCTAATGAAACCTCACAACCCTTAGAATCACTCTGATTTGCCCTCATAACGTTGTACTTAGCCAAGTGTTCATCTTTGAATGTACTCTTCACCACATATGCGTCACTATCCAACAGTTCTTGTTGAAACTTGTAAAAGACACTATGAGTGTACACTTCACACATTGTCGACTCCATGACTTTTTTCGTTACAAGGAGTGGCTTCTCATTCACATCTTTATGATCTGAATCTAGTTCATTATGCCTTATATGTGAAATTGCCCTATCAAATAGGGTCACGAAATCCATCAGAGAATTTTTTGGAGACACATATCGCTTGAAGAATGTATGACAACCTTCAGCTCGTTGACTACTAGTCATGTGGGCAGAAATAATATGTCTCGTATATGCAGGAACCCATCTATCACGAATTTCATACTTGGTACTTAGCCACTCATTGGTGGACAATTGAGCTTTCGCCACAACTTGTACCCATCTCCCTTCAAACTCTTCAATGGTCTCGGAGTTCCATATACAACAATGGAACTTATCATAATGCTCTTTATAGTATATTGCACTTATTTTCTCAGAAAATTTACTCACAATGTGCCAAATGCAATACCTGTGTAGAGTATTTGGAAGAAGAGTAGCAATTGCTCTTGTCATTGCTGGATCTTGATCAGTTATGATCATTTTCGGTGGGCCAGCCGGCATCGCTTCCAAAAACCTTGTGAAAAGCCACTCGAAGGCATCTGTTTTTTCACCACTCAAGAAAGCACACCCAAACAAAGTTGTTTGCCCATGGTGATTCACCCGTATTATAGGTGCAAAGATCAAACCATATTTGTTTGTCTGATAAGTTGTATCAAAGACCACCATGTCACCAAAATATTTGTATGACTTCCTCATGGTAGCATCGGCCTAAAAACAATGATACAAACTCCCCTTTTGATCTGGCAAGATTGAAAATGTAAAACTGGGATTTTTTTCTTGCTGGGCCTCGAAATACTCAATCAATAACGCTGCGTCATGTCCCTTTACCATTTTCCTCTTATCCCTTTGTGCATTATAAAGATCTTGTTGTGAACATCCAACATTTTGCAGACCTCCAGCTTGCATTGTCACGCCCTCATTTTTTTACAAAACATAAGTAAAAGAATCTCAAACAATAAATAAATCAAAAGTTAAAGATTTCCATAAATCAAAGTACATCCTTAGTCCAATGACTATCAAATGTTTGGGCACCCTTGCCCCAAAGGTGTAATCAAATAATAAAGTTTGGGCACCCTTGCCCCAAAGGTGAAATCAAATAAACATCCCATAAGTTATTACAAATCCATAGTCAAAAGATAGAGAAAATATTAGAGTTACAATATCATCTCCCCAAAAGCAAAGTTTAATGCATGAAAGATGAATAAAATAACTCCATGTCATGTATGCTCATCATCCAAGTCATGCACTCCAAAGCATGCACGATCAAAGCTGGGTACTTGAAAATGATAGGGTGAGCACACTTGCTCGTAGGAGAACTATTCTACTAACGCTAGGCATATGAATATGATGCATGCACATGAGGGTAAGATATGTTAAACGATTATTCACGTGCGAGTCCAAGTATCCAAGTCATGGAGGAAGAATTTAAAAAGTTTCAACGTATCCAAGTGATTTCCAGGTATCCACCCACAACTCATGTTTTCAAAAGTTCTTTCTAAGTGTCCAAAACATAACCCAAATATCCATTTCATTACACCCAACCACCCAAGTTATCACACGAGTCAAAATCAAGTTTGCATAACGGGTTTTGACGAAACTTTAAGGATAATCCAAAACTTCATTTCTCATTTCTTTCATTGAAGAAAAACCATAAACCATCATGTTTATTTAGTACTAGGGATTTAATCCCTCTGCCGGGTTCCATAGGCCCCGGGTGCCTCTGCCGGGTTCTGTAGGCCCCGCGTGCCTCTGCCAGGTTCCGTAGGCCCCGCGTGCCTCTGCCGGGTTTCGTAGGCCCCGCGTGCCTTTATCAAAAATCTTACCAATGATGGTATAGGTTTAAAAACACCTCATTATCCCAAACATTCCATTAAACTTTCACAACAAGTCCGTTTTCCAAATTTCATTTCGTTATTCCACATCTTTCAATAAAAATGGTTACGCACACACCCACTCACGCTTTCTAAAAACCATCAGACTCTCATGTGATGTAAAATGACATATTTGTATATAAAACCAAAGTTCTCGAGTCAAAACATGGTTGCAAGTGATGCCAAAAGTCAATTTTATGAAGAAATAAGTGATCGGGGACCAAACGGACATCAAAGGGTGACCGAAAACCACCCCAAAAACTGGGGCAGTGGCTGGAAATTACAGGGGCAGCAGCCAGGAACAGTAAACTGTGCAGATTTTCACCCTTAGGGTGTGGAATTTCAACCCAATCACAATAGAGATAGTTTAGGCTCAAATTGGAAATGCTAGGCAACAATTAAACATGGAGGGAGGTCAATTTCCCTCCCAATTTCACCAATCAACAAGCAAATTCATAGATCAAAGAATCAAAGTGGAAAAACCCACACAAATTGGGGAAAACATGAAATTCAAAGAGATTGAGGCCAAAAATCAAGTATATGCAACAAATCATAAACATATAACTAAAGAGAGTAGACATTGTTCCCCTACCTCAAGGATTTGCTTGAAAAATGGAGATGAATGAAGCCCTAGGTCTAGAAAACCCCAAATCCCGAATCTTGTGCTCCCGGTGCGAATCCAAGGTGACCCAAGCTCCCTACGGTGCGTAGAATGTGAAAATGGCCTTGGTTCTTGAAGAGGTTGAGTGGGGAGGGAGAGTTTTGAGCTTGAAGTGTGAAAAAAATGGAGGAGAGGAGAGAGGGAGAGTGAGCCGATCGGTGGAGGAGAGAGGGAGAGTGAGATATTTTGTTTTTTTGCAAATTTGCCCCCACACTACTTATTATAACCCTCTAATTGCACCTCACACCCAAATGTCACTTGTGTATATAATATATGACCACAATACTGTCTTTACTTTAGTTTATTTATGAAAATAAGGAAGTACCCCTCATTTGAAAACAATGGCATTTCTAAAATTTTCAAATTCTAATCACATCAAAATCTCATCCCCCCACTTTTAGTGCAAAACTGAAAAATGACAGATTTTTCTCCGAATAAAATAGGCGAAAGATGACTTTGCCTTACTCAAAAATAACTTCCAATTATACCATTGTGATTAGAAAAATCCAAGGAACAATTACCGGCATTTTTTATCGGCCAAATCGAAACTTCTCCAAAAAGTGATTTTTCATACGGGTTTTTATATGCATCTCCAAAATACTCATTTGTTGGTGGGTCGGAACATTTGCATCGCCTAGTAGTTGTGTCAAAGCTCTTTGGGCAACTGACATTTTACGATGAGATCGGAGTAAATGCACCTTCTTTGGTGTCGCAAGAGTATGGTTATGACTACCGACGAATTGGGAGACCACAAACCCTTCACCCCGTTTCACAACTGTCATTTTTGCACCACAATTCTCTCTTGTCAACCCCCGTTTCCGTGTAGTGTTTTCAAAAACATTTTGAGTATACTTTTTGGCCTCACCCCTTCTTTGTGACAAACAAATTCCTTCCTAATGGTATGACCACCCTTACCCAACTTGCTAGAATGGATTCGAACACTAAATCCAGCTTCTCTGGCATAATCATTGTAAAAGTTGTGTGCGTCTTCCAAACTAGCAAACACCTGATCAATCTTCGGTGTCAAGTCATCCTTCACTTGAGGAGTGTAAACAACTTCGGAAGAAGCTCCAGAAGATGCACATGGTTGTAATGGTGATGGTGAGTACACTGCATCTCGCAAAGATTGCATTCTGAAAATAAAAAAACAACCAACTTTGATCAATAAAGTCACAACTCTGGGCAAATTCTAGTACCACTAACTCAAGTATATCCTAATTAGGATGTCTAATGTTTCAGTAAAAAATTATGTAATGTATAATTAGGATCCCTAATTTTTCAGTAACAAATTACAGTTGGGGCACCTTAAACCCCATTGGGGAGGTTCACATTATGGAATTTTCTTCAACACATTCGACATTAAACAATGCTGAAGACTAAGCCCCTGTGTTTAGCATCATAAACAATGTTGAAGAGTAAACAATGGAATTTTCTAAAAGATTGTTGCAAATCCACAAGATTCTTCAAACCTAATAACAAACTTCACTCAAACAGTAACAGGTCATGATAACGCACAAGGAGACAGGCTTAGACAAATTACAAGGACTCATTTTGAACAAGGTCACTGATTGTAGGAGCAAATGTTCAATTTCAGAGACAAAATACCGAACCCTAGTTTTTCAAATCGATTTTGTTCGAAAATCTTCCTTTTCGAAAAAAATGGAGAGAGAGAGAGAGAGAGAGAGAGAGAGAGAGTTCCAACAAACCCATTTTTCGAAATCAAAATGGGTATGGAAACCCTAGATTTTCGAACAAAATGTCTACACAGATAGAGAAAACGAGAGAGAGAACAAGAACGAGAGAGAGAGAGACAGTGAGAGATCGAGAACCTGGTTCTTCTTCTTCTTCGTTGAGAGAGAGAGAGAGAGAGAGAGAGAGTGAGACAGTAGTGTAGCGTGGGTCTCGATCGATTTGGGGAAAAAAGACTGGGGAAGGGTTTTAACCCGATTAATGCTTTTAACTCGCGACCCGTTATTGGGTCAACCCGTAAGCGTTTTTAACCCGCGTGTTCCTCTTTTAAATTTGAGCCCTTGGATCATCCAAGGGCTGGGATTGATTGGTCCGCATTTCCCCTCCCATAAGGGACCCTTATGTGAAGTTTTTTGTATATATATATATATAAATTTGAGCCCTTGGATCTCATCCAAGGACTGGGATTGATTGGTCCGCATTTCCCCTCCCATAAGGGACCCTTATATGAAGTTTTTTGTATGTATGTATATATATATATATATATATATATATATATATATATATATATATATATATATATATATATATTATGATGCATATTGTTCTTTGGCAAAATACGATAAATTTATGGGTACCAACTCATTTCCATCGATGGTGCACAGATCAAATCACCTGGCCCATGTAAAGACCCCAAACAAAAGATCTGAATCGTTCATTAATATAAAAATATTTTCACTGGTGATTTTTTAGAAAAATCAGTTTAATTTGATAAGCGTAAGTGCTTGATCCAATGTACGAATTTTTGTTGAGACTGTAGGATGCTAATTTTTGAATGAAATTTTTTTACATTAGATCAAGTATGTACAATTATCAAATTAAGCCAATTTTTGGTCCGGCCACACAAACAAATATTTTAAAATTAAAGAACAATTCAGATCTTATTTTAGGGCTTGTTAGTGGGCCCTGAAATCTAGTCTGTACAACATCAGTACAAATGGGTCGGGACCCACAGAAGATAAAGAAAGTTACAGAAGGATAAGAAGAGATGATAGTCGATGGCACTCTCTCCGTCTCATTTTGATAGTCTCATATTTCTTTTCGGGACATCCCTATATGCATGTCCATTTTCCATAATTATTCATGAAACTTGGTAAAATCTCATTATCCCCTTAAAAAGTGATGTAATCCTTATGTTCCCTTCAAAAGTGAAGGGTATAAATCGGAAAATTGAAGACTTTTTGATGCAATCATTATGCTCCCTTAAAAAATTAGAATCCCCAAATGTGACTATAAAATTGGAACGGAGAAAGTATTAATTACTGTGCAAGAAGTACACTTGACTGTTGGACCGTAGGTGATAGAAATATAGTACATATAAGCACATATTGCACTGAGTCAATATTCAAGAAGAACGAGCTGGAGAGGTGGAGATAACCGACGATTAGAGAATGGGAATGGAGTGTTCTAGAAGAGTGAAGAAAAGAGGCAATAAGGGACTAAGTTAGTGGAGCTTCAGACTAATTAATGCATGTGAGTACCTAAAGTATCTAGAGAGAACGGTATAATATCACTATTGGAAGAATGTTCCCTTTCCAAAATCAGTGACTGCCCACTTTCTCTCTCTAGAATGACACACTCTGTTAAATCAATCACCTCCGTGAATTTTTTAGACCAATGTCTCATATTTATAGGCATTGTGGGCTAGTACTTAGGCGCCAAGTGTTCCCAACAATATGAGGATACATGTTCCTTCCGTCCACTCTGACCAAGTGAGTGACGTCACCCACCGCGATGGTGATCCTCGCGACACTCAGGCACGCTACTCCACCCTATTGCGATGAACCTCTCATCTTTTGTAGCCACCAAGCCACTAAATCCCCTTCCATTCCCGTATGGGAAAGGTCATGGCTTGTTCATCTATACCAATACTACAGCCGAGCCTCACAGGGCTCCTTGGGCTCTGCCTTTGGACCAGAGCATACAAATGTCTGTTCACTGTATGGTTCATTTGCATTTCACGTTCTTGCCTACAAATCTCTAGGCCGCACTAATGTGTTATTTCTATGGGCCTTTCTCCATGTTCAAATGGCCCATATCTAACATTACATTTCTTTTTTGGGCTTTGCAGAGGTTGCGTATGGGCTTCTATATGCTAGCGACACTAGCACTGGTTGACTTGCATGGCTTAGCCACGTGTCGCGCGACCATATATGACATGCTTCAATTTGAGGTTGGATGGTCAACCATTGACTAAGTCAACACTCTTTAAACGTTGACCTTCCCTACAATATTAAAGTTTCACAATTTTGATTCATAATTATTAGAACTAGAACGAGGATAACTAAAAATTTCAACTTTTCAAGTATGAACCATAAATTCCTTGAGTCTGATAATTTTCAAGATTCCATTAACACCCTTTCATTGATCAATGATACTTTCACCTTTCGAACCCAATTAGGCAACCTCATCCTTGTAAGTTTTCCCGTCAAAGCCAGCTCAGGGCCCCATTCTAACCTACAACATAAAAAATTTCGTCAAGTAAACGTATCGAGGCATGGTATGAAAGTTCCTCATTTGCGACATATGTAGGGTTACATACTTAATTACATTCATCCCTCCCTTATTCTAGTCCAAGAATTCCCGGATTATTGCTTGCTTAGTAGGAGTTGAAAATATCTTACCTAGAAGAGCATCTCGATTTGATCCAAAGTCATTGTCATCACAACACTTGTGCTCCTAACCATTTCCCATGTACCCAATGATCGGTCTCTTCTTCCACTTTAAAGGTAGCCAAAGCGGAAGTGGGGGCTCTCATGTGTAATTTGCCCAACTGGTCCTGCCAAACTTAAAACACCATTGTTTCAAGGCCTCCCTTTGGCACCAAAAATTCCCTCGTTTTAGATCAATGGATACAACGCAAATGACGTCGTTTAAGTTTGTGAAGCCAAAAACCCTAACAAATGGTCCTAATCCCATCTGTTTCTACCACCAAGAGCATCCTCCTTCTCCCTCATTAACTTCTGTTGGCTCTCCATCATCAATTCCTCCTTCTCCTTCAACGCAATCTGTTTCTACTGAGAAGTTGGATTCTAGATGCTTCTACTTCTCCTTATTGCCTTGTGTGTTTGTTGGGAACATTGCTCCTGCTCCTAGCCTTTCTTTAAAGGTGAATTTGTCATCGTTTTCCTTCTTTATTGGGCAATACTCTTGGTTTGCACCGATTGTATTTTGATTGCGCCTAAAACACTTAATATATTAGGTAATACTCTTGATATTAGGTAATACTCTTGATTGTCTAAGATATATTAGTTAATGTTGACTCATATGACTTTTTAATTCGTTTCAGATTTTGGTATCTTTTTATTGGACTAGTTCTTGCTCGGATGGAAAAAGATAGAGTTGAGGGGGATATAGAACGCACTGAAGAGTTATTTACACCATGTATCGGTATGGAGTTTGTGTCAGAAGATGCTGCATTTTGGTTCTATAACTAATACAGAAGGATTCTAGGGCTTAGCATTTGAAAAGACTATGCAATAAAAAGCAGTAAGGATGGTGTGATGACTAATTGAAAGTTTGTTTGTATTAAGGAGAGAGAGAGTAAAAGGCTATGATAAATGAACTTTTACGGCACCACTTGGTAGACGGGGCACGAGAACTAATTGCAAAGCATTTATGTACATATCAATTGATAGGACTTCATTGAAATGGATTCTGAAAAATTTGATGAGACCCACAATCACTTGTTACATCTTCCCGATATAATGAGAACTCAAAGAGGATTGTGTGAGTTCCAACGTATAAATGTTCTCTTAAGTTGTCACACAATTTCATTAGTGCCTAATTAGGAGGGATGTTGAGTTCATGCAAGAGGATTTTAAAGGCTACTTGCGTGCTAGAAGAGGGAGGGATGTTCAATATGGTGAAGCAAGGAGTTTGCTGAGATATATTCTGAAACAAACAACTTATAATCCTTACTTCGTTCACAGAATGCAATTGGATGTAAATGATATGATAACCAATATCTTTTGGGCTGACCATCAGATGATTACGGATTATGGCCTTTTCAGGAATACATTGTCTGTTGACATGACTTTTCAAACTACCCACTACGTTCTAAATTGCTGGTCAATTTTGAGAATTCTAGCTTTTTAAGCAGATATGTAATAACTGCATTCAATAAATGCATTCACATTAAACAGATTAATTAATTTGCAACAATGCCCTCATATTTCAACTTTTGAATGAAATGATTGTTGTTGGTCGAGGGGTTATTTTGAAAAATTGAATAAAATTTTGTTTTGACTTTTTAAAGAAGACTAACAATTTGGAATATCCCAAAATAGTATAAGTGATAGGCAATGTGGAACGGAGGAAGTAATAAAGAGTCTCAACCATTTGCTATTTTTACTTGCTTTAACCATTTTTGTATGACAGTGATTTTCGGTATATGATGAAACAATCCCATCATTTGTGTGGCTATTCGAAAAAAATTGAAAACAATGTCGGGGAAGAAGCCTTTCACCTTTTTCACCGATCAAGATCAAGCAATGGCTAAAGCTGACGCAGCGGAATTCACAAAAATTTAGTTGCGTACTAGTTCAAACGAAAATAGGTCTCGAATCCACAAGAAGAAGAGAAATAACTCTGATTTATATTTGATTAAAAGCTAAATATGCCCATAGGCTACATCCTTATTTATACTAGTAGGAGTCCTAACTAAAAGGAAATTACTTAGAGTGGTGACCAAGCAAAGCATTACTTGGAAACCTAGACTATTTGCTAAAAGGAAATAAAATAAAATCTAACCAAAACTAAACTAAAAACGTGCAAAACAGGCAGCACAAATAAAATCTCCTAATACTAATCGTAACTAAAAATTATTACTAAAATAATGTTTCCATAACTAATAGGGGTGCATATCTTGTCCTGCATCATTCTCCTTTTCTTCAAAAGAACTCGTCCTTGAGTTCTCGTTAGGAACCTGCCATCTTCCATGCCAAATAAATAAATACTTGGAGGACTTCAATCGCTTGATTTCCTTCCAAAAAAGTTCCACACCAAAAATTACTTCCAATGATATCTTCTCAGCATGTTTCAATTGATTGATAAGATCCAATAGATGAATATTGGGAATCCAATCATACTGTTGCACTCCAAGAAAATTAACAAAGCCAACTTGACTTTGTGGATACTCTTGATCTTGTTTCATCTTGGTATTGGTTGACACATCAACAATTGACTCATTAAGACAGGCTGGCTTGACCATAGAGTTGTCAGACGAATTAGCAACATCGATTTCTTCCATTGAAAAATCAATTGGGTCCTCAACAACTTGATCACCAACATCCATAGAATTTTTCTGCTTCTTACCCACCTCCATATCGATTTGCTTATCATTAACTTCAATCACAATGTTCCCTTTGCCGCTACTGCTCATATCAATTTGCTTTGACGTATATTTTTTTTCCAAAAGTTGCTCATAATTCCATGGCAAAAATCTCTCCATCATAAGTCTTTTGATTCTTGACCATGCGCGAATACGACGCTTTCCCAATCGTTCTCTCTTATCTTGCAAATCTAACCACCATCGTAGCTCTCGTCCCGTAAGTTTGCTAGCAAATATTTCCACCTTATTTCAGATGGCATTCTCACATACTAAAAGAAATCATCAATATCTAAAATCCAATCTAAAATATCTTCAAAATACTCATAACCACTTAATTTAGGCAAATTATCATAAGACCTGAAATCGGGTTCTGATTCCTCACTATCAGCATAGTTAGTTAGGTGTTTCCCAACTACAATTTGGGTACCGGGCTGGTGTTGGACAAATCCCACCGCGCTTTCCCAATTCTGGTTAAGAGGACGGCGTTGGGCAAATACCCCCGTGTGATTCTCTTTAACCCTTTCTGGTCCTTGGTTTAGGCGAAGAGTGAGCAGCCGCAGCGCTTGTTGTTCTTCCATCATCTTCCTCGGATCAGCAATCCTTTGAGCAACGTCAAAAGGTGTGTCATTTACTTTGTTTGGTGACATCGAGCCAGGATAAACCCGCTCTGATACCACTTGACGTAGCGGAATTCACGACAAACTAGTTGCGTACTAGTTCAAATGAAAATAGGTCTCGAACCCACGAGGTTCTTGAATCCACAAGAAGAAGAGAAATAACTCTGATTTATATTTGATTAAAAGCTAAATATGCCCATAGGCTACATCCTTATTTATACTAGTGGGAGTCCTAACTAAAATGAAATTACTTAGAGTGGTGACCAAGTAAAGCATTACTTGGAAACCTAGACTATTTGCTAAAAGGAAATAAAATAAAATCTAACCAAAACTAAACTAAAAACGTGCAAAACAGGCAGCACAAATAAAATCTCCTCATACTAATCGTAAATAAAAATTATTACTAAAATAATGTTTCCATAAATAATAGGGGTGTATATCTTGTCCTGCATCAAAAGCAATATCTCTAAGTTATGTCAAATGTGAAACACGGATTGTGTACTTTTCACTGTAATCAAAATGCAGTGAAGAATTTAGGCTACTTTTTTTTGGAGAGTATTCCACATTAATTTAATTGGTAAAGATTTAAATGCTTGCATGTTTGGTTTTGAAGAGAAAATGGAATTACTTGAAACTTGGGAATCTTTGGTTAAAAAAGTTTTACTTGAAGGATAATGCATGGATGGAGAAAACTTGGGAGCTTAGAGAGAAGTAGACACATGCATACATGAAGTATTCTTACAAATGCAGGGATGAGAAGCACACAACTAAGTGAGAGCTTGAATGAAAAATTGAAGAAACACTCAAAGTTTGACCTCAACCTTGATCAATTCTTGACACAACTTGGTACTGTTGTTTTTTACAAGTAGTACAATAAAAAAGAAGCGTCATACTACTCTAGAGGAAAGATGTTTAGAATAAAGTTTTCAAGTTGTCCTATGTTACTTCATGTTGCAAAATTTTGCATTCCTCCTCTCTTTGACTTGTTCCACAAAGAGTTTGACATTACTCTTAGTTGTAAAGTCAAAGAATTGAAGGTGTTCGGAGATGAAATTAGATGTGTGATTCAGAAGCATGGAAAATAAAGAGAATATATTGTGTTGGGTAGAGTGGAACTTGACGCATTAGGAGCTAGAATAGTTGGAGAAGTTTGTTGTAGTTGTTGAAAGTTTGAGAGCTTTGGAACTCTATGTGGTCATGCAATCAAAATGCTCTCGCAAATGAAGGTCATGGAAATACCCGAGAAATACATGTTAGGCCAATGGAGGCTAGATGCAAAGAGTTGTTCATCTAAGGCAAATGAAGTTATGGTGGGGAGACTAATCGGATGTTGGTAATAACGGTGCAGTATAGGTATCTTTGTCCTCAAATGGTGACATTAGCGGCTCGGTCATTCGAAGATGATGAAGCATTTTGGTTGAGAGAGTATAACGAGTTTGTGTGCACAAGTGGATAATATATTTTTGTTTCCAAATATGGCGATGGTGCTTGAAGTAGTGTACCAAACATTGGCATGGAATTAGATTCAATTGATTCTAAATTAGAAAGGGTAAAAGGCTTGAAAAAAAAGTGACAGATTGTGCAACCAAGGGTGGTAGAAGACTGAAGTCTTGGCATGAGAAGTTGAGAAAGAAAGCAAAAGTTGTCACACGATCTCGGTTTAGTCAGGTGTTAATGTTACTTTCCTATAGTAGATGTCAAATATATATATATATTTTGTGTTTACTTTGTGCAATATACATACAAATGTTTGGCAAACTTGTTAGGGCATTGAACAATGTCACACAAAGGTGATTCTCCAAACTCCATCTTCAGATTGACGAACAGTAAGAGTTTAATAGCTATACTCTCTATATGTTGCATTGAAAATTTGATAACATTTATTGTAGTTAGTTGTAATGATACTTTATGTAGGATGGAAAAACACCCTATTATCCATAAACGACGTATTTATTATCTCAAGCATCTTGCAATGCACAAGTTTTAGAGGTCTTTAGTGTACTTAAATTCTGAAAACTGTTTGGATCCAATTATTTGATTAGATTCTTACATCTTATATTCTTGTCTCTTTTTTTAGGAGACGACATTCAATCGAGCAGGGTATATTACTGTCGATCCATCAATCAAACATACCAAGGCAATATTGATTATATCATGAATCAACAATCACCGTGACAATATTGACTTCTATTGGCATCTCACTTTTTGGGTTACATGCACGCACAATTATGTTGAGGATGATTAAGTTATCAGATCACATAGCATTTGTGGAGGACAAAAATTTGGCTTGTAATGCGCCTAATTTTGGGAACATTATATATATTACAAAAGTAATAAATAAAGTATTACAACAATATTCCACATCGGGAATTATATAGATCTCCCTACTAATACATTTATTTACTACAAAGACGACTAGGATTTCTCTATTCCATGGCACCGTCGTCAGCCCTGGCAGTGTCCTGTCCAGGTCCATATGCCTCCAAGCTATAACCTAGCTTACTACGTCAGAGCCGTAGAGCAAAACATTATGGTATTATGCCATGCTCAGACAAGTGTAACATCGTGAGCAATAATGCTCAGCATAAACCACTACCCCTTATCCATACCCTAGCAATTTTTAAAAGATTTTGATAGAAACGAATAACAACAGTTTAATAGTTCCACAGTAAAACATGATGGGATGTTTGGGTCAATGTAAACAGGTGTATCGCACGTATAGCAATGTGCCTCGTATTATCTATCAGTGTCGCCATTCTTCGTCAAATTTGCCAAAGTGTGGACAGCTTCCGACCGCCGGGCCTACAGTTAGTTCACCCCACTCATATGGTACTGCTTCCTATCACCAGGCCAAAAGCTATTGGGCCGTTTTTGTCTCCTTTCAACTAATGGTCACTGACTGTTCCGCTTGAGGTCCCAGCTATCTTGTATCAAGGCGCACACTAACAAGGTACAAGGTCCGTCCACCCCGCGATGCACACGAACATAGTCCCGGATATCTTGTCATCATGGCGCACACTAACATGACACAAAGTCCGTTCACTATGTGTTGTACACGCTTTGCACCAAAGACGACCAAGTTCTCTCCGCAAAGTTGGGATAGTGCTCACGCGGCACTACTGCATCAATTCAATTCTATTCAATCCAATCCATTTTCATTCTCATCTCATTTCTTGTAATCAACCATTAATTCATTTTCTCAAAAACCGTGTTGTGTCATTACCGCATCGTGTCTCATGGATATGCAACATATCTTGTAAAACTTATTTGGTGAATATGCAACTTTTTGTAAAATGCGTTTCAAAATGATGTAGCTTTTCTTGTGTCACATAAAATCATAGCCTTTCCAACGCAATTTTCTTCATAAACCAGTCTAGGGTTAGTAGAAAATAGTACCAAAAATCTATGTAGTCATTTTAAAGAAAATCTCCAGTCTCGTGATTATTCCGTAAGCACAGTGATATATAAAAAGACTAGTCGACTATGTGTTTTTTTCAAAAACCAATCGGGCATTTTTTTTTTGAACGGCAAAAATGATTTTATTAATCTTTGGAAACAAATTACAAAGATTAAAAGGATCCGAAAGACATCACAACACAAGAACACATTCCAACTAGGTTGGCACCCCTCCAAGCGGCAATGCCCTCAAGGACCCAAGGGAAGATAACAAAGTTAACCAGAGATCAACTAGTACAGAGATACAACTTAGAATTTATACAAATTAGCAACATCAATGAGCAAAAATAGGCTTAGAACATTCTCCACCCAAAAATTTTTGAAAACAACATTAACAATTGGGCATTATAATGACGTTAAAAGTTTTATAAGTCAAATTACTAAATGGTCATTATAACAACTACATGTTATTGAAAAAGTGTTTTTAATAACTATCGACTAAGTTTTTCCGAAAACATTTCAAGTTAGTAATGACTAGAAAATTATAAGTATAAATCTGAGCATTATAACGACTACGCAAAAATACTATTTTTAGGATAGGGTCGGAGTATCTACCATAGTTCCGAGGGTAGGTCGGAAGAAGCAAAAGCTAGGTTGATTTTCCTTCAGCGGCCTAATGGCTAGACTTCCATAAGCTCGAACACCTAACTACTAACTTTTCTACTATTATATGGATTGGAGGGCGGTCTTTGGTGGTGGAGAGTGGTGGTTGGTGGTTGAACATGGAAGAACAAGTTGAGTTTTCAACTTGAAAAGTTTTTGGTGAGAGCTTCTTTCTCTAGAAACTACAAAAAGAACAATAAAGGAAGAGGAGTTTTTGGTGTGAGAAATGAAGGATGCAATGGCAGGGGCGGAGCCAGCTTAGAACCAGGCCAGGGGGGCACGTTCCCCCACTGGATTTTTATCGCCTGCTGCTATTTTTTTTACAACTCGCTTTAGATTTACTACATATAATATAATTATCTCATTCCATAACGAGTAGATTGTTGTCTCTAGTAGCACAAGCGCATGACTTACCTCCCGAAGAACCTGGGTTCGAGTCTTCTTGTTGTCTGGTACCCTTTTTTGATGGATTTTAACATTTTCTTTTCTTTTTCCACGTGGGAGAAAAAGAGTACATATATTAATCCCAGTCTCACTAATTTTGAAACAAAAAAATAATTGAAAACAATCTTAGTGATCCTTCTAACAATCGGTTTAATTTTTTTGTCACAAAGATTAAGAATCAAATAGTTAAACGAGATATGATAATTCTATGATTTCTTCAAAAATGAGCTTATCTAGAGTCTTTGAGCAGGCATTGACAATATACTTGAAGCAAGATGTTTTTATGGGATTAGTAACAAAACAATTATGCAGAACTTTTGAAAAATGAAAACTTGTCGGGGTCAATTGTAAATAAAATTACCAACAAATATTTAGTTTTTTTTTGCTTATGTTTAGAAGCATTTTAAAATATTATGCTACAAACTTTTATGCCTACTGGAGAATGTATGAATTTTTGTTCTTAGTGCTTCTTTATTCCCTATATTTTGCTGTAATCATTTTTATTGTGATAAGGTGCCCCTCTGAATGGAATTTCTGGCTCCGCCACTGTGCAATGGGCTCTATGTATGGGCAAGCATGGACACCACCTCCCTCCTCCTTTGGCCGGCCCCCTCTCGCTCCCATGTTCTCCATAAATGCAAAAATAAAGAATAAAATCCAAGATTTTGTGGGATTTTAGAGAACAAAATCTTCGACTATGATGAGATTTGGTAGCCAAAGTACCTAGTAAATCCTATGTCTGTACTTGATAATCTCAGGGAAAATGTTGGAGAAAATCTAGTAGGAAAATCTAGTGCACTAGTTATAGTGCATGGTTTGCATGGCCACCTTTGTTTTAGGGAGTTTTGGGTACTAGTTACACAAAGTATATGCATACACAATTAGACATGTGCCTAATAGTCTATGGAATCTAGGAAAATCTAGGTAAATCTAGGTTGATTATCTTAGAATCCTAAGAATTAATGAAGGAATTATAGAGGAAATCTATAGGATTCTCACAATAACGTGTATATGCATGTAGGTATAGTGTACTTATAATTCTTAGGGAACAAGTAGTCCATGAAGCTTTCTCCCTACTTCCCCTCAATCTTTTTATTAATGGAGAGAATTCTAGAAAATCTAGGGCAATAAATAGGGTTTAGATTAGATTTTGTGGGATTTTTAAATACAAAACTCATGCACATACATGTAAGTATGAGCACTTGTCTTAGTTAGTGAGCAAGTAAGCCAAAGGAAATCTCCACATGCCTTCCTCATTAATGCCTAGATTTAGGGGATTTACCAAGTACCAAGAATCTTAGGCTCATCACGGAGAATCCTAGAATTCACAAGGAGAGTATCTAGGGTTCCTTGTGCTAGTAAATCAAGTAGATATACTACCACACATATATATATACTTAAAAAAGAGTGAAGATCCTTAGGTGTTTCCCATACTTTTACATTCCCAATATGCCCTCCACAAATAAGGCAATGTCAATTATCTCTCCGTGAAAGAGTACGTAATAAGTAACTGACAGATCACCGTTGCTGCAAGTTGCAACTCTTCCCTACAAACAAAAACATTTCTCCCATCATTAACATTGTGAATAACCACAACACTCTGTAAAAGCGTATCGGTTCCCACAAAAAGTCACATCCATTCTTCTTTCCCCTTCTGGTAATTGGGTTTCAAATATTGTGTATCAATCAACTGCGAATTGAGGATGGAGAAATTTCGTTAGCCCAATGATCATGCAATGGCAGTTAAACGTGGATCCATGAACCCATTGAACATGCAAACATCAATTCTGATACTCTCCTCCCGTAAGTCTTGTCTTCCCAAGGCTTTTTTTCAATTAAAGTGCATCTTTTTCCAATCCACACTATTCTAGCCTTCTAGGTTTATAAATTATTCCTATATTTCTTCAAAGTATAATCATTTGTTTTTTTTTTTTAAAAGATAAAAGAAAGTACTATAATCATTTGTAACGCACAAGTTTTATACACTATCACGTAAATATAACTCACTAGCAATAGAAATCATTACCAAATTCACTCCTAGAATCGTTACATATATATTTAGTACACAAACTATTGATCCCCATGTATTATTTCAGTGTATCCGTATAATAGCACTTAAGATCAATCTGTTGAAATGCTTCTTTCTAATTTTTTATCGGTCCACCGCCCATAGAAATGCTCTTTGAATTGAAACTCTAAAGGGTCAGTACCTTTTCCCACACGCTTCGTTCCCAAAAGCGCAAATCATCTCTGTCACATTGTCGATGGTATCCCTCTGAAATCCTCAATTAGAACAGTTCGGAAGTTGTGCAAATTCTCATCGGCTACAAGTTGCTATTCTTTTTCATGTCTACTTCAGAAAGTTAAAAAATTTAAGACTTTTTACATTTAGTCTACTTATGCCCATTTTCCTGGTACCTATTGTTTAATTCAAATAAAAGAAATTGCTACCAATTTAGTTATCCTACTTATTACAATTATGTAACTTGTCATCGATCTTGGTCCATTCGTTTGGCCGAACCATGTATATCGTGTGTCTTGTTCTTGATTTTGTTTTACTGTTTTGTGCGTGAGGTGCGGGTATCGACCCAACATTCTTTGTATGCATGTTTCCCATTCTAAGATCTCTTCTTACTCTTAAAAAGAGAGTGGATTAAGTTCTATGATTCTAACATGCGTGAACTTCTATTTGATGATATTTTTCATTGTAATTGTATACTTGGATGCAGATAAAACAAACACAAGCTAGCCCCGAATTACTTTCTAACCCATAAAAGTAATTAACTGTGGATGCATGACTTCGTCTCGACTGAAAAGCATGTCTTCCTAAACTTCCTGGGAGTATCTCTAGCTATTACTATAATAATAATGTGGTATTATGTATCCCCGGATATCTAGCTTGATACTTATCTCAGACATGCATGCACAATTTACCCGGCATGATTTGAAAAGGAAAATGGTTTCTGAAATCTCAACATCAATAGGTTTGAAATTTTATCCTTTTTTTTTCAATTTTTCTTGTATGGTGGCCATCGAGGTTATTCTTTTCTGCTGGATGTGTAAGGAATTTTACTGAATCTACTACGGCACAGGATTATGGAGTCATTACAATGTAAATGTACTCTTCTCTATACAAATTAAAGTTGGCTAGATATGGAACCAAATATTTTGATGTGGATACAATAGCATAGTTACGAATCTCTATTTGTTGCTTTCAACGAATGCACATAATTAGTTAATTGAAAGAGCTCAAATGTCTTGAAGTTTACGTTCAAACTAACTAGATTAATACAATATTACTCTTTACCGATAGACAAAGTATCCATCAATTCTATGTTTTATAATCGATCACCCTCAGTTACATGTCTACAAGCAATTTCACCGCGAAAAGTGGTAGCTTTCACCATTTCCTCATGTGCAACGCACGTGGTCTCTAACTAGTATTAATAAAGAAAAGAATTTAAGTAAAAATAAAATCAATTTAATAAACTAATTTTTATTTAAAAAAAAAATTAGGGTCATTACATGGCTACTTAGGTACTGTTATATGGTTGCCTCAGTTGGTAATTTGGTCCCAATCAATCCGCTCCTTATTTCTTTTTCTTTTTTTTTTAGATTTTTTGCTCCTTATTTCTTAAAATGACATATACGTAGCCTTGAAATGCAAAATTTTTTTTTTTGATCGGCAAATTGTTTTTATTAATCTTTGAAGAGATAACAAAAGATTAAAAGGATCTCGGGTACACTGGCAAAACGCCACCCTAGAACCAAACCCAAAAGAAAGCAAGGAGCCGACCAAAAACACCCCAACAAAACTAAAACCGCCCAAAAGCTAAAAACAATCTAAAGATTGACTAACAAAAAACTTAAGCCAGAAAAAACAAAAAACCATCAATCCGAAAAGAAATCCACAGCACCCTCCCACCAACATGAATCCAAAAATTAAAATTCCAATGAAAGAGAGACTTCATCATCCAAGTCCTCATAATCCCATGCATCATTTTCCAAATTATCAAGAATAGAAGCCTTCCTTCGGCTATATGCTCAGGGGGCGGACCCATGTTGTGGCAAGCGGGGTCAACTGACCCCACTGGATTGAAATTTCTTACTAACGTGTACATATAATTTTGGACATTTTGATAAATTTGCCCCTTATTCTAGACATTATTTTCTACTATATTTTGCCCCAAGTAATATGAAATAATAACAACCTTGCCCAAATGATTCTCACGGATCACCTCTGATCTTTTGGTTTAGTATTATATTGGATATACTGTAGAAACTTGACCCCCCTTATACTAAATCCTGCGTCTGCCTCTGTAATATGCTCCTCAATTTCAACTAGCTTCTTCAAGTTAAAATTTCTCCCCCCTCTAAATTTAACGCCAAAACGAGCTCCGATATCCATCACCTTACTAGCTTGCTTAAATAGGATAGAGCTTCTGTTTCAAATGTCACAAGAAGACAAAGAAGTACAAGAAATCTCCATATCACCATGTTTCGTTTTGTGAACCTTTACCCCAAGCTCGGCTAGGAGTTTTTTCTTATTAATCTTCGTCTTCAATCTTTTCAGTCTCCTTTCTAATTTTTGTATAGCTCCATGGATAGATTTCTTTCCTGTAATGCTATCCCCTCCTCTTCTCGAAATGTCCAAATTATTATGGTTCCTTGCTCCAAAGGAAAAGCATTAAATCCCATCTTACTATGGACCAACTCCTCATCAATGGCCTCATTATCTACTTGTTCCACAATGTTGTGTGTTCTAAAATCCTGAAAAAGTTGCCTTGTTTGCTTTTCCTTTGATGGTTTAGGGGTATGGCTCGTTTTGGATAAGGATTCAGTCTGGTTTCTGGTCAGCTAGATTAATACTTCAGAAACTCCAGTACAGCGAGAAGGGTAGCAACTTGGGTGTGGTCACTTTCTTTCACTTACCTTTCTCTTGTTTTATAGATAAATCAATTACTGTTGATTCTCTTCTGTGCTGGACACTTTGTTGTGGAAAGGTCTGCATTTTAAGGTCTTGATCTGCTAATCGTCAAGCTCAATTCTTCATGGCGATGGATCAAATTTCAACTCTTTTTGTGGATAACCTCCCCATGCATATCTATCAAGAAGATTTGGTTACATAACCTGTTCTCCAAATTTGGGAAAATTTATGATATTGTTATCCCAAATAAGAGGAGTAAAATTACCAACATGCAATTTGGTTTTGTTAGATTCAATAGCAGCAAGGAGGCGAATTTAGCAGCAAGGAATACTACCATGGCTTGGTATTGGGGTTAGAAATTGGTTGTTCACATTGCCAAATTTGGGGCTGTGAAAAATTCTCAGCATACTAATTTTTATTTATTTTTTGGTAAGAAAATGAGCATGCGAGCCTGTACGTACTTACATACCTGTGTATATTATGTATATTCTAGGCATCCACATACATGTACCAAACTGCCTTGTGGCAGCCGTAGGTGGCATGAAGAGGAAATGGGATTATAGAGTAAAAGCTCCTAATCAAGTTGATGCCCAATCTAAAGCCACAAAAGGAAAAGGAGATTCTACTCAGGCCAAGAAAATGAAATGGGTTTACAGAGCAAAAAATTCAAATCATGATAAGTCCCAGCCTAAATCTGATGAAGGAAAAGGGGTTTTGGATGTTGAATCCCAATCCAAACAATTTGATGGTAATTCTGATTTCCAGATTTTCAGAGGTGCTGGAAAGGCCAACATTCACCACTGTTTCAGAAGTATTCACATCCATTCAAATGGAAATGGCTGGTTAATGAGAAGCGCAGTGGCAAAAATTCGCAAACTACTATCACCTTCTGATCTGCTATGATTGTTTAACAAGGAAAACACTCTGGTCGAACATATTAAGGCTATTGATGGTAGGTACAGTATCATTACCTTTTTCAGTCCAGAAGTTAGAAATGAACATTGAAAGAAGATTGGCTCTCAATTTGGTTTGAAAACATTAACCCATGGTCAGGAGTATCTGCTAAAGAAGAAAGATTTGTATGGTTATCTTGCTATGGTTTGCCCCTTAATGGATGGCTAGTCCCAAATTTCAAATTAATTGGCGATTGTTGGGGTGAATTTTTAAAAGTTGATGAACCTACACTTCATGGAGATTCATTTGAAAGAGGTAGAATTCTCATTGCATCAGAGCAATCCCAACGGATCTCTGGAACCATCCAATTAGAAATTCTTGGTCTGAAATATTTTGTGAGGGTTGAAGAAGACGATTCTTTCAGAACTATCAATTTCAATTCACTCCTCACTCAGTCTACAGCCTTGAAATCCGAAATTTTTGAAGACAGAAATGCAACTGCTCATACTAATGCAATGGTGGAGAATGTAGTTGAAGTAGTGGAGAAAGATGAAGACGTGGCAATGAGTCCTGAATTGGCCCCAAATAATGACAAAGCAGATGAGTTGGAAGTGGAAATTGTGGATGAAACCCCTGTTGAAAATACAGTAGAACAGAAAATAAGGTGGATGAAGTGGATGAATCCCTGATAAACTCATTATTGAGGAAGTTGTAGCTGAGCACAACCCAACTGATCTTCAGATGGTGGTTTTCAAACCATTAAGTATGCCTTGGAAAAAAAGTATGCCTTGGAAAAATGCTCTTCAGTCACAAATTATGGTTGGAATTCAAAATTTGGAAGTCTAAAGGTTGCTCCCCAAATAATCAATGAAGAGCAGACTTCAAACCACTTATGCAGCCATAACTCATTCAATGACATAGCAGGCATCCATATTGGCTCTTCCAAGATTATTAACATGGAGATTGATGAAGACCACTTCTCAAGTTGGAGTGAGTTACCCTTTCACAGAAAGCTGTCAGGAACATCAAAGAAAAAAGTGGGGGCTGAGAAAATCAAAAAGAGAATGAAATCGATTGAAGAGTTAATTGGATTCCCAAATTCTAATAAAGGAGGCAGAAAGACAAAGAAAGGTGTCCTTGTGAGATCTGCATTAGCATCTGTAGCCCTTTCAATATCGAAAAAAATTTGATTCAAACGGTGGGACTTCGGCTCGAGCACTTCCAACCGTCCGATTGAGCTGAAATTTTGTGAGGCCCCTCGGAAAAGTGTTTTAAGAACAATGAACGGTTCGGATTACTCGTGTGGGATCCAAAAGTGGGTCCCCGAACGAGATCGGTACATTTTCTGTCCCATTTTTTCTGTACCCGTATCTTTATCCTTAAAAAATTGGTTTTTGTAGTGTTTATTGATTTTCTAGGGACTATTTTCGGAGCACGCAAAAATAATTCAAACCACTTGTTATTCTTAAAATTTATTTTTATGGATCCCTACACAAAAAAAAAAAAAAAGTATCTTAATCTACTATTGTTAGGGTGCCCTACGAATTTTGAAAGAACCTTGTGGGCTACGATTCCTTAATCAGATCCTCTCACTGGCATTGGCTCTCGAAGATGACCTTCCCTCTCGCCTGAGCTCCAAGCCCTGCACACGTAGCACCCGCGTTAGCACCGAACTGGACCGTAGAGTCCGGAACGGTCCTCCGACGATCAAGTAAGTATCACAGGTTGAAGAAGCATAAGCTCAGATCTAGGGTTTGTGTCAAAGAATGTGTGTACCTTAGGTTCTTGCTGAAGGTTACCTTTTATAGGTGATCCTTGGCTTGCTCTCCAAATACAATCGTGCTAGTCATGTGATGTAACCGCTCGGTTGACGTCATCATGACGAGGTCAAGGAAATAAGTTATGATCACATGCCTCTGTTGGTTACAAACGCATGCACCATTAATGTCTTTGCTGAGTCAGCCCTAGGCTACGACCTTTCGATACCTACACAGTACCTTTTGACATGCATGATTGGTTCAACCCATTCTTTGGCTATGAGCCGAGCTTTTGTGACACTCCGGTCATGGAGTTACCAATGGAACTGGCACTATATGCTCTCGGTAAATTGCCAAGACAGTGGGCCGAAGCCCCATTTACACCTGACAAGTATGTTGGCTCATAATGAACCCCCCTCTACCGAACCTCTTAGGTAACCTCTTGGCAATTTCCCTAGAGGTGTCTCATTCGTTCGTTGAATATAGTCTTTATCAGCTTGCTGTTATTGCTCGGTATATCCGGACCCCTACAAACCTATATCGAAATCAAATTAAGCTAATTTTTTTCAGGAACCCATAAAAAAATATTTTAAGAATAATAAGCTGTTTGACTCATATTTGCATGAACGCATTTTTTTTTTATAGCTTGCAATATATTGTTTGTCTCATTAGAAAACAAGTTTCTTTTAGTGTTTCTTGTCCATTTAACAACAGGGACCTCAGAAATGTGCCGAAATGACGGCATTGTAAGTTCGACAGGCCTGCTGGGCAAATTGATAATGCTCTGAAGGAGTCAGGATTTTGGCCTGACGGGGGCCGATTTAATAGATATATATTTCATAGACCTTTTACTTTGCAATATTATAAATTTTTACATTGAGATTATTCTAACCTAATATGGTAAATGTATATGAATGATTAATAGGAAGGAGAGTAATAAGAGGGTGAATAAAAAGACGGTGAACAAAATTAAATCCATGAAAAATACTCCCTTCATCTTACAATTTTTGTCTCGTATAAAACTTAGGGTCATTTTTAAATCTAAAAAACGCATTTCGGATACAGCTCGTTAAAATTGTTTTGTTTTGTTTTTTTATTTTATTAATTTGTATCCTTGTTTAAACTCGTCCAAGGCGGAATCTTGATCGGCCCTTTTCACGTGCTCACGTCTTCGAGCACAAGAATATCTAGTCATGGAATTTGGCTATATGCTGTCACTTGCGATCGATGTGGGGAAAAGAAAGTTGATAAGGATTGGATCGAGGCGCCGTATCCTTTAAAGTTGGCCTAAATTAACTTTTGACTTTTAAGAAATTGCTTAACAAAAGAAAGAGAGAAAGTCCAAAATATTGTCTGTCTGACTGATTCTTTGTTGATGCTGACATACGTATGAACGCCGGCCCTCCCACCCAAACAAAATAATACTCTCCCTCCCAAAAAATTTGGCCTTCTTTTAGATTTCAACATATTATGTATAATACACAATGTTATAAAAAAAATTTAATTTTTCAAGTTTGCCCTTCATTAGTTGACTCTAATAAAATAAGAGTTAATCAAGTTTTGAATTTAAATTATTTTTCAGAAAGCGAAAAATCTTGCCGCCAATGTAATCAGAGAACTTTTTTTAATTTTTAAAACTCACTTTAAACTTTAAATTTACAATTATTCTTCTTTCGGTCTCATTGTTTTGATTGTTGGAAGCATCTCAAGGGCAAAAATGAAATTTATCAACTTTCCTTTGTTGAAAATTTTAAATTGACCCTATATTTTGGGACAGCCAAAAAAAGAAAGTAGACCAAACTTTTTGAGATAGAAGGAGTACAAAAAGAAAAGGTTGTTTTGGCCATTTGGCCCATTTTGGGTCCACTGCAATGGTCACATTGACTTTTTGAAGTTTGTCAAAAATTACTTTCCCGGATCTTGATTTATACTATATGTTTGTCATACTATATGTTTGGAACATATTCATCTGATGCTTATCAGTTTTTCAAAAGACCGATATAGGGTCAGATACAAGTCGATATCAGCTGATATTTGACCATATCACCAATACCGTCACCTATCCTGATACTGCTATTACTATGAGGTCACATCTTATTTATATGAATCGTTGGATAGTGATACACACATGCATATGCATTTGTATATGTATGTACGTATGCAAATCCATGTATTATAAAAAAGATTGTAGTATTTGATTCAGAACCTTGAAGACTTTATTCTGTCAAGTTACTAAAGCAATCCAACGGATTTGGGGCATGTAGAGCTTGGTATTACACTCATGAGCAATCACAGTCGTCCGTTTGACAATTAGCATTTTGGATTATCTTATATAAAAGATAAGTATTTTATATGTAGGATAATTTCATTTAATCCAGATTGTGAATTGCCGAATGGACGAACATGATTGCTTACTATATGGGTGTAGTGAGCAAGCTCACTACAGGTCCTCTGAGCAACAATCTGGCTGCATGTGGTACAATAACATCAGTGACTCTTTGTAAAAGAAGGTAACAAAAATAATCTTCCATACATGTATTCCTTAATAAAGCAAACTCTAGATTTGCTATTTATGTTGTATAAGGATAACTAAATCTTCTAAAAAACTCTAGAAGAACTAACAAAAACTATCCCGATCAAAAAAAGAAAAAAAAGAAAAAAAAGAGAGGACTAACAAAAACTATTGCATATCCTAAAAAGAGTTCAGAAGAATTATTTTTTGCAAAAAGCAAAAACTTACCCACGGACTTCACTTCAAGATTTTGTCAACTAGAATCATTGTCCATCATTCAACGGATGTGAAAAGATCCTCAACCACTTTTATATGGATAAAGCATATTCCTTGAGGAAATCGATCTATAATCACTTGATGAATGATGAGTAAAGACATATATTGTCCTAAAGAAGATGGTGAAGAGCCCCTTGGTGTAGAAGTACCATAGTTAAGTGTAATTGCAATGGTTCTGATATTGCAGTCTCTTGGTATATAACAATTCAGTTCCAACTCCAAGACATTAGAATCATGAAATCAAACACATATTGTGATATTTTTGAGGAACGACTGCCTTGGCTTATTATTCTTCAATGGATTAAAGTCACACTTAATCAATTATGTTCATGCAACTTATTTGTTAGATTCACATAAACCCTGGTCACAATCAAGATATATATTATGGTGAATCACCATATCGCGGCATTTTTTCAATCAAACATTGACAGTCACTTCTTCTGATGACTCAAAAACAAGGAATTCATTCAGGAATGCATTTGATTTATTTCCATGATTCAACATAGACGAGAAAGAGATAGATTGCCTTCAATCAAATAGCACAATAGTAATATGAAGATTATGATGCATCTATAACACAAATCAAGAGGCTACATCGAATGCGAGAGAACTGATGATATTTGCAGAAGAGTGGAGATAATGGTATTCATCCGATACATTCAAGCTCGTCATGCAGTGTTGTGAAGAGAAAATACCATAAAGAGATTATAGAGATTGTCCTCTTTCCTTTCGCCAAATTAAGGTTCTTTTCTCTGTAGGTTTCTTGACAAATTTAATGAGGAAAATTGGTAATGTGCCTTCGACATGCAAGGAGAATTAATGTTGTAAATAACCGTAAATAAGATGCAATGATCGCTCGGCAGAAAAGCCCTGTGGTTGTAATAGTAAGGTACTTGGAATAGTTGCTCGTCAACACATCCTTTTGTCTCTATGTTAGTTCCTGAAAGACAATATTCCATATGTATGTTGTTCAATCTCTTGTTTAGTGTTCTTTACATAGTTCTTTTCCATGCATTTACTATTAGTTAGTTTAGGTTGAGTTTCCTATTTGATAAAATAAACAGTTGGTTTTAGCAAATCACTTTATCATTTGCTAAAATCAAAGATTTGGCTTCCTCAGTTGATTTTAACAAACGAAAAACAACCTATTAATATAACAGCTATATGTGTGGTCGGTTATAGTGTATGTTGTATTGTTGTTTTTAATATCGTGACCATGGTATATCTGCATCGAAACTTAAAAAAGAGTAATAGATCTTGAGGATGAAAACAACAACGCGCTGCTAGGATCATGGATTTGATTTTCATAAGTGGATAGATAGTACAAGCCAACAATAATATGTTGACTAGCTAAACGTGGTGATGTTGATCTGGTCCAGCTGGGGTAGCCCGTTCAGGCTGATCATTTGACCATTTTGCGCGGTTTTCCTCTGCTGCTTCTCTTCTGAATTGCAGTTCAAATGCTTCTCTTGCAATCCCAATTGGCTTCAGACCGCGCCCTGCGGTAGTACTTCGAACACACAAAATCAACACCAACACAAAAATACATGTGCATTTTAATAACTTAAATATCTTAGCCATTGTTCTCCCAAATTTCAAGTACCTTACTAAGAGCAAGTGATGATTTATAGGGAGAATTATGGTGTGTGTATATATACTCAGGAAGTGAGCATGTATACAAACATTGTTATTTAACTTCCAATCAGCTTTGTCGATTATACAGAGAAAGGACAAAAGTTGTTCCTATCAGTTGTGTGTTGATGACAAATTTTTCAGTTGTAAAAGGTAATCGAGACAAGATCAGCCAGTTAAAGTTTAGGAAAATGGTTTGGGATACAAAATGTTTTAACCCACTTGTGGGCACAGATGTGTTCAAAATCGTTTAATTGTGTATCAATCTCAAGTGTATCTTTGGAGTCCGTAGGATTGGTCTAACTTTTATGCTAGATTTGTTTAGGATAGGGATTAGGACCACATTTACCAAAATCAGAGAAGTTGATGACACGTCTGGAGTCAGAATTTGCAGCTAAAAAACAAATAAAGATTCAGGCTGTGCTGATCTGTAGATTATAAGCAATTGGTTGCCCGTAATTTTATCCAAGGTGGAATTTTTTTAAGTGCAACTTAGCGTCACCAGTAGCAGTATAGGCTATAGATGGATAAAATAAGATGGATTCTATTGATCTATTTTAGTTCTTAGGTTGACTGATTCATGCATGTATGGCCTTGAGCCTTTTTGAGTCATAAGGAGCAAATACATCTTTATCCATATCCTTCTCAACAAAAAGTAAAGAATCAAGTAGTCCGGTTCAGATGTGTAGACAAACAATGGAAGATCAGTTTTTCTGTTTGAGCGAAACGGGGCTGCCAAATCCTGCGTGGCATGTTAAATGGTCAAAAAAAGCAATCAAACTAGGCCCCTCATATCAAGCTGGAGCACTGATACATACACAAAAAACACACCCATAATTCACCCAGAATTTGAAAATCAATGGCCCAGATTCACTCCAAGTGAATCTGGGCCGTTGATTTACACTTTCGGGGTCAATTCTGGGTCGCCTTTTGGGGCACCCAGAATTACTGATCAAGCTGGATATATGGATCTTGCTGCTGATTTTTCTCTGTTTATGCTTGCTGCCTCATTCAACTTTGGTTGGATGTTTGTTTTTATTTTCCCCTTACGTTCTTCTAGTAATGGTTCTAGCTCTTGCCAATTTTTTTACTTGAAAGGTGATCATTGGAGAGGAAATTTAGGATAAAAATTGAAACTCCAAATTTAAAGGCAAGGTTGGAGAGGGAGAGTTTTTGATGCATGCAGATTAGATATTGGAATTTTATTTTACTATTCTAGTTTTAGGATTTTATTAGGAATCTTTATATTTTAGTAAAATTGTCTAGAATCCTAGAATATTAGGTTTTTTTTATTTGGGTTGATTTTATTTCCTTTTTATTATTTTCTTGTCCACCAGGATTATGATTTAGCTTTCGATGATTTTATTTACTTTTTAATAATTTTAGGGATTTATTGGAAAGCTTCATATTTTGCTATTTCCTTTTCGGTCCTAGTTTTCTATATAAAATAAGTTGTAGGGTGACATTAAAATTTGGTTGTTGATTATTGAATTAAAAAAACTGAGTATTTACTCAATTATTGTTTGTTCATAGAGGGAGTACCTCTTGTTCAGACTTGTTCAAGTTTATTCTTGCAAATAGTTTCGTATAAAGGAGGTTGCCCTGCATCAGTTGGGATTAGAACGCAAGTTTCAATCTTGACTATGGGCGTAGGACGTGCTGGAGATTGAGATGGACGAGACGGTCCGATAGCTTTTGTTGAGGAAGTCTATGAACGAGATGAGGTTGCCCGAGAAACACGAATGGAGGAAAGGTTTCAACAACTTAAGCATTGATTGGAAGCGGCGTTAGGTGCGCTAACTGATCAAATTGCTACCTTGTTTGTTGGTGGAAATCTGTCTCGCCGTCGTCTTGTTATAACTCAGTTTCCAAAAGAGGAGGAGATGTCAAATAACGTTTCTATCACCAAACCTTTGGCAGGTAACTATCAGTTGAGGGGGAGGACAAGGGCAGTCAAGGTTTCAAATCAAGATCTGCGACTTTGGGAATCTGGTTGAAAGATTAACTTTTTTGAGTTCTTGAGAGGTACGACACCAAGAAAAACCCTAAAGGTTAATTCGGTGGAGGAGGCTACCATTGGATGGCCTTTCACTTTGAATAATATTCCAGATCCAGTAGTGGATTGGAGCAAGCCACCAATTTTTTACGAGAAAGGGTAGAGGAAATTACAAAAGTAGAAAACAAAAAATTTTGTCAAAAAGAAAAGAAAAAAGGAGTCACAATGTTGGCGTTGGAAACTAATTTAGAAGAATCAGCTAGATTTGATTATTATGAAAATGTTAAAGATGGTAAAGTGACCAGAATAATAATGTTGATCCATTTTGGACGTATGTTGACGATTTTGCAAGAAATAAGGTATGGGCTTCATGCTTAACTTTGGAGCTTTCTCTGCTAATATTTGAAAATTCTTCTTTGGAGTTTAGGTTTGAAAAGATTAATTTAAAGTACAATGTTTGTAAAAAAAAAAAAAAAAAAAGAGTCACAACGTTGGCGTTGGAAACTAATTTAGAAGAATCAGTTAATTTAAAGTACAATGTTGATGTAGACAAGATTCGAAGAATTCAATTGTATAAACTCGATGACGAGTTTTTCAAGCCGGGGAGAATGATGCAGATTAGATGTTGGGGATTTTATTTTACTATTCTAGTTTTAGTATTTTATTAGGAATCTTTATATTTTAGTAAAATTGTCTAGAATCCTAGAATATTAGGTTTTTATTATTTTCTTGTCCACCAGGATTTTGATTTAGCTTTCAATGATTTTATTTACTTTTTAATAATTTTAGGGATTTATTGGGATTCAGCTTCATATTTTGCTATTTCCTTTTCGGTCATAGTTTTCTATATAAAATAAGTTGTAGGGTGACATTAAAATTTGGTTGTTGATTTTTTAATGAAAAAAATAAGTATTTACTCAATTATCGTTTGTTCATAGAGGGCGTACCTCTTGTTCAGACTTGTTCAAGTTTATTCTCGCAAATAGTTTCGCCAAAGAAGGCCACCCTGCATCAGTTTTGTGGATGCAAGCGATACGGAGATGCCCTAACTTTCTAGTACATTTAAATTACAGACTCCTAATTTAATTTCAAACTTTTGCATCTAGAAACACTTTACTAGGGCTGTCAAAAAAAAACCCGCGAACCACGAATCCGGACCGTAGGTTTTGGATTGGGCCCGTGGATTAATGGTCCGGACACGGATTGAAAAATTAGAAAACCGTGCTTCGCGGTTCGGTCCATGAATTTTCATAAAAGGACTGTGGATAAACCGAACCGGACCGTGAACTATTTAAAAAATAAAAATTATATATATATGTGTGTGTATATAAAAAATATTGAGATAAAATTATAATTTAACACATTATTCATAATTATTTATTTTAAATGGGTGAATGTGATATAAACAAAAAGTAATGGTACAAACTGTTGTTTGTAATTATAAAGTCACCGTATATAAAACCAAGCTCAAACTCCAAACCCTAAACCTAGGAAGAGCCAAAGAGAGGTGATTTTAACACATCGTTTTGTGCATGGATGGATCCTTCAAGTGTACAACATGATAGGGGCGCAAATATGCCCATTAGCGGCCCCTAATTTATTGTTGTTACGCCCATTTAGTATATTATTTGGACCTTAATACTCGTTTTTATCTATTTCAGGATTTGTGGAACTCGTGAATAATATTTAGAGCTAAAGCGCAGAATTATATTCAACTCTGAGTCAAAACAAAGCCGGTGCCGATCGAATTAATTGAGATGAGACCAAGTTTATAATGGATTGCAAAAGACAAAGCATTGAATCATATTTCCATGTGGAGATTTGCAGCACGTGGTTTGGAAATAAGTTTTGCATGTGGGGACCATGGCATATTAGTTACCAGCAAGTAATTGGTTTTTCAAAGCTCTAATCCAATTCCAGAGTGATGTGGTCTTGTTGGCTGCTAGTGTTGCTCTAAAGATTGTTACTTCATCTATCTTTTTCTCATTTTTTTTTATCTAGACTGATTCTCTCTATCTCTCTCTATTTTGTTTCATAAATATTGGGATTATAATGGTAGTATCTAGTATGGCACTTGAATTTGTTTTTTAATTTAGTAATGATGCTTGAATCTGTTTTTTTTTTTTTTTTTTTAATAATCTGGGCTATGAATTTGAAATCTGGTATCTATTTTTTTATTTATTTGTGGAATGTAATAATCCGTGGATTAACCGTGAACCGAACCGTGAGTTTTTTTATTATTTCGGAACCGGACCGTAGGCTTTTGGATTGGACACGGATTACCCGTCCTTGGACCGTAGATTTTTGGTTTGGTCCTCGGATTTATACCAATCCGGACCGTTGACACCCCTACACTTTACTACAAAATAGGTATCCGGTAAAAAAGACAAAATCTCTCTTTTCAACTTCACTTTTTTTGTGAAAAAACATTTTGCACGCAACATTCCCGTTATTGAAAGTGATAGTCTGTTTTGAGCTTCTTTCTTTTCTCTGCCACTCTCCATTTTTTGTTAGTTGATACTAATATCTTTAAGGGAGATTCTATGTAAATAAAGCTCTTTGGGTGATTAACTCTAATTTTTACTGACTAATTAATTCGTGTCAATTATCTTTCCATACTGATATAGGTGCTGAAAAACTCCAGTTCAGTCTTCCCAATTCATACTTTGTTAGGCCATTTACAATGTTTTTTGATTAGGTTTAGTTGGTTATTGGTGTTTCAAGACCCAAAAGGTCAAGGACGTTAAAGTATACATTTTGAAGTAAGCTTGGAGCTTTAACATGCAAAGGGGTGCGAAAGAGGAGTCAAAAAGCCAGGTTGCAGCATCCATTGTCCGAACTACCACTTTCCTTGACCGGACCAACCTCCAGAAGCACAAAGCATGCTTGCAGCATCCATGGTCCAGAGCACCAACACCATGGTTCGGACCATCAACCCCATCATATGTGAATAGCTCCCAGGATGCATGGTCCAGACCACCAACATCATGGTCTGAACCAACGGGCACAGGAATCAACAATTTAATGCCTTTTTATGTAATTTTTGGGTCCTCAATTATAAATAGAACATCCAAACATTATTTTAGGGTTCCGAACTATTTTGAGCGGCAATTGTTGAGAGAGAAAATCCTTATTCTGCATGTTCTTTGTGAGTTCTACAAATCAAAGGATGTCAATCATCTCCATGGCTACCTAAAACCCTTTTGTAGGGGGAGGATGAAGCTCCACACCAAGTAACCTAGCTTTCTCTATATAGATTAGGGTTCTTATCCGAATAGGATTATATGTTAAGAACTCGGTTTTATGGATATAAATAGAATTGTTTCACTTCTTCCATTTCGTTGGGTATTTGTACACATGTTTCCAAATACCGTTCATATAATTATTTTCAATGTTGTGCTTGGAGTTTTGCGATAGATTATGATTGTAAGATGGATCGTTCCATTGGGCGGCGTGACACAGTGCCAGTGTGACAGTCCATTTTATGGGATAGTCTATGCCTTTTAACAATCACAAATATCTTCTTGATGATTATCGATAGGGATTGCAAGCCCTAGCGATAGTTTTTTTATCGATTTGAATAGAAATCCAATTTATGTGAATGCATGGTTACACAGTACGAGTGGATTCAGAACTCTAGACCTTCTTCCCTCATAGTTTCACTTTTTAATTATTTCTATATTTAGTTTAACTAATTTCACAATCAAATCAATCAACTCGCTTTTCCTTCAACTAGTTTAGAAATTAATCAAATTTATTGTAACTCAACCAATCTGTCTTTGTGGACTGATACTTAGGCTTAGACACTATTCTCTTGAGTAGTAGTTAATTCATAGTTCTTATAAATATATTTCTGACTTGGCACGACACGGTCATGTACTCTTTAAATAGGAACTTTAAGGTTTCGATTTGGAGACACGACTGATTACTCTCAAATTTCACACACACACTTAAGGCAAAAGAGGAAAAGGAACAGCTTGGTCTTTTCTCTCCTATCCTTTCTTTGTTCGACGCATGCCCCCTTCCTTTAACCCCCGTTCATTTTTCATTTTCCGTTCAACCTAATTTCACAATATTTAGTGAGTTACTAATCAATTACTTGTGAAAAAAATATTTTTTGAAATGCCTTATGTAAAACAACTAGATGCCAACCTTTCTGGCTGGGCGAAAAAGGGTGTAGTGTTTGTGTGAAGTGTTTGCATGTGTCTGTGGTGCAGCTTGCAGGTTTCCTATTCACACTCTTTTAGGAGGTGTAGTGTTTAATGTTCAGTGTGTTTTGTCATGGAAGTGCCAAAGGGGGAGATTGTAAGCCCAATAGGCCGAGCTTCCTTTGGTTTTGGCAAATCCATGCCCAAAACATATACATTTGGGTGTATTGTATTTTTTATGGCAATGTAATCTTTGGTATTTAATTTTAGAGTGTCTGTTTTAGGTGTGGAAAATGAATCATATCAACATGTATTTTTATTTCGAGTGCGGTAGTTTTTTTAGTCAAGACGGATTGCTCTTTTTGAAGACAAAGTTTGATGCTACATGTTTTTGCTCGAGCATTTCAAGGATCTCTACTAGCACAACATTCTGTTTGAGTTTGCTGGATGTTTTGCTTGAGCAAAACAGTCGGCAAAAATGCACAAGGAAAATGTTAGATGCTGCACGTTTTGCTCGAGCATTTCAAGGCCTTTTATCAGCAAAACATTTTGTTTGTTTTTGCTGGATTTTTTGCTCGAGCAAAATAGCCGGCAAAAATGCCCGATTCTGCAACTATAAAATCTCAGCGATTAGGTCTTTTCCAATCACCACAGCAACCATATTTTCGACCCTTTATGCCTTTCTCTTCGAAATACCATTATAGAGTGCTAGGGTTCATGAACTTTGAAGATTTGTGAAGGCCGTCCAATGCCGTGAGATCAAGATCATCTTCAAAGGGTTTTCTCATTGATATTCAATTCAACGTTTCTCTATCAAAGCCCTTTCGTGGAGTTCGAAAGGCAAATCATTTGGAAGGCTTGAGGATTCAAGACATGGCGATCATGCAAGGGTGTGATGTACGTGGATTCGGCAAGTAGGGCTTAGGATTCGTGGTGAGGATACATGGTCATCAAGTAAGTCTATTTGTAATCACACAATGTTTCTAGTGCATGATTCCTTCCCGTAGTTTTTTCCCATTTAGGGTTTTCCACGTAAATCGGTGTTCTTCGATTGTTTGTTTTCGTTTCATTGATTGGTTAAAGTTTTGATTGGTGGGTCAATATTTAAAAGAGATTAGATTAAAGAAAATCTATAAACCTAGACAAGCTAGGGTTTTACAGACGTCATCGGAAAAATCAAGCTGAAAGGACTGCACCAGCATGCGCTCATCTTGGTGGCCATAGAAAATTTCACCAAATGGGTGGAGGCAGCTTCTTTTCCTCACTTAAGGTAGAGCAAGTGGCGGAGTTCATTCGTCACAACATTAACTATAGATATGGAGTACCTAACGAGATCATTTGTTACAATGGCTCACACTTCAAAGGCACAGTCAAGAAGCTCTTCAAGGAATTCGGGATCAAGAACCACTGATCATCAACATACCGGCCTAAAACAAATGGGGCCGTGGAAGCAGCCAAAAAAAGCTCAAAAGCATTCCTCGAAAAATCACTGATTCCTGCATCGATTGGCTCGAAAAGCTCCCTCACTTTGGGGATATCAGACCTCTGTCATAACTTCAATTAATAGGCTTGACACCTTACGCTTTGGTTTACGAGATGGAAGATATCCTGCCCATAGAACTAGAATTACCCTCCCAGAGAGTACTAGGCGAAATAACATTATCGTGGAAGATAGCCCTCTTGGATGAAAGGATGTTGAGGGTATGTAGTATGCCACGTTCAGGGGTATCAACAAAGGATTGCATGGGCATTCAACAAAAAGGTGAAACCGAGGGATTTGAAAGTTGGAGATCTAGTGGTCAGGGAAGTACGCCGGTATGTCTCTAATCCTAAGGGCAAGTTTCGACCCAATTAGGGTGGACCATACGTCATCAAGCGAATCCTCACAGGGGGAGCAACATACACCGCCGATCTGGACGGCATGGAATTCAGAACACTTATGAACCTCGACAAACTCAAGAAGTTTTATCCCTAAGAGAAGCTCGATTGACTAAAAACCACAAGGTTAGGCAGTGCCAGGAAAAAATTAGAGCAAGCCTGTTTGGTCAAAAACCCGAAAAGGCCGCTTAAGCAAAAATGAAGGCACAAACAAAAGAGGCTCACAAAGTTGAAAACCCCACTGGGGCAACTATTGGCAAAATTGACCGCAAAAGGTGAGTCAAAACACCTTGAGGGTATCCTAACAAAAAATAAGTTCATGAACTACGAAACGGCCTAATGCCTTTAGTGGGATACGTAAGCAATCTCTCTCGAGATGCGGCCTGAACATTTTGAGTAGTCGAGGTTTGACAAGGGGCAAGATTTAGTTGTGTCAGTCAAACAACGTGGTTAATTCACAACATCCTTTTGAGTAGAGATAATAAAACAATAGATTCCTTCTTACAATATAAAAGCATAATTTCTGTAAACAATTTCTATACATGAATTTTGTCAAAATATGAGGGAACACCTAACTAAGTTGCTGGCACATCACGATAAAACTAAGTCCTCTGTCTTTTGTTAGTCGAGCTCTCCTTAGTCTCTCCAGTCTCGATTTCTTCAATCTCTACCTCAATCTGTCTCCCTTTGCATCCTTCGCAAAAAGTCAGAACTTAACGATCCTCCCCGAAGCGCACATAAGCTTGGCGGAAAGCAGCATCATGAACTTTGGACTTCGCATATACAGTTTTAGTAGGGACTATCACCTGCCTTTTTTCAAACTGACGTGGAAAGTGGATCGGAAAATAGAAAACGGCTCAAGTCTTTGTAAGAACCACCACTCCGGATTGCTTTAATGTACTCCAAGTCATCACTATGATTTCATACCAGGGGCATACCCACTGAATTTGATGTCCTTCCCGGGTTGTCAGCCACTCCCTCCAGCCACCCTCATGAAGAAAGTCTATCAAAACCCAACGCCATGAAAAGTCTCCTAACACATAAGGGAGTTGCTCAGGAGTAGGGATGGGCATGGGGAGGGTAAGGGGTGGATACCAGTATCTCCATCCCCAATCCCAAACTCATATCAATCCTCATCCCTTCCCCAATCTCCACTAGGGATTTTATTTTTTAACCTTCATCCCCGCCCCAATGCTGGGAACGGGGATCCCCACGGGGATCCAAAAGTTTACTCAAACTATTCAAGTGAATACCAATGAAGTATTAAAATTCAAAGCTAATGACAAAAGTAGTGGGCAAAAATAATAACAACGTACCAAGACACTCAAAAGTGCTACTGTTGTTCTTATTCTTGTTCGTTTTCTTTTTCTTTTTTTGTTTTTGGTTTCTGAGTAGATTAAAATTTTACTCAAAAATGCTACATAAAACTGAAGTAAAATAGAAAATCTTCCTTATACAACCAACCAACGAGTTATAACTGATAAACTTATTGGGGGAAAAAATACTTATAAACTTATAATATAATATGTGAATGGGGATGCGGGAAGGGGAGGGGAACGGGGTGGGAATTGGGGAGGGGACTGACTTTACCATCCCCTACCGATCCCCAATTTTTTTTAAAAAAAATCCCCATACACTATCCGATCTCCGAATCCCCTACCCATTCGAGGAGGGGGACTGATTGAATCGGGGAGGGTCGGCTGAGATGGTCATCCCTAATTAGGAGGGTCTACCACTCATAGTTGTGAGAACATGTGAGCAAAAGAAAATAGAGGTAAGTGGGAAGATAAGTCAGACTTAAAGAAAATTAAACATGGAAGATAAAAATTGAGCGAACCTGTAGTTGCAAAAGACTCCCAACCAATTGCAAAGTAGGCTCCTTAACCTTCACATCCAACCCAAGTATTGTTTCAGCCAACATCAAGCTTGCAAAACCTTTCATTTTACCAATCTTAACAATTATATTCAGCAGCAAAGGATCGCCTCGGCCATCCGAGTGCACTAATAATAATTGATGAAGCAAGCACAGACGCATGGCAGTATAACAAAAGACCCGCTCGGCGGAAGATCTCTGAACCCCTGTGGCCCCGAAATAATTAACCATCCCAAACAAGCTTAGGGTCTCACCCTTCATAAGGAACTTTGCTTTAGCATTGGGTATTAATACACTCTCTCGTTGAGTATGATCCATTATGACCGTAAATTCCTCAACGGTTGGGCATATCTCTTCTTGATAAAAGTGGAACACGTGAATCTGAGGGTCCCATGAGCTTGCGACAGCTTGAAGAAAAGGAAGATTAAGTTCATGCTGCTTGTAACAGAACAAAAAGTTCAAACCGTAAGCTCTGAAGTTCATACGGTCAACATCATCAAAAGCTTCGATCCATTGAAGTAATTTTTGTGCAAGACCTACCATCATGGGCTAGGATACAAATTCGGGAGTGATTTAGTGGCATCCTTAGGCCCTAATCGTTGCCTGATATATGCGAAGTTGTTTCCAAAATCGTCAGTCACGCCATTAGGAATTTGTTTCCTATTCTCATCCTCCGTTGGCCACCATTCAAAATGTTAACCGACATTTCATAATGTCGGCCGCAAAACCCTATCTCGGCCACAATTTCGTGAGTCATACAAAATACGGTTCGACATTTTTAATATGTCGGCCATGGCATTGTTAGAAGTAAAAAATGGTTTGCCTAGAAGTTATTTGTTGAGCGTTATCGCTCACAGTGTTGCACTTGTGTGATCTTGGCATAATACCACGATGTAGCTTTGCGACTCTAGCGTATTATGCTAGGATTTAGAGACAAACATGAGGAGTTCTACAAAATGGGAGCTTATGGAGTTGAATAGGACATCGCCGGGGCTGATGGATGAATAGAGATAACCCTATCTTACCTAATAGATAACAAATGTATCGGCAAGGCAATTTATGTAATTTTCATGGTGGGGTGCTATTGTAAGACTTTTTATCATTTTTATTAATAAATTAATATTTCCAAAATTAGGGGCATTGAGCCTTAGGTTAAAATGCTCGGCCTTGGGTAGAATGGGTAGACCTCACGTTTGGCTTAAATAAGAGAATTTTTGATAATTTATACCATAACTATTTAGCATAAGTTATATATTTACTGTATAGTTGGTGACCGCATGGAATGGACTAGGCCACGACAACTGTAATGAAGGACCGTCTAATGGTCCGACCGGATCAAACCCTGCCAACTGAACCATAGACATTGTGTAGCTAATGCAAGCATTCATTGTTTCGATCAACGCAAATCGACCCCCACCCAATGCACACGTACTTGGACCCATGACATGGTCTCAAGCATTGAACAAGTTTTGCAAGAGACGACCCCTGATTTTTACTGGAGAACTTGAGCCGACCTTGGCCGAAGCCTGGCTTAAGGAGATCAAGGTGTTACTTAGCACTTTAGAAATCACTCGGGATGGAGACCGTGTGGCTTTAGCTGTTAACTAGCTGCAAAACTCGTAATAAACAAATAAAAATTTTAGTAAATAAAAATAAAAATTTCGTCATAAATCAAAACTATTAAATTTTACTAACCTTTTATTAAATAAAAAGACTAGTCCTCGTACACTATTTTGTTCCCCACCAAGTCTCAATAGTATTAGGCTTCCTAGATTTCTTTCATTAATGTGTGTGAGAGAGAGAGAGAGAGAGAGTTGGTTACGCGGTTGAAGACAAACTATTAAATTTTACTAACCTTTTATTAAATAAAAAGACTAGTCCTCCTACATTATTTTGTTCCATAGTTTGGCAACTTGATCTTGTGTTTCGATTTTGAACTTTCCACCTAAGAGTTGGTTACGCGGTTGAAGATGAACCTTTATCTTTGTTTGTTAGATGAACCTTTATCCTTATTTGGTTACCGGGGGGCCAAACGGGCATCAAAGAACAATATATATATATATATATATATATATATATATATATATATATATATATATATATATATATATATATATTTGTTTTTTTTTTAGTTTTTGAGGGCATGGTTCGGACCACCAAAACCCCCATCCGGACTATCGGTTCAGAATGTACAAAAAAATTAACAGGTCGCATGGTCTGGACTATCGGGTTGGATTGTGCAAAAATTTGGCAGATTTTGCTCACAAACTCCAAATGTTCCCAAATTCATTCCAAAGTCAAATTTTGATGTCTTAGGCCAAAAATTGAAAATGTAGAGCAACTAATGAACATCAAGGGAGAGTAAAACAACAACCAATTTCATCAAACAACAATCCATAGCATAGATCACAACATCAAACAACAATCCATATCATAGATCACAAAATCAAATGGAACAAAACCCATTTATGAGAGAGAATCATGATTTTGGGAAGATTAAAGACCAAGAGCAAGATATATGCAACACATCGCATAAATACAATTAGAGGGAGTAGAATTTGTCTTCCTACCTCAAGATTGAAGCTTCAAATATGATGAGAAAACAAAACCTAAGAGCTTGAGCTTCCAAACCCGAAATACCCCCTTCCAAGCTAAAACCAACACCACCCAAGCTTGAAATCACGTAGAAGAGAAGATTTTATGGTAGAACCTTGAAGGAATTTTGTTTTGGTTGAGCTTTGGGGTGTAACAATGAAGAAAGTTGAGAGAGGGAGAGAGAGAGAGAGAGAGAGGGGCAGCTGCAAAATTAGAGGGAGAGGGTTGATTTTTGTTATGTTTTGTATACACACATGTGTATACACATCTCCCACTTAACACTTACACCCCTCATGTTTCAAATGTGTTTTAAAAAGACCCAAATGCAATCCAATGCTCTCACATTCACCCATTTAACTAAGTTTTCATTTCCTCACATTTACCCAATATTATTTCCTGAAAATTATGCAAAATTACGGGTCCTTTCATTTGATAACACCAAAGCCAAATGGTAATTCGATCTCCATTACTAGTCATCAGGCCTACAAGGCCTAATTCCCCTTTCTGGCCATTGGTTATGGCCTATGGCTAAATTTGACAAATTTAGGTGTAAACAATTACCAATGCTGTAAAATTATCCAAGCTATTCAATTGATTTTTCTTTTCTATTCAATTCTTGTAAAAAAAAAAATAATATATCATTTTCATGCAATTAATGAGTCAATCTCATTTATATATATATATATATATATATATATAGAAACAATACATTGTTGCTCGTGTTACTATCAGTGCTCCTGCCACTCTCGTGCTCTGGGCCAATTCCGGAGTAAGCCCCCGAACTTGGCAACCCCCACCATGGGGCAACACATTGAAAAAACAATCTGTAAAACCCAAAAAACATATTAAATTAAATTTGACATGCAATCACAATACAATTATATAGTGTCACCTTGGTTCAGTACTCATAGCTACTCTCTTTAATTTTGTTTTCTTCTTATAATGGTTCCTAAGATTGGGGGCTTTCCTAACTTTTCTCTGCGTTACCCCACTTTTCATCCTCCGTCAATATGCAATTTAAGGTTTTTTTTTGGCAAGTAATATGCACTTTAAGGCCTTGTTTGATAACTCAGATTCAGCACATAAAACTAAATGAATTAAGTAATAAGTAATTAAGTAGGTTTGATAACCACATTTTACATTACTTAAAAGATTAAGTGGCTCTTAAAATGTAAGCTAAAATGTTGATTTTTGCGTTTTTTCATTCACTGCCACCATCACCACCACTCCGCCACTCCTGCCACTCCCACTACCACAACCATACCACTACCACTCTGCCACTCCCACTGGAACTACAACTACCACCAGCACTCCTACCACCATTCACAAGTCACACCACCATAACCGCCACTTCGCCACTCCCACAACCACTGCCGCCACCACTAACACCACCACTTCGTTACTCCCACTGCCACTACACCACAACCATAACGCCACTCCCACCACCACCATCCCCACCACCCCACCACTCACACCACCGCAACACCACTTGCACCACCGCTCCGCCACTCCTGCCGCCACTACACAACCATCACCACCACTCACACCACCATAACTACCACTCCCACCACCACTCTGCCATTACACCACCACACAACCACCGCCACTACTTTGTCACTCCCACCACTACCACTGACATCACCACTTAGCCACTGCCACCACTACACCACCACCACCACCACTTCGCCACTCTCACGACCACTACCACTCCATCACTCCCGCCACTATTAGACCACCACCACCACCATTGCCGCTACTCTGCCACTTCTACCACCACCACACCACCACTACTACTCTGCCACTTCTACCACCACCACACCACCACTACTACTCTGCCACTCCCACCACTACTACCACCACCACGGCACCACTACTAGTCCCAACATCATTTCCCAACCACCACAATGCTACCATCGCTATAACACCATTATAGCAATCACCATCGCTATATCACCATCTTGCCAATACTTCGTATAATTTTTATTATTTTGATGAAGTTACATTTTTTTTCCTTATTGATTTAATTTTTGCATTGCAATATGAATATATGAAAGGCAAACTAAGAAAATTAGTGAATTTAATACCACCACCGCTATACCACCATCTTGCCAATATTCTTCATATTTTTATTATTTTGTCAATGCACTTTTTTTTTTCATTTATGCATTCCAGTATGAATATATGAAGGCAAAGTAAAAAAATTAGAGAAATTAATACTTCAGCTCTTTGTATAGATGAAACAACTTATTTTTTACAGTGCTTAAGATTCAACACATATCAAATAGCTTATTAGCTTAATAAATTCAGCATTCAGTTTTCAGTTTTCAACTTTCAGCTTTATCAAACAGCCAGTTATTGGAGAAATATATAAATCAAAAAAGAAAAAAAAAGTATCCATGAGTAGGGTGCGCACCAGCTCCCTAGCTCGTCCAACCCACCCCTTTTTTTAAGGGTTTGAAGTATATATTTAAAGTGTCTAATCCCATCGGGTTGGGTTGGGTACTTGGGTTTACTTTTAAGCCAATTTGGTTAATGGGTTGGGCTTGGGAGTACCTTTGAAAATCAAGGCCAGTCCAGATCGGCCCAGTAAAAAATAATGAAAATTATATGCATTTTATATTTATACTATAAAAATAATATCAAGAAGAAAAAAAAAAGCCAACCACTACCATACTTATATCCACCCATTAACCTTTTTTTAAAAGCATATACTCCCTCCGTCCCTTTTTAAATGATTCATCTAGGAATACGTGTAATTCCAAACCCCTAAAAAACATACTTCTCGATACAACTTTTTAATTTGTTTTATACTAAATTAAAGTGCTCATTGAGTACTTTAATTTTGTGCCGAAAAAAAATTTAAAAACGTTATACGAAAGTACATTTTTAAACGCCCACAATACTACACGTTTCCTAAATGGATCACTTATAAAGGGACGGAGGGAGTATTTACATATATTTCTTGGTTTTTGTATAAATAAAAATAGGGGTAGTTAATTAGCCATCCTAAACTACTAAAATAGTTATGATTTCATCCTAGCGATTTTGAATTGTTATGATACCATCCTGACTTCTATATAATACCCGAAAATCCCTTGCATTCAGTTTTTTTCTGTTTTAATTGAATAGTTTTTACTAGCAGATTTGGGGAAATTAGTAGTCCTGAATCATCCCACAAAACTGTCTTAATTTTAAATCTTTTTCATCCCACTTATTTCAGTTAGTTACACAACCCGTTCACTTTACTCTTACCCCACGGATGGTTATGGAACTCTTATCGTCCCAAAACCCATCCCGATCCCCTTCTCTAACCAAAAAATCCCTGAAATTTCAGTGAGATATTTTCTTCACCCAAATCATCCCATTCCCATCATCCCACCACCAGAAATTTCTGAAAACCCTATATTCCCATTACTTAGATTTTGTGCGACGACGAGACATCCCGTTAGTGGTGGCGAAGCGGCAGCTGAGGAGAAGAAATTACTGGGGATCTCACCGCCGGTGTAACTCCCCAACTAGCGTACGACAAAGGCCTCACGGCAATGGTTAGTAAGATTTCTCCCCAAGTCACAATCTTCCATGTTTTTCTGATGTTCGAATCACCTTCTTGTTCGTTTTACACCATTGTAGTGGCACTTTAGGTATCAGGTTTTCCAAACCGACCGTAGATTTAGGGTTTTGCAGTGTTTGTGGGATTTTTTCACCGTTAAACTACCAAGGTTAAACTATAGGGTTTGTACCCCAATTTTAACCTCCCATTTGTGATCGATTGAAAACAGGGGTTCTTTATAAATTAGTTGTGGTTTAACAATCTACCAAGGTTTATTTTTGGGATCAAAATCCATTTTTCCAGATGTGGTTTGATCATGGTTTTCTGGATCACCATCTTCGTTTGTATTATAGTGTGAATTTTCAAGGTTTGGAGCTTTGATGGTTTTGGTATGTTGAATCGGTGAACCATAAACATGGATTGCTTGAAATGGTTTGGACTATAGTACGTGAACTGTGTAGGGTTTATAACCCATTTTTATGGATTATGGAAGTTAAATTTGGGGGTTTTGACAAATTAGCAATGGTATAGCGATATACCATGTTTTTTGATGTCAGAAGAAAAACGGATTGGTTTTTGAAGTTATGGGATTATGGATTAGAAGTTCACCATTGTAATATGTTCTGAATGTTTGTATACGGGTAACACTATTTTGGTTTGTAGATTGTTCGGCATGGTTTTTTTAAGAAACCATGTTTTTGTATTCTGAATTAACATGGTTTGTGAATACCTGATGTTTGACATGGTTTGTTGTGATGCCATGGGTTTATAGTCCAGACTTATGGTTTATTGATTTCCAAGGGTTAATACCCATATCATTAGTGTAATCATTTGTTGTTTTTTTACTAGTTTGAAGACACCTTGGATCAAAATCATGGATTACAGATTTTCCATTTGAAGTCAGTCTATATTACAAATAACTTGATCATGGATTTTTCATATAGCATGAGTTAAATCATTTATATTCGACAAGGTTCATATATTTATCAAGGTTTAATAGTATGGAATTAAGGTTTACACTTTTTTTTGCAGGGACTAAAACCACGGAAGGAATATCGGGCGCAAAGCTTAAAATAGTAGAAAGACCAAAGGTTGACGATGTCCCTCCGGCGAGGGAAAAATCTGTACCCGTTGAAGGTAATAACGCATGAATGGAAAATGTTCTCCACATTGTGTCAACAAGTTTTTGCCTTGTTACCATAACCAATTTGATTGAAGAAGTCTGGTGGCTTTTTTTTTCTTTATTTTTTTTTTCTAAATTTTATATCAGGATTAAGGTCCAAGAAAAGAAATGCAGGAGACGCCACCTTGCTTGCTGTTACTGTGGACAAAGATAGTGTTTAGGCCATCTTGAGAAAACGTAAAAACTCTGCCGGGGATGTGACAGAAATTACGGAATCGAAAATGGGAGAGGATTCAAGTGTTGAGGTAGAAAATACTCCACCGTCAAAGAAACAATCGAAAAGTCATTCAAGTAAGTGTAACTCTGACAATACTCCACCATGTGGACTGTCATGCCTATTTACTAACCATGGTAAGCTTGTCACATATGGTAAACCAGTATACCACAATTACTTATCGTACGTTCAGAATTTCTGACATGTGGTTTCATATTAATCTGTGGTTGACTTGGCGTACATAGTACCAGACTTATAAATGCCAAATGTTTGGGTGATTTTTTACTGTACACTGGTAGAACATGTTTCCATGCTTTAAATTGTGTAATTGCAGGATCAAATGTTGATCTTAAAAAGGTGAGAGGACAACCGTCCACAAGGAAACGTCCCAAGGCAGAAGAAGGGATAGTTGGCCCCAAAAATAAGAAGCCCCGTAAGGGTGAACCAGCAACTGAGACACCTTTCAGGTCGAGCCTTGGAGGCTTAGTGACGTTTGTTAAGGAACTGAATTTGCGAGAATGTCACAAGGAGGTATTCAAAAAAACACCATTCTAGGGTATTTTTGAGGCCATCATGGATAATAGATTGACCAATGCACAATGCCGCAAGAGTGACAAGTTGATTATCAAAATAATCGAAACATATGACCCAATGAAGGACATGTTTCGACTCGGAAAAACCTATTTGGAGATAACCAAGGCAGACATGGTCCGGGTTTTTGGAATAAATTGTGGGGACGAATTTGTGAGTCTCCGTTCGGGTTGCAGGGAAGCTATTAAGTTCGTTGAACTGAGGAAAATCGAAGAAACACGAATGATGACAACATCCGTGAAACGGCTCCTAATTGAATGTGTAAAAAGATGAGTTTGAGTACGTAGAAGACATTGCTAGGTTGCTATGCTTGTTCCTTTGCCGCACACTCTTCTTCCCCATTGGAACTACGGTCAAATGGGTCCATTTAGAACGGGTTGAAAACTTGGATAAGATGATGGATTACGATTGGAACAGGGCTATAGTGAAGGATCTTATGAGATCTATAAGGAAACATCACCGCAAACCAAGAAAGGTCATAGGTTGTGTTATGACCCTACTGGAAAGTATGATTTGATAAGTTTCACTTCAAGTTTGACGTGTAGGTACATTTCTTACTAACCAAGAAAGTTTCACTTCATAAGCTCCTTCCCTATATACTCTAAAATAAAAAATAAGAGCAATAAGGTCAGGAAAAACATTTACAAGATGTAATCATAATGATTCAAAATGGACAGGATTGCATCATAAAGGTAATATTCTTACGGGATCCCTAATTAAAATTCCCTTCTTCTTTTTTTTTTATCTTTCATTCAAATATTTGTTCTTTTTGCAATGATCTGGATTGGAATTATTCAAATAGATAAAAAAGAGAAAAATTTAGATCGTATTTGAGAATATAAAACTTACTCCCTTCGGTACACTTTTTACATCAACTTCTACCACCATTTTACATGACCTTTTATATCAACTTTTACCTCCACTTTCCGAAACTATCCTTCACTTTTACTCATTAACTATTTACCCACTAACTTTTCAAAAAGGTAAAATAAAAATTCTATAAACTTTTACCCATTAACTTTTCAAAATAGACACATATTAAGGGACAACCGAAAATGAAATATCAACTATTATTTGGTGACGAAGAGAAAGATTTTTACTTTTTGCATTTATCTTTCTTTCAAATATTTAAATCGAACTTAAATACCAATAAAGAAAACATATGTTACGTAACATTACTTTTGGAAGTTCCACATTCTACCTAATTTTTTATATATATTTTTTACTTCTATGAATTTTTTTTAGATTACTGTTATTTTTACTAATTGTTCATCTTGATGAGAGTAGTCTAAAAAGTAAAAAAAATTACAACCAAAAGCCAAAAAGAAAAAAAAACAAAGAAGTACAATAAAGAAACAACTACTCCTTTCATCCCAAATTGCTTGGGCTTTATGTGCATGCGTGCCATTTATCAATTGCTTATATTCTTTGATATGAATCTCAAAATATATACAATGTGAATCATATTTTAGTTCTACTATAAAAAAAACTTTCAAAATCATGAAAAACATTATGAATCTCAAAATATATATAATATGAATCATATTTTATATATCTCAGTTAGCTCTATTATAAAAAAAACTTTCAAAATCATGAAAATTATTATCAATCAAAAGACGTAACCAATTGAAAAATGGCACGTAGTTTCGTGATGGATCAGCAATTTGGGACAGGGAGAGTAATATTGGTGTCCTTAATGTTGAATATCTCAGGGCTGACCCTAGGTGGTTTACAAATGGTATGGATTGCTTATCGAATATTTTTTTTATTTAAACAGTTGAAGTGCTTCGGCGGATAGAAGTTTTTCTAAGTTGAAGTTAATAAAAGCTTACTTTCAAACTACAATATCACATGAGAGATTAAGTAGATTGGTTATGATCAAAATTGAAAAATTAATACTTGGAGAAGTTAAAGTACGACAACTTAATTGAAGGATTTGCTTCAAAACATGCCAGGTAAAGTTGATTTCTTTGAATTGAATCGTGCTAATCATAAAGTACTATAAGCGAGTTTACGTTTTGATTTTAATTTTTTTCATGTAATTCAAGTTAAAAGCATAATGAATCTTGATTTTGTTTATGACTTAATAGTAATTAAGTGGGCAACCAAATTTTGGGTCGGGCTTGGGAAACAAAAAAATCAAAACAGGCCCCGCTCATACTTTATAGCGCCCGTGCATGCCGTGTGCCCTTTAAAATTCCTTATGTAGCGGGCCAACCAGGCATCAGTGCGCTGTCGTCCCAGTCCATATACTGGGTGCTGTCTTCTTCTAAATGTATCATCCTCGTACCCATACGTGCAAGCCCAACCCAGTTGATCTTCTTTGTGGTTAAAAAGTGCAATGGATAATTTGACATCACTAGATGATCCTGGTCGGCTTTCCACATCATCCACTTTGTAGTCACCTAGTCGAATATAATAGGGCATCCTATTAGCATAAAGAAAACGACAGTGATGCACAGTTCATTTGTTTAGTTGTGAAAGTTTGTGTTCCTAGAGTAGTGCTCCCTCGAGTTTTACTTTTCGCGTCACGTGGTGGTGTGTGTTCCACACAAATATTGACTAGCTTTTTCACATGGTGGTGTTTTACTCCCTCGAGTTTCAAATTTGCACATAAATTTACATTCATGCATGTGACGCGAAAATAATATTGATACAAGAGCTGCCATTGATAGTGCATGGACTTTCAATGCATTCACCAAAGGAAGAACTTAATGCAAAATAATATTGATGAGAACGTCTAATACAAGTTCCCATTTGGAATACAAGATAACTCACAAAATGTCAAAATTCCAACTACGACTATTACAAATTACTTCTCACCATTCTCAGACTTCGAACTAGTACCAAGAGACACCCGAACCGGGGCAAACCTACACCATCCTAGTTCTGAGGTTACTGAACCCAGGCACAAGACCTTGAAGCATAAGTGACAAACCTCGGTTCAACACCGGAGTAGCTAACACGGTTAGAGCATCTCCTATCAATCTCTATATCTCTATTTTAGAGACCGGATGTGACATAATGAGAGGAGATTTTGTAATTTGTCACCTCTTTTCTTCAACTTTTTGTAGTTTTTGGAAGGACCGATCGACATTTTTAGAGATTTAGAGAGCAAAATGGAGATTGGGTATCTTACCCACACCACTATTTCGGTCTCCAAATCTCTAAAAGGACGATGAGTCCCTCCAATATTCTATTAGAGTACAAAACGTTATAGAAAAGAGGGAACAAGTTGCAAAATCTCCCTTCATTATGCCACATCTGGTTTCTAAAATGGAGCTATAGAGATTGATAGGAGATGCTCGTAGATTTACCATGTTAGCACTACTCCGGTGCTGAACTGAGGTTAGTCAATAGTCACTAGTCATTTTTAGAATGATGTTGTGGGTCGGGGCCCCCAGGGCTGTTTCGTTGAGGCTCTGCATTAGTTGCCACCTTGATAGTAGATCTAAAAATGGCTTCGAATGGAGCGGTTAGGTTCTTCCTTCCGTCCATTAAGGGAAGAAGAGGGCGAGTTTCAGACCATGGAAATGAAAGCATGACCAGGATTAGGCATACCCAGAATCTCAAAGTAGCCGTGTTCATCCTATTATCTTGGAGAAATTCTTGGCCTTGAGAGATTCACAGTAGAAGGGTTCGTTATATAATGCACAATGGTGTTCATTGTTCCTTAAATAAATCGAAGTGGGTGAAAGGTTGAATCAAATAGAGAGTCCTTTTGTCATCTGTAATGCTTGTTTGGTTGTTCTGTATGTCCTGCTCTCTTTTCTAATTTTCTCCATGTCACCTTTTGCTATTCATAAGAGGACAAACAGATGACCAATCCACAAGAATATCAAAAGGAGACTCTAATGGAAATATGAATACGAAAAGGACTCTCTAGTAGAAAGCTCTCTCCCCTTTAGCTTCGTAATTATAAATAGATTTTTCTATTTAGTACTGTCCTTTTTATCATTTGAACCTTTTTTTATGCAAGTTTACGAAATTGATCTTTCAAGTGTGAAAAGTAAACAAATAAAATGACCGGATAAAAAATTAAGGCAGGGGCCCTATGGTGAGCCGAACTCACTATAGGGTGTCATGAGCTCGGCTTGGTCGTCCGATCGGCAATCGATGGTTCAGATGAAAGGGCCTTAAATTGTATGTAAAATATTAATTTGACGTGTAAAATGTTCTAGACCGTCGATCGACAATCGAATGGCTTAGCTGAGCTCACTACACCCTATAGTGAGCTCGTCACTATAGGGCCCCCACTCCTGGTCAAAAACGAATAAATGCAAGAGTGCGAAATCAGAGTGCGTACCTCCTATCACACGTATTAGGCCAACCGAGCACCTAGCCACACGTTATGCCCACAAAGCTCGGGAACGATATTTAAAATCTACATACATCAACTAGTAAATCTTAACTCTTTCCAACACCTTAGGCATAATAATGGTCAAAGATTTAAGATAAGGTAGCATTGAAGCACATAATTTCAACTGTTCGAACCCAGCACCTCCAATTTATTTAAAATACTTAAACATATTGGATTGACCTGTAAAGGAGAATCCGGAAATTCACAAGGGACCTATTGACAATATAAACATTAGATTATCCATTCCTCTAAAATCATAAAAGTTTGAATCAATTGGTAGCTAATGATTTGCATCACTCTCATTTAAATAAAAACGTCTTTAATGGATCCTTTTGCAAACAGTGATTAGTCTTTTAATATGTTTTGGCAACATGCGTAGGACACGACAAGTTAGAAAGCTCGGGGGTGGTCTAGCTTTTGTAAATGAGATTAATTACTCTAAACCTCTTCCTTATTCCAATTTTTGTTAAAGAGCACCTACTTTCAACCAATTTTTGTTGTCTCTAGTGAATATCTTATGAAGAAAATCCAATCCATATTTTGTTGTCCTTTCGGTACTTTTAAAATAGTGATCTGAGCAAGGAAATCCACTTGAGAAAATGGCAGGCCGCAGTGCTGCCCGTACACATGATTCATTACTGGTTAGTGCTTATCCATGATACTGTCGATGAAGTAGCAAGCTTTAGCTTTATACTAGGATTTTGCAGTTGGAACTCTAATAGTGAAATCCACTGAAAGATTGACTTTTAATATCACAAAGCCAAGTTAAAGTAGATCTACTTTCTTTCTTTTTTGATATTCAACCCCAATATTGTGACGCGGCTATGATTCAAAGGAGATAAGACCTCCAATAGAAGGTGAGGCGCCGCCGACCGAACTAGATGGTAGTGGGACGTTGAAAACTGCTCACGTCAAATGCTGCACCTTTTCTCGAATGTGTAACCTCCAAAGGCCAAGCTCCCTTTTTGGTTGGCACATTCATGATCAAAACACATATTTATATGTATTCCCCTTTATCGAGTTGTAGGCGTATTTATCTTTTTATCTTTAATTCTGGAGCGTCTATGTTAGGTTGTGGAAATGAATCTCTTTTGTGTAATTTTTATATGTTGGTTTTAGCTTCACATGAGTGCGGTAGGTGTTAGTCAAGACTTTTGAAGCCAATGAATTTGGACCAAGAAAAATACTGATTCCTTCCTTGGCAGTTTTGAAGGCAGAAGATTTCGCTCGGGCAAAACTGGCGAGTTTTAAATTGATTTTCCCATCTCTATATATATTGACCCATTAGCTCAAAAAATATTGCTTCTGCCATTTTTAACCTTGAGCACTTATATTTCCCACCTCTCAATAGTTGTGGCGGCTAAGGTTTGTGCATCTCGAAGACTTGCAAGAATCGAATAATTATTCGAGCTAAGTAATCATCTTCAAGGAGTTTCTTTGCTTTGTATCTTGGAGTACAAACACCCCCTTACACCCCCTTATGTCCGCCTCTGGCCACACGTCATGCCCACTAAGCTCGGCAACGATATTAAAAATCCACTTACATCAAATATCATTAGTAATTGAGAGATGCAAATCATTAGCTACTTTGTCAAAATAAAAACCTCTTTAATGTACCCTTTTGCAAAAAGTGATTTGTCTTTTCATGTTTTGGCAGCATGCGTAGGGCAAGACAAGTTAGAAAGCTCGGAGGTGGTCTAGCTTTTATAAATGAGATTAATTACTCTAAACCTCTTCCTCATTCCAAAAGAAAATGCAATAAGAATGGTCAGCCTACTTTGGCTTCCATTAAAGAACACCTACCTTCAACTTCCATCGTGTCGGGTTTTTTTTTTTGGATAATTAAAGCACATCGACTCACAACTTATCAAGAAAATCCAACCCATTTCTGTTGACTGAATGTTCTTTCGGTACCTTTAAAATAGTGGTCTGAGCAAGGAAATCCACTTGAGAAAATGGCCGGCCGCAGTGCTGCCGGTACACATGATTCATTGCTCACTAGTGCTCATCCTAGATACTGTCCATGAAGTAGCTAGCTTTGGCTTTATACTATAGGATTTTGCCCACTGAAAGATTGAAGAGTTTACTTTGACAAAGTTATCTACTTTCTTGATTGAGTTCACTTTACACGCGGCTATGTTTTACAGGAGATAAGACCTCCAATAGAAAGTGAGGCGCCACGGGCCGAACTAGAGGGCACTGGGTCGAGCATGAATGTTATCATCGAAGTTGGGCCAAGGATCTTTGGGCTGAGAGGCCGATGTTGGGCCAGACAACATCATGTAGAAGGTATGGCCAACATGCGTGCCTTGCTCATGGACAGACGTCCGGTTTATGGATAACGCGGGGCCTGACCAAGCCCAACCTTGTATGACCGGCTTGGCTAGCTGCCACGGATGATCCGGTAGCGCAGCCGGGAACCAAGGGCAAGTGCGGCATCCGAGTCGTTCACTGCGCAGTTAATAATTAATCTTGATTACATCTCGGCACTTTGCAAATCCGAGTCATTCATTGCCAAGATGAAATTCGATCTGTTGATTGCTGAAATCAACGGCTTGGATGCTGCACTATAGCGCTATAGGGCATTCTCGCTCTACAGCACCGCCGGATCACGGTGGCTGAACAAATTGTTGATGTTGACAAGTCAGTCCGGCTGGTATCAAGTATGACTATGACATCTATTAGAAAACGGTTATGAATGATGTAACAGGCAGGACTAGCCCAATATTTGGGTTGCAACCCAACCCCAAAGTAATTGGTTGCCACTTACAAGGCTGATCCTAATATTATGGAATCTTACAGCGAATTTAAAAAATGGGCCTCTTGGTTTATTTTTTAAAAAGGTTCAATGTAGGTGGGACCACATAATGTAAAAAGATTAAACATTTCATTTTAGCTTCGTAATTTAATTAAAATAAACTTTTAATTTTTTAATACCAGTAGAAAATAAATGAATCAAATATAAAGAAGTACCACTCTTACACTGTGTTTTTCTAACTAATCAAGTTATTAACTTTAATTGTGAGAACACTATTTTTAACAATAAGAGAATTTATTATTTTTCACCTTTTATTTTTTTCAAATTTTTTGTCGAGTGAAACTTAATTATTTTGATCTTTTTATAGTCAAAAGTGTTTTATTTGTAATTTTGATATAAAAATCAAAATAAAATTATAATAAACATAGAAAATAAATGAAAAAAAAAACTTTTCAAAAAAATTGTGGTGTGCAATAAATTTGAACTTTGGTCTTGAGTGAGTAATACCAAGCATCACTAATCTATAATACAAGAGGTGCAATAGTTGTATATTAGCCGTAATTATCCAAATGGAAAATAAGAAAAAAAAAATATTACTTTGCCTAGCCTCCTGGGGCTTGAATTTGAGACCTATGAATCTATTGGGATGGCACTTAGAATTACGGGACAATTAATTTATATTAACACCATATGCTGAAAAAGTTATTTTTTGGCTGCATCCGCCCGGGAGTTGCGCAAGACCTAAGGCTTATAGGCCTTACCCCAAGGGCTGGCCATTGTTACAAGACACAAGCCGTGCATGAATATGGCAAAGAGTCGAGGACCCATGGCGTAGGGACGGAGCTAGAAATTTCATTACGCAAGGGCAAATATTTTTTCCAAAATAATTTACAAGGGCAAGCCTATATAATTCATAGGGAAAAAAAATTATTTATGTATTATAAGAGAGGTTTTATTTTTCTTTGCGTGTGCAACTTCCCCTACCGGCCCTCCTCTGGTTCCATCCCTACTGTCGCGGGGTTAAAAACCAGCACTGAATATTTTCCATGATGGCACCAAGTTCCCAGCAACTTGGTCTTAGCCAACAAGTGTTTACACACACACACGAAGTATAAATAAACGTCTAGCAAGCACACAACGTTTACGGGAACTATCTCAACCTTTATTGCACCAGCAATACAAGGAAAGCACTTTAGAGTGCTAGACAGAACATCTTTTTGCCTAGCACTCGAAAATGCTATTCCTAAATAGGCTTACAATCAGAAAAATGTGAATAAAGCATACATGGGATCATGGGAAGCACCCATGATCTGCAATTGACACCCCCAACTGCCCCAGGGCTGTGCTGGCTTTACCCAGAATCTGCCAACACATAAAACGTAACTGCCTTGGCTTGTTATCCACAGCTTGTTGGAATTAATTGATGGTAACCGACGGCTCTGCTTGGGGACACCTGTCCAAAGCTGCCAGCAACATATGCAAAATATAATCGCCGATAACTACCCGATCTTATCCATGCCTTAGCCAAATTTGTGTTCCACCCCAGCTCAATGCCTTAGCTGAATTTCTGATTGTTTTGTCCCACAAGTTAGCTGCAACTTCATGCATCCATGCCACAATATTTCTTGGGCCTTCACGTGCAACCATCCTAGGATACTCGATAACGGGACTAGTGCTGACACCGGCCAACACTATGAAATCACATTTTCAAGGCATGCCCCCTCATGCCTTAGTCCTTGTTGATTAACTTAGGTGCAAGATGTCACCCTAAGGTTAGCGTAGCACACTTTAAAGATCAAGGTGCTAATAAACCACCCCCACTAGAAGAGGCCGACGTCCTCATCAGTAAGATTTGTAGGTTCTCATCCACTTGCTTTTCGAATTGCCATAGAGTCTCTGCTTTTCCCAACGAAGCCTCCTGATCAGGGTTATTTTCTCACTTCACCAAATAAAAGGTTCTCTTGTTTTTCTTGCTTTGCTCTTCCGTCTTATGATCTAGAATTCTTTCAACCCCACGATCAGACTGTTTTTGAATTACTGGAGGCGCCCACTTTGCTTGTTTCCTTCCCAATTCACCAAGTCCTCATGGTAAGGTTTCAAAAAACTAACGTGAAACGTTGGGTGAACCTTCAACCTATCTAGCAGCTTCAATCGATAAGCAACATTCCCCACTTTCTTCACAACTTCAAAACGACCATCGTATCGTGGAATCAAGCCATGATGCCTCGTTTTGCTATTGATTTTGTTCCGGATTTCGAGAGTAAAATTCAACAGCACCTTATCCTCAACCTGAAATTCTAGTGACCTCCTTCTTTGATCTGCATACTTCTACATTCGTTTTGCCACCTTTGATAAGCTATCCTTAGCTTCCTTAAGCAACTCTTTCTCAGCTCGATCAAATTTGTACGCACCAAGACACCTACCGCCCATACGAGCCTTGCCACCTCATGAGCAAAGGGTTGTTGGACCGTTGCCAACTCGAAGGACTCAAACTAGTCGCCGACGATCTATGCAAATTGTGGCAAAATTAAGAACTATCCAACAACTCCACCCAATTCCTTTGACTTGTTGTGACATAGTGCCTCAAATACTCCTCCAACAGCGCATTAACCCTTTCTGTCTGTCCATCGGTCTACGGATGATTTGTTGTGGAAAATTTCAACTTCGAACCCATCAAGTTGAACAGAACCGACCAGTAAATGTCGTATCCCTGTCACTCACAAAATCTTCTGGCAACTCAAAATATTTAACTAGAAACTTATAAAAACAAGTCAGCAGTAACTTTAGCATTACACTCATGTGGTGCAGGAATAAAAACAGCATACTTAAAGAAATGATCAACAACCACCATAATCGAACACAGACCATCAACTTTAGGTAAACCAGTAATGAAATCTATAGATTCACATACCCATGGTTTCTTGGGAACTGGTAGAGGTTGCAACAACCCAGCTTCCTTCTTGCGCTCTGTCTTGTCTTGTTGGCAAACCAAGCAAGTTTTGACATAGGCTTCCACATCATCCTCCATTTTTGGCCAGTAATAAGATCTTGATAATAATGCCAACATACGATGCCTTCCTGGATGTCTAGCCCACTGTGGATCATGTGTTTCTCTTAGTAACACTTGCCTCAAACCCCCAAGTACAGGGACATATAACCAATCTCCTTTGGCATGGAGAAGGCCATCCTCAAGCCAATATCTACGAACAATGCCTTCCTTGACTTTCTTAACCAACTGTTGATACTCAGCATCTGTCTTGGCATTCTCCCAAATTCTGTCAGCAAAATCTGACTCAATTCTTGTGATAGCAGCCACATACTATTTCACCTCCTTGCGACTAAGAGCATCGGCAACCTGATTGTGTCGCCTTGGCTTATGCCTCCACTCAAAATCATACTCTTCCAAGTATTCCTCCCAACAGGCTTGCCTCGATGAAAGTTTCTTTTGCACCTTAAAAAAGGTGTTAGCAACATTGTCCGTCAATACCAGAAACTTCGTCCCAAGCAAGTAAACGCGCCAGGTTATCAAGCCATGTATTACTGTCGTCATTTCCTTCTCATGAGCAGAGTACCTCCACTCTGCATCATTCAGCTTCCGTCTTTCAAAGGCTACTGGATGACCCTCCTGAACCAGCACCTCTCCGATAGCTTTATTCAATGCATCTGTGCGAACTTCAAAGGGTAACTCAAAGTTGGGCAAGTGCAGCATCGACTCACTTGCCACCGCAACTTTAAGTTTTTCAAATGCCTCTTGACAGCCCGCATCCCACATCCAATTATGTTCCTTCTTGAGTAACTTCGTCAAAGGCAACGCATTTTTACAGTGATTGTGGATGAACTTCCTGTAATAGTTAGCCAAACCAAGAAAGAACGTAATTCGGACACTTTGGTAGGCGGTGTCCAGTCCAAAATTGCTTGGACTTTCCGCCTATCCATTTTACATTGACCCTTACTGATTACATACTCCAAAAAATCTAATTTCCTACTAGGAAAATTTACATTTTTCCATCTTTACATACAACTTGTGCTTTCTTAATCTAGACAGCACGTCTCTATGGTGGGTCAAGTATCTTTCAAAGACTCACTATAAATGACAATGTCATCCAAGTACACTACTACAAATCGATCAGTACAGTCATAAAAGACATCATCCATCAAATTACAAAATATAGCAGGGGCATTAGCAAGACCAAAAGGCATAAATAGAAACTCAAAGGAACAATACGGAGTAACGTACGTGGTCTTTGCCTCATCACCCTTTGCAACTTGGACATGCTAGTAGCCTGAGCGGAGCTCCAACTTTTTGAAGTAGGAGGCTTTGCAAAGCCGATCAAAGAGATCAGTCACCAACGGGACTGAATACTTGTTCTCCACAGAAGTTCAACGCCTGATAGTCCACACACATTCTCAAAGACCTATCCTGCTTCTTTTGGAACAATATTGGGGCAACATAAGGAGCTTTAGAGGGTTGCACCAAGCCATCATCAAGCAATTCCATCAATGGCTTCTTCAATTTAGCAAGTTTCAAAGGAGACATCCGATAAGGGGATTTCACCGAAGGCGTAGCACCTGGTACCAACCCAATCTTATGATCTGTAGCACACGTTAAAGGGAGGGACTTCAGCAATTCAAGAGGCATCACATCTGAAAACTCCTTCAACAACCCAGCCACTTCGTCCGGAACTTCAACTAGCACATCGGGCTTAATTTCAACCAGTGCAGCAAGATAAGTTGCTTCCCCCTTCCTTAGCCCTTTCTGTTCTTGAATTCCTGATAGCCAACCACCTGTCCCTTCTCTGATCCTTTTATCCTTCGAGTGTCGCGGCACAAAATAGGGCTGTTTCTCATCAGCAATCAAAATCCCACCAAGATGTGGCATCACAGTCACTTTCGCTACTAAGAAGAACTCATTCCCCAATATGAGTTCACAATCATAAAGCGGATACACCATCAAGTCGACCTGCCCGTTCCAATTACCAACCTTCAAAGAGATATTACTTGTTGTTCCATGCACAGATTGTGCACTGGAATTCACCATCTTGATTCTACTGGAACTTTAGATAACTTTAAATCCAAGAGACTGCGCTAACCCTTCTGAAACAAAATTGTGTGGCCCCTGTGTCCACCATAGCCAACACATCAGTATTACAAAGCATCACTTTAATGTACATCAAATCTGATCACTGTGAGGGTGAAGCCTTGTCCGCATGAACCACATTCAACAATTGCAAAGGGTTGACACGGACGTGATTATCCAAGTCAGGTTCCCCTCTTTTCCCTTCGTCTAAGCAAATAGCACTAAGCTTTTCACGTATGGGGCAATCTCTACCCGATGGGGCCCTTGGCAAATAATGCAGCCTTTACTGAAATTCCCTTTGTCTTGTCATTTGTCATCCTCCACAGACTTTGATTTATGGCCCTTTTCCCTCTTTTTCGAACCAGCTTTCTTCTCATTCTTCTTCTTGTTCTTATCTTTCGATTTTGAACTGCTGGATTTCGAAGAGTTGGATTTATTAGTCAGTTTGGAATCTGCCAAACCGTTAGTAGCAGCAACAGCCGATGGCAAGTCCTTGACTCCCAGCCTTCATAGTTCCAACTGAGCCCAATTCTGCAGACCCTAATTCTGCAGACCCAACATAAAGTTGAACAACTTATCTTCTTCCGACATGTTCTTAATATCCAACATCAAACAACTGAATTTCTTCACGTAATCTTGCACCATACCAGTGTGCTTTAATCATTTCAGTGATTCCCTTACAATCCACGAAGAATTGTAAGGACAAAACTGCTCCTTGAGTTCCTTTTTCAACATCTCCCACGTCTCAATCTTTTGACAAACTTCATCCTCCGATCGAGTTCTCCACCAGAGTTTTGCATCTCCCATGAGATACATCGCTGTAATCGTCACCTTCTCTCCCTCTAGCACACGTGTAGCGGGAAAATACTGCTCCATGTCCCAAAGGAAGTTTTCCAACTCCTTAGCATTTCGGGCACCACCGAAAGACTTTTGTTCGGGAACTTTCATGTTAACATGATTTTCAAAATCGTCTGAGCGATCAAGGAAGGCCCTCTTTACGTGCAACAAGTCTGACTCCACATTGGAAACTCTTTCCTTCATAACGTCTGAGAGTTTTGTCACATCTGCCATCACCTCTGTGAACTTGGCTTCGATTTGAGTGACGTGTGCTTCGTGAGCCAATTTATGGGACTTGATTGAATTCAACAAGGCATCCAAATTGTAAGCTCCATATGCCGAGCTCCGTTTTGGGTTGGCACGTTCATGACCAAAATACACATTTGCCTATATTCCCTTTTTATCGAGTTGTATTCTTTAATGTTCAAATTATTTTATTTTTTAGAGCATCTGTATTAGGATGCGGAAAGAAATCTCACACTTTGTATTTTTTTAGTTTTCCACATGAGTGCAGTAGTTGTTAGTCAAGTCTTTTGACGGTGGGAATCATTCCAAGCAACATGGGCCTTAATTACTTGGGAGATTTTGAAGCAGATTTATTTTGCTCAAGAAAAAAGATTTTGCTCAAGCTACACCAGCATTTTATGAGGCAGCGGCTACATTAGATTATTTCTCATTATTGCTCCCTATATATATATCACAACATTAGGTAAAAAACACTCACTTCCGCTGTGTATAACCCTAGTACACTTTGTTCTATCATCTATCTCTTTCGGCGGCTAGGGTTTTGTGCACCTCGAAGAACTACAAAGAATGAATGAATCTTTGATTCTTAAAATCATCTTCGAGGGGTGTTCTTCCATCAACCATACTTTTCTTAAGAACAAAGTCCTTTCATGGAGTTCGAAAGGCATTCAGTTGGAAGGCTTGAGGATTCAAGATTCGGCAATCATGCAGAGGTGTGATTAACGTAGATTCAGCAAGTAGGTTTTAGGCTTCGTGGCGAGGATACACAAACACTGAGTAAGATCTCTTGTATTCACACAATGATTATAGTGCATGATTCTTTCCCATGTTTTTTTTTTCCCATTTTGGGTTTTTCCACGTAAATGTTTGTGTCATGCATGATTATTTTTCCAGATTGTGCGATTGATTGTTTTTCTATTATTCAAGTTAATTTAATCCCATGACTTGATTAAGGAATTTACTTTGGTATCAGAGCAGGTCACTCTTTTATTTTTTATTTTTGGAATCGTTGTGTTTTTTAATGGATCTTGTAGGTTACGATGGAAAGCGCCAATCGCCCTCCGATATTAGATGGCACATACTTTGATCATTGGAAAACCAAGATGGAGGCTTATATGAAGGCTATTGATGAAGATGTGTGGATGGCATGTGAAATCAAATACACTCCTCCAATAGAAACAACCGGTGCAACCTCTAGACCTAAACCTAGCGTGAAATACTCTCCAACTTAGAAGACTGAACGGACTGCCAATAGTCGTGGGCTGAATATACTTTTCACCTATGTGGATACAGAAGAATTCTGCTGTATCTCGATGTGAAAGGTTGCGAAGGAAGCATGGGACATTCTGGTTACCACAGTGAAACAAGCAAAGTTGCAACGTGTTACCACTCAATTTGAGATGATCCGGATGAAGGAGGATGAGACTTTTGATGAGTTCTTTGCCAAGCTGAATCATATTGTCAACACTAGCTATTTTTTTGGTGAGCCTATTAATCCTTTCTGTGTGATTAAGAAAATTGTACGCTCTTTGCCTGCTCATTTTAAAACCAAAGTAGACATTTTAGAAAGTAAAAAGAAACTAGCAGAGATGTTAGTTGAGGAAATTGTAGGTCAGTTTCAAACCTATGAACTCACTCATTTGGAAGAAAAAATCTCCTCTTACGGCACCCCTTTCGCCCGGTCCATGAACCGGTCTCTACTCGACATTTTGTGGGATTTCGAAAGCATTTGAAATTCAATTTATCCACGTAAATGAGGGATCAGGGATGGGAATCACATAACGATAATATATACAAGAGATACGATTTTACGGTGGATGCTCGTGCACGTGATCTACATGAATGATAATGATGACAATAAAGAAAATTTCTATGAACATTTGCAGGAATAAGAAATAACAGAAATTGTACAACAACACATGAGATTATGAGCTTGAGACTTAATACACTGACTTGCAATCTGGATCCCAGAATAGAGGTTGAGCACTCAAGGGTGATGGCTTAAGCGCTCAATCCTCAAGAACAGCTTGAGCGCTCAAAGACATGACCTTGAGCGCTCAAGCCATAATGTGGCTTTCTGGTTTCTGATTTGAAAATGGATTTTGGGTGATTCTCAGGACCATAAATATACAGATTAAAGACGTTTGAAGTTGAACAGTCACTATTTTACTCTTAACTATGAGATTTGCAAAGATTTTGATATTTGATCATCATAAAATAGTTAATTTACACTCATGCATGTGATTTTGAGGTAGACATAGGCTGTTTTATGAGTGGACATGAACATAATCAACTACTTAATGACGATCAAGATCAAGTGAAAGCACAAAAATTAACAGAACAAAGACTGTTCAGAACTGGAATCGAGCGCTCAAAGCCCGAGGCTTGAGCGCTCAATCCTTATTGCAACTGTAAATTTAAAAAGTGTTTTGTTCAGTTATTTTAGACCCTGTAAGCCCAATGCAAGTACAAAAAGCTTGCTTGGACCTACTGGTCTTCCTCAGAAAGACCAAAACAGTGAGGTTTTCACATGTTTGACTACCTTTTGAAAATGATTGTGACTTGAGCTTGATCCTTGGCTTGGAAGTGGTTGATTATGGACGTTTGGTTAGTACTTTGGGTGGATGAGACAATGTATGTGATAGATTGATGATCAAAGATCGAATTTAGAGTTTGAAGAGTGGTTTTTGTGAATGGTTTGGATGGTGAGTGAGTGGTTTTGTAGAGAGAGAGAGAGAGAGAGAGAGAGAGAAGATGTTTTCTGGAGGAATTGAGAGAGCTGGAGTATGAGAGTTGGTAACCCCAAAACCAGGGGTAGAAGGTGGTTTAAATAGGTAGTGAGTGGGAGGGGAGAGGAGAGAGAGAGAGTGTGGGTTTGTATTTGAAAGTGGGTTAGGAGTAGATTTAGGAGTAGATTAGGGTAATGTAGGATGTATTATACATGTACAAGACGTATGCAGGTGGTTAGACACTCCTCCCTGCATGAAATCTCATGATGAGATACTCTGCAGATTCCTGACTGGGATCAGAGTTGAGCGCTCAAAGCCGTAGGCTTAGGCGCTCAAGGTGTTTCTCAGGGGTTTGAGCGCTCAAAGCCTCAAGCTTGAGTGCTCAGGGTTACTGGTGGTAGGTTGGTGGTTTTGCTTGGTTTGGTTATTTTTGGGTGATTTTAGGCTTTTTGGCAATGTTTGGTTGATTTTGATCAAGTTCAAGCCATTCTCACGAGTTTCGGGTAGTCATGATTGGTCCGTTTCATCATCGGGAATGCTCGAGTGCGTCCCGGGTTCAAAATCGGGGTATCTACAGTGATGAATTACATCAATTTGAACGCAATGGTGTGTGGGAACTAGTGCCCAAAACTCATGACACTAATATAATTGGGACAAAATGGATTTTTAAAAATAAAACTAATGAAGGAGTTATTGTGAGAAATAAGGCTAGACTTGTAGCTCAAGGTTATACTCAAGTAGAAGGTATAGATTTGACGAGATGTTCGCTCCTGTGGCCCGTCTAGAATCCATTCGTCTTATGCTAGCTGTTGCTTGTCACATGGGGTTCAAACTTTTTCAAATGGACGTAAAAATTGCTTTCTTAAACGGCATAACAAATGAAGTTTATGTGTCTCAACCTAAAGGGTTTGAAGACCCACACAAATTAGATCATGTATATCATCTTAAGAAGGCCCTATATGGTCCTAAACAAGCACCTCGTGCGTGGTATGAACGCTTAACATGTTTTCTTGTCAAGCACGGATTTAATAGAGGACAAGTAGATAAGACACTATTTGTTAAACAAGAAGGTCAACGCATCGTTGTTGCTCAAATTTATGTGGATAATATTATTTTTGGTTCCACATCTCTGTCTCTTGTTAATTTTGACACCATGCAAAGTGAATTTGAGATGAGTATGATGGGAGAATTATCTTACTTTCTCAAGCTTCAAGTTAAACAGCTTGATAAAGGTTTATTTGTTTCACAATCCAAGTACGCTAAAGGACTTGTGAATAAGTTCGGTTTAGAAAATGCAAAACATGCACGTACACCTCTGAAGGAATCTATGTTGATCAAACATTATATCGTAGTATGATAGGAAGTCTTCTCTATCTTACTGTTAGTTGACCTGACATAGTCTTTAGCGTTGGTCTGTGTCCTCATTACCAAGCGTGTCCCAAAGAGTCGCATTTTTCCGCTGTTAAACGTATTATTAAGTATATTAGTGGGACTCTCGATTATGGGATTTGGTTTACTCATGATACCACTGCCAACTTGGCAGGATATTCTGATGCTGATTGAGCAGGGTGCATTGACGATAGGAAGAGTACATCTAGTGGGTGTTTTTATATCGGTAATAACCTTGTAGCTTGGTTAAGTAAAAAACAGAATTCCATATCTCTATCTATAGCCAAAGCAGAGTATATTGCGGCTGGAAGTGGATGTACTCAATTGTTATAGATGAAGCAAATTCTTGCTAATTATGGTCTTTCTCAAGGCTTAATTATCTTATATTGTGACAACATGCTATCAATATTTCAAAAAATTCTGTTCAACACTCTCATACTAAGCACATAGATATTCGCCATCATTTTATTTGCAATCTTATTGAAGATGGTATTGTTCTTTTAGAGTATATAGACACTGAAAATCAAAAGGCTGATCTGTTTAAAAAACCACTTGACTTCACTCGAGTTGATTACCTCAGAAAATCTGTTGGTGTCTCCTCTATCTCTTAAAAAAAATTATATATAATATAAGATAACAAAATTATTTATATTTCCCTCTGGTACATAAGTTTGTTTTCTTATTTGTTCCATTCTTTTTTATAAAGTTTCTTTTTTAGCACTTTTTGAAGCATTTGTCTGTGATTAAGGTGGTTGTTAACGGTCTTTTCAGATAAGGACACATTAGTTTTGTTTGCTTTCATTCTATCTTCCTATTTGTGGAATGCAATTATATTGGTTGGAGCATGGTCCTACCTCTGTGTCCTACATTTTTTCACGACAAAGATGATATGTTGATGTATCCTTTCCTGTCCTTTCTTATGAAAATGAAGAGGTGTTGACTTTTTCCCCAACAGATTGACCGTTTAGCATTTATGATATTGTCTTGGGCGTTTTGTCGAACAAAAGAATAAAAAATAAAACAATTAAAAAAATTCAATAAAAAAGGATGATGTGTTGTGGTATTAAGTCTTACTATTGTGGCTTTTTTGGACTTTTCCCTTAGTAATCGAGCCTCTTGCCTCAGTAAGCAGTGAGTGTTCGCATCAAATGGTGGAGAGTTTCAAGATTGTCTTATGTGAGTAGCTTAGGTTCGTAGCCTTTTTTACTCGAGTAAGTAAGTCCGTTGGGGTGTTCTCTACATCTAGTGCCCTAAAGCCAACTAGTGTGGGTGTCATTGACCTAAAACTCGCTACACAGGTCAATTAGAAAGCTTAAAGGACCAAGGCACTGCACGTTCACATTTTATCCACTGGAATATGTTGAGGGGGAGTATGAATACGATGTGGAGAAGTTGATGTTTTTATTGATGAATTATCTACAAAATTCTTGGTTTGACTTCTTAAGGGGGAGTTTTTAAGACCTCCTATGTGTTCATAAGAAACCAAGAAATTGTGATTTTATTGAGCTTAAGTGTCCTTGTCGTGATTCACACACACACACCTTTGTCACTATGGTTTGACCAATGCTATATCCGGTATACCCGTATCACTGTGATAGGTTCGTAGCCTGACTGCATCATTAGTTTATTGGTGTGCTTATTTATCAATGCCCTTAACCATCATTTGATTTTTTGGATATGCTTTAAATGTGTGTTGAAACTTTAAAGTATTCAATTTTAATCTTTCCTTTGCAAATATTTCTTACTTAGTTGAGTGGAAGGTGAATCCTATCATATTTTTTATAATTCAATATATATATATATATCGTTCCGCTTCTTATGCGGTCTCTCGAAAATGGATGGTTTCCGGACCTGTTAATCGCAGCCGTTGGATTAAATCCAACGGCCCAACTGCTAAGGCTCACTTGAACCCTCTAGTAACAGGTCAAAGGGCAAGGGTCACGAACAAAACCCACAACTTCAGTCTCTGTCCCTCATTTCACTTCCCACGTCTGAGAGAAGAGAGGGGGGCGATCTGGTGAAGTAGAGAGAGAAACACGAAGAAGAAACGAAGAGAGAGAGAGAGAGAGACAGAGAGAGAGAGAGAGAGAAGCGAAGAAGAAGAAGAACGATGATGGAGCCCTAAAATTGAAGCAGAGAGTTAGGTTTTCGTGAAGAAGAAGACGACGCACAACAAAGAAGAAGCTGTTCGTTTGCTTACACCATGACCCACGATCGCTGCACCAACTCTTTCCATTCTCTCCTTCTCTCTCTCTCTCACGATCGATTCACCGAAGCAAGGTATCTCTCCTTATCTTTCTCTCTCGCGTTTGATTTTGGTGAAGAACTAGGGTTTCGGTTTTGGTGAAAAGCTGTTCGATTTTGGTGAAAAGCACCTGAAATAGGGTTAGGGCTTTTGAAAAAGCCTAACCCATTCGGTAATGTTGTGATGTTAATTATTGAGTACATTTTTTTATATGTTCTTCATAGTTTTGATGAGTACATTACTTTTCTTTGAGAGGACAGAACAACATAGTACTTCTGCTTATGGCTATAACAAGTACATACTCCTATATCTTCAGAATAACAAACATAGATGGACAAAGTGGTTAAAAGAAATCATTTGCATCTTATGATTTAGGATCCTAAACATTGATATTGGTTAGATGCATCTGTGCCTTCAATTGGTATCAGTCCTCTAGCGGATGCAGTGGCTGTTTTTTTAAAGGATGTCCCAGCCTATGCTAAGTTGAAGTTTTGACCACTTTATGTATGCCAGGAGCGAAACATGCCCCACTTTGTGCTCATTGTTCAAGCTTGCTAGTAATTTATTACATCTACCAAGTTTCCTGGTTTTCCCGAACTATTCCTTGTTCTGAAAATATGAAGTTACTCATTTTTAATTGTGACTTGCAGGAAGAGATGATGAGGGGGAAACCTGGGTATGAGCATCTGAATGAACCTCTCCACATACTTGTTGAGGCAGAATTGCCAGTTGAGATAGTCGATGGTCGTTTGAATCTGCGAGTGGGAATTGAAAGCTGCAAGTAGAACTCTTAATTTATGTTATGAACTGGAATTTGGCAACTCCGTTTTTGTTATTGGTTTGAGACGCAAAGCGTCGGGTTAGTCCATAGTTTCTGGAACTCTTAATGTATTTATCAATAGGCCGTGTTTGGCTCTTCTTGAATGATCTTTGTGTAAAACTTGAATGTGCTTGAATTATCAATAGGCCGTGTTTGGCTCTTCTTGAATGATCTTTGTATAAAACTTGAATGTGCTTGAATTGGATGGCATCAGTCTTGGATATGACAAAAAACAAGGGATATTCTGCCCAAATTTTTTCAGAATGTTGGATTTTGGTATTTAGTACAAGTATGTTTTCCCCTCTTCTGGATGCTGAATTTGAAATTCCATCGGGCATTATGGGTTATAGTGGGTTAAATGATGGAGATTGAGATGATCTCTACAACAAAATTTAGTATAGATTGGTTTTGTGAATGTTCCATTTTATTAGTTGTTCTTTATCATGCAGATGAAGCAATATTGGAAGAGACTGATGAAGATGAAGCAGTATTGGAAGAGACTCTGTGAATGTTCTTTATCATTCTTGATTGACCATTTGGTTGAATTTGACACAACCAAAGGCGATAACTAGAGAGAAGTTCAGAAATTGGCAACTGAAATGCATTAGTATTAACTAGAGAGAAGTTCTTGCAGTGAATGCTATTTTGACTACTGGCATAAAATTCAATTTGAAAGAACTTTCTGTGAGAAGCAAGTAAGAAATAGAGAAAACCGAAACTAGAATGAGTACAAGCATAGGCTGGGACACGGACACAGACACAAAGTGCTTCGGTTCAGGAAAAAAAATTCCCGTGACTGAAATAAACATCCCATACAGAACACAGTAATTAATTGGAGGAAATTTGTTAGACTTAGATACTTGAATACACATGCAGTCTGTCCCATACAAAACAAGCAAACTATGGCATCCACTATTTTCGATCAACACGTGAGTTGAAGTTTACAAGCATATGAACGAGCCAAGAGTTATTACATCAGCATCTAATCTCGTCTATGTACAAGCAAAAAGAAGGAAAAAGTCTAAGCACTCCTAGCGGCTTTTTGGATGAAGGTTGTATGCTCGTGTCGTCCTCATCTTCTTCCTCACTTTCTTCTTCCTTGTCGTCGTTGTCATTCTCGGCATCAATTCTGGAACGTCAAATATGCTATCAAGTGATCTGCGACATCACGAATTTAAAATCAAGATAAAACAAAACAAAAAATGGAAATCAGAATGCTTGTTGAGATGAGTATTTTCTTCAATGAGAATTAAGGATTGAGATTTGAGAGAGTATAAGCAGTAGCATGCAATTGACCTTGTGAGCAGACTTGGTGCTTGGGCTCTCCTTGGTTTTTATATAAGTTATAGGATCACTATAACTTAAACTGGAAAAGCATGTTCATATATTGAACATTTGGAGGTCAATTACAAGCTACGAAAAAAAAAAAGATAACTCAAACTAAAATTAGGCATGCCATGCTTAATGCTGGTTCATTGTTCAAGGAACAAAACAGGCATGCAATGGTTAATGCCGAAGAAAAAATTGAAAAAAAGAAGCAGCTTTATCAATATAAAGTGATAAATGACTCAGAACCCGTATAATACGGAACAGGCTCAGACACATGAATGTATCTATTCTAGTTGATAGCTCTGTACTTAGAAGGGAAGGGACTCATATGACATGGAAGGCTTGTGCAGGACGATTAAAACTTCAAGAAAAGATACATTTTCATTCCTTTCTTAATCCTGAATTTGTGATGAAACGTCTGTGATTTCTTTTTTTTTTTTAAATACACATCTATTTCAACTTCGAGTACACAAGGGCACACTACATGTATGTGCTAATTTCATTCAGTGCTAATTGATTCAGTGCACCAATTCAATACACAGAGAGAGAAAAATGCGTAACTAAAGAAAAATGCAAGCAATTCAATACACCAATTCATATTCCATAGCAGATTCAAACACTATCAATTTTTTAAATTATTGCAACTAATATCTAAAGAAAAACATCAAGTGTAAGAATCGAACAACATTAGGAGACCCACTGATAGTAACATCAAGTAGTTCCAAATCTATATACATAAGCATTGAACAAACCCTAACTTTACGAACCCTAACTTCAGAAATCAATGACTGAAACCCTAACTTTACAAATCGAAAGTAGAAATCAATGTTATTAGAAGCTTGATACCTTGATACAAATCGCGGTGGGTGGGTCGCGTCGCGGTGGTGGGTCGGTCGCGGTAGGGTGCGTCGAGGTGGGTGGGTCGCACTGGGGATCTAATCTTCTTCTTTTTCTTCTTCTTCTTGTGGTTCTTCTTCTTCTTCTTCGTGTGGTTCTTCTTCTTCTTCTTCTTCTTCTTCTTCTTCTTCTTCTTCTTCTTCTTTGTGTTTCTCTCTTTACTTCACCAAATCGCCCCCCTCTCTTCTCTCAGACGTGGGAAGTGAAATGAGGGAGAGAGACTGAAGTTGTGGGTTTTGTTCGTGACCCTTGCCCTTTGACCTATTACTAGAGGGTTCAAGTGAGCCTTAGCAGTTGGGCCATTGGATTTAATCCAACGGCTGCGATTAACAGGTCCGGAAACCATCCATTTTCAGGAGACCGCATAAGAAGCGGAACGTATATATATATATATATATATATATATATATATATATATATATATATATATATATATATATATATTGCTTCAGGCTTAGAAGTATTCTTGTCTTATTTAATGACTAGTTGTTTGGAAACCAAAAGGTCTAGTTTGTTCTCTTGCCTTAGTAAAAATATTTTTTACCCTTAAAAACTCACACAATCTAGGTCTTTGTCTCACTCTTTTGGACTATTTCGCCATTGTTATTTCCGCTCTTTTCGTAGCCTTATAAATGATGTTTAGTTCTTGTTGGCATATATGATTAATCTGGCTACCTTATATGGTTATCAATTATCTATGTTGGATAGAATCCCTTTGTCCTTCTATGACAAAAAGGGGGAGAACAAGTTATTCTAATGGTAATGGTTGTCTTGTTAGTTGTTTTTATGTCTTTTGTAGGTTTTCTCTCACAGGTTGTTCAGTTTGGGGATGTGTACTTTATTGCATGCATTTTGTTTTGTCATCGAAGTGCCAAAGGGGGAGATTGTAAGCTCCATAAGCCAAGCTCCCTTTTGGGTTGGCACGTTCTTCACCAAAATACACATTTGCTTGTTTTCCCTTTTGATCGAGTTGTATTATTTAATGTTCAAATTATTTTATTTTTTAGAGCTTCTGTATTAGGATGTGGAAAAGAATCTCACACTTTGTATTTTTTAGTTTTTCACACAAGTGCGGTAGTTGTTGGTCAAGACTTTTGACGGTGGGAATCGCTCCAAGCAACATGGGCCTTAATTACTTGGGAGATTTTGAAGCAGATTTATTTTTCTCAAGCTACACCGGCATTTTATGAGGTAGTGGCTACATCAGATTATTTCTCATTATTGCTCCCTATATATATCACAACATTAGGTCAAAAACATTCACTTTTGCAGTGTATAACCCAAGCACACTTTGTTCCATCATCCATCTCTTTTGGCGGCTAGGGTTTTGTGCACCTCGAAGAACTACAAAGATTGAATGAATCTTTGATTCTCAAAATCATCTTTGACGGGTGTTCTTACATCAACAATACTTTTCTTCAGAACAAAGTCCTTTCGTGGAGTTCAGAAGGCATTCAATTGGAGGCTTGAGGATTCAAGAGTCGGCATGTAAGGACCCGTGAAATCACTTTTTGGAGAAGTTTCGTTTTGGCCGATAAAAAGTCCCGGTAATTGTTCCTTGGATTTTTCTAATAACAACGGTATAATTGGAAGTTATTTTTTAGTAAGGCAAAGTCATCTTTCGCCCATTTTCTTCGGAGAAAAATGTGCTGTTTTTCGGTTTTGTACTAAAAGTGGGGGGATGAGATTTTGATGTGATCTGAATTTCAAAATTCTGGAAATGCCATTGTTTCCAAATGGGGGGTACTTTCTTATGAAAATAAGTGTTATTCTAGAATATGTCTTGCTGGCACAATGTGTAATGACCCATAATTTTTATAATTTTTTGGAAATAAAGTTGGGGAAATGTGAGGAATAAATTGAAATGTTTAAGTGATAGATTAAAGAGTGTATTTGATTAGTTGGGGCCTTGGTGCATTACACAAGTCAATACAAGGACTATGGGTGCAATTTTTAAAGTGTGTGTATATGTGGTGTGAGAGAGGAGTGAGAAAATCACTTCTCATCCTCCCCCAAATTGGCCGACCACCCTCTCTCTCTCTACTCCCCCATTGTTCTTCATTTTCTCTCCCAAATTCTCCCAAAAACTCAACAAACCCACTCAATCCTTGCACATATTCTTCAACTCTCAACCATTGGAGCTTGGGATTGGACTTTGGAGGAGCTCAATTTGGTGATTTCTAGAGATTTGAAGTTAGGGTTTTGTTCTCACTTGGATTGCAAGCCTTCCTTCACTTGAGGTAGGGAAGTTTCCAACTCTCCTAAGTGTAAATGTGGTATATGTATGTGTTTAGTCAATTGATTGCTTGGGTTTCCATTATCTTGTTGATTTTCAAGAGAATAAACCATCTCCTCTTGTATCTTGATGATATGTGGTGTTGTAATGTTGTTTGAATCCTTCTTGCATCTTAATATGTTAATTTGGAACCAAGAAAATGCCCCAAAGAAGCCCCATTGATCATTTCATTGCTTGAAATTTTTGGATCTGCTGCTGTCCTATGGATAGGACTCCACGTCCTATCCATAGGAGCGTGTCTGTTTTTGTTTTGGCCAATCTGATGCCCCTCCTATCCATAGAACGTTTTCTCCTATCCATAGGAGTCTCTGACGCCCTATCCATAGGACTTTTCTCCTATCCATAGGACCCTTTGTGGTTCCAAAGGTGGCCAATCTGGTCCCAGTCCTATCCATAGGACCTGACCTCCTATCCATAGGACCCCTTTAGTTCATGAAAAAGAGTTTGGACCTTATTTCACTTATCAAGTCTTGTTCATTCAAAGTTATTGGTTGTATAATGTTATTCGGAAGGGTCATGGAGACTACCCTTGACACTCGGGTTGAAATTTCCTTTTTGGCACATTCGGGTAATACGAGACACTACGTTGGCGTGAAACTAACACTTGAAACTAAGGTGATGGGACATGTGGATATTGAAATGATATTACCAAGCATGAAGTGAAGTACTAATGTGATATTAATGGCACGGGACCCGAGAGGGTAGGCCCGGAATGGCACGGGACCCGAGAGGGAATGCCCGGAGTGGCACGGGGCCGATATGGCATGCCCGGAAAATGATCTAATGTTTGGAAAGGAAATGAGATGGATATGGATATTGTGTGAAATGTATGATTACGTTATAAATCAAATCGATTACGTGCTTTCTTTCAAATCATTTGATTATTCGAACTCCCATTTAACACTTATTACATGACTTATGCTATCTTGTCTATCACCCATGTATATTTCATTTCATTTAGAATTGTTAGACATTTCTCTACTGGGCTAGTGAGCTCATCCTTACAAATTTCAGGTACCCATCAAGATGCATGATCATGGAGTACTTGGAATGCGTGCATGCATTATTTTGAAAGCCTATGGAGGAGTTATATCATCATCTTAGAAGTAGTATATTTTTTTTACCAAGATGATTTTGTAACTTGATCAAGTCTTCTCTTTTGACAATGGGTTGTAAATTTACTTGAAACTTATGTACTTGTATATTTGGGGTTCGGGTACCCATAGACATCTATGTATCATGTTGTTGACTTTGACTATTTTACTTGGAATTTAACGTAACCCGTGGACTTGTTGACCGTCCACGTGGATTTTTCGTAATGATTAACCTTTTATATTTTGAGGGTGTGACACGGCAATCATGTAGAGGTGTGATTAACGTGAATTCGGCAAGTAGGTTTTAGGCTTCGTGGTGAGGATACACAAACATTGAGTAAGATCTCTTGTATTCACACAATGATTATAGTGCATAATTCCTTCCCATGGTTTTTTCCCGTTTTAGATTTTTCCACGTAAATCTTTGTGTCGTGCGTGATTTATTATTTTTCCATTTTGTGCGACTGATTGTTTTTCCATTATTCAAGTTAATTTAATTCTGTGACTTGATTAAGGAATTTCACAAACAATCAACCAAAGTGACTTCCTCATCAGATTCGTTAGCACCAACAAGCTTTTCCAACTATGTTACATGTTCACGTAGTGCATCCATCGCAGCATTCATCATTGCTCCAACTCGGAGCTTTGATACCAAACTGTCACGGAGTTAAAAACCAACACAGAATTTTTTTTGTGATGGCACCAAGTTTCCAGCAACTTGGTCTCAACCAACAAGTGTTTACACACACAAACGAAGTATAAATGAACGTCTAGCAAGCACACAACATTTATGGGAATCGTCCCAACCTTTATTGCACCAACAATACAAGGAAAACACCTTAGAGTGCTAGACAAAACATCTTTCTGCCTTGGACTCGAAAATGCTATGCCTAAATAGGCTTACAATCAGAAAAACATGAATAAAGCATACATGGGATCATGGGACGCATCCATGATCTGCAGTTGATATCCCCAACTGCCCTAGGGATATGCTTGCTTTACCCAGAATCTGCCAGCTCATAAAACTATGGACGCCCCTCTGCGATGGAGATTCAATTCAGAGTCGCCACTTGGGTTTTATCGGATTGTCCCCTAGGAACCGAACTCGATTGACTCGTGCCTCATATTTAGGATAAGGTTTAGATACCAGTCTGTCATCACCATACAATTTTAGGTTCGGGAGCTTGGTTACGAGAGGGGAAGGGTTTTACGGCACCCCCCTCGCCCGGTTTGAAGATCGGTCTCTACTAAGCTTTTGTGGGATTATGTGATATGTTTGCTATTCAACTTTGAGCAAATAAAGGGAAACGGGGAACGGGAGCCAACTAAACGATTATAAACACAACAAAAAGGCAACACTATATGCTTGTGCTTCGTGGACTACATGGATGATAATGACATGTAGATATAAACTAATATAGACATGAAACAGCTAGTAACAATGTTAGAATGCACCAAATGATAACAAAATATGGGTCGAGGGGTTGAGAGATGCTCTCTCTACTCTTTCTGCACTCCCCCTTCAAATTTCTACCCAATTTTTTATGTCAGGCCCTCAATCAACCAGATTGAAAGGCATATCACTCTTTCCCTCATGATTCGACCAAGTATTTGGCAAGAAAAAGCAACAACAACGGATCTGAGTTCATTCATTCAGATCTCCAACAGATGGGGTTTGTCCTCAAAGGGATGCTTTCCCGCATTCATCCAATAGACCGGGAGGTCGAGAGCTCCCAAGCTCGTCTTGGAAGTTAAACATCCACAGAGGGCATGGATTTCCGTTGATAGGGGAACAAGACCCATCATTCTGATGGGTGTCTACACAGCTGCTTGGGTAGCCTTCGCAAGGCGACCTATTGAAGCTTCAAGCTAACACACCTTCCAATCTATTGGAGCTTCCGGGTGAGTCCCATTCAGGTACATTTTGGATCTGAGTGACTCCTTCCATGTTGGCTGTCCCACTGCGTTCCAGTTCCCTTTCGTTAAGTGTCGTTGGTGTCATGGTGGAGGGGGTAATACCATATGAGTTCTGGTTCAGCTATGGTGAGTCAACAGTGAAGATGGACATTGTCGGTCTACTATGCGTCTGTCTTGGAGCTGTTTGATGGATTGTATGGCGTGGCAGAACAATTTGTTGAATTTCTATTAATGAAATTTCAATAACCTACCAGATTCAAGGGTTTTTTACGTACAAAAAGTTCTGAGAACTGGGTTTCAGAAGTCTGTTCTTGAGCTCCCATGTTTGGGAGAGAAGAGAGTGGGGTTCACAGTTCCTTGTCTGAGAGTGATCAGTAATCCACACTTGGTACTACACGTGATTTACACCTAAAAAAGAGGGCCGTGGTACAGCTGTATCCCCCCACAAATCGCAGTGTGCCTCTATCGCATCATTACCCCAACAAAGGATGGGTGGTCCTCCGAAATTGTGGTGGGCCCATTTATTCTATTGCACGATGGTCTTTTAGACTAAAAGCACACTGCTTTTTTCTGTGCCTACAAAGTACAAAGGGTAGTGTGCCTCACATAGCCTTTTGATTGAATTGTTCAATTCAATTTGTTGGTCCAAGTCTGTACCACATGATCTAAATGGCCAAGTCTGTACCACAAGTTACTATGGCCTTTGTGCCCGTCACCTAACAATAGGCCTTGTGCCTTTATTGACGTGGGTCCACAAGTAGTGTAACCACAAAATATCACACCATTGAGTGTATACAAATCAGTAAAATTTTTGTACATTTTATCCCTATCCTAGCGGGTTGTGCCGAGGAGTACGCACTTTTTCCTTTCTTTTCTTTGTTTTCATTTTGTCCTTCTGGGGTATGCCCCTTGTAGGTTGTACATTCACGTAACCCCTTTTAATTTCAAGCTGAATTATCCAAAAAAAAAATGATAACAAAATAACCAGAAATGACTCCATAAGCTATTATAGAGCCAAACCAATCCGATCCTCTGTCTAGGGCTTGAGTGCTCAAAGGGAGGGTTTGAGTGCTCAAACCCTCCTCAACCACACTTGCATTTGTTGATTCTGGTTTACTGGAAACATGATTTAAACATTGTTCCTTGTTTAAAAACAGGAACATAATGATCATGTAAACATGGATTTAAGCTTTATTAGTGAACCAAACAAGATAATAAGTGCAGAATGGGTGAAAATATAACATTGAGAGGCATCCAGAACACACAAAACATAATGAGTAAGCCTAAATGATGAAAACAGTTTGAGCGCTCAAAGGGATGCTTTGAGCGCTCAAACCATCTTCTTGGTTTGAGTGTTTTCATGCCTTCCTAACTTTTATTTCGACCATCAATAGCCTCAAAACAATGTATAATGGTGCACATGACTCTGATCTTCTAGAAATATATATTAACCAAACAAGCTTATATGAATGAATAATAAACTTTAAACCAAGCACAAGCATGGTTAGAGTGAGAGAAGGAGAGGATCAGATTGTATAAACTCAGCAACAACACACACACACACACACACCCTTATGATCTTCTTAGAAACATGATTTGGAGCTGAAATAAGCAAGAACAAGTAATATGGCAGAATAGTGTTTGCGCTCAAAGGGTGGGCTTTGAGCGCTCAAACCCTATCTAGGGATTATGAGCTTTTGTAGTTTTTTGGCTTTCCTTTGGCACTTTTGTGAACTTTGACCTTGTGATCATCTTTAAAAAGAGTGAGATACACTTGTTTTCTTCATAGAACAGGGTTACTTGCTACTTGATGATGATGAAACACCTTTTCCATGACTTTTGGCTTACTTACCAATGATCAAAAGGGATATAAACCCACCAAAAAAGCCATGAAAAGATGATATCACCATTAGAGAAGATAAAAAACCACAAAAATAGTAAAACAGCCAAAACAGTTTGAGCGCTCCAAGGGTACCCTTTGAGCGCTCAAACCCTTTTGGTTTGATATTTTCAAAAGTTATTTTTTCTTCATTTTTTGGACCTTGTGAGCTCATAAAAGGTACATAAAACCTCCATGAACTCACTGGTCTCCCTCAAGTTGACCAACTCGTAGCTATTTGTATGATTTTCTACCTTTTTGGTTATGATCAAGGCTTGAACTTTTGTTTTTTTAGGGTTGATTGAGCAATGGCTTGGAATATGGGCTTGAAAAGTGACGTTTTAAACTGAAAAGTGATAATGTTATGGTGATTGAGTGGTTATGTAGGTGAATGAGGGTGTATGTGAGCTAAGATGATGATGATCAAGTGGGTTTTCTTTATTGGGGTTGATGGACCTTGAATTGGATGAAGATGATAGAGCATATAAATTGGAAATGGCTTTAAAAATTCTAGAGTGAGAAAGTGTGGTTGATCAATTGGTAATCTCTGTAAAAGAGGCGAAAGAGTGTTTTTATAAAGAGAGAATGGGAGGGAAAATGGGTTTTGAGTTTAAAAGGCCAATTAGGCTCAATAGGGGTCAAATTAGGGGCTAATATACGTGTAGAGGAAGAAATACGCCAGCTATACGCCCGCAAATTAACAAAATCTTATGATTAGATAGTCTACAAAAAGCTGATTGGACAAGGTTTGAGCGCTCAAAGGGTGGCTTTAGGCACTCAAATGTTGACGTCATGGTTTGAGCGCTCAAAGGGCCTTTAGCACATTGGGTTGACTTGGCTTATTTTGGTAGTTTGAAGGGTATTTTGGTCTTTTTTGTTTGGTTAGGGTTGTTGAAAAGGGTTTGTGATGGTGTTGGGTGGTTTAGCTAGTTCAAGCCTTGTTCCGAGCCTCGAGGTATGTCTGGTTGGTCCATTTCATCATCGGGAATGCTTGAGAGGTTTTTTAGGTCAAAATTGGGGTGTCTACAAAAGCTGAACTGCCTTGGCCTTTCTGTCCGCATCTTACTGGAATTAACTGCTAGTAACCAACGGCTCTGCTTGGGGACACTTTTCCAAGCTGCCAGCAACATATGCAGAATAAATCGCCAATAACTGCCCAATCTTATCCATGCCTTAGCCAAATTCGTGTTCTAGCCCAACTCAATGCCTTAGCCAAATTTCTGATTGTTTTGTCCCACAAGTTAGTTGCAACTTCATGCATTCATGCCACAATATTTCTCGGGCCTTCATGTGCAACCATCTCAGCATACTCGATAACGGGACTAGTGCTGACACCAGCCAACACTATGAAATCACCTTTTCAAGGCATACCCCCTCATGCCTAAATCCTTGCAGATTAACTTGGGTGCAAGGTGTCACCCTAAGTTCAGCGTAGCACACTTGAAAGATCAAGGTACTGACACCTGCCATGGTGCAAGCAAATGTTGTGCCGAAGCCCAAAGTATGAGAATATATAAAAATCAACAAAGAAAACAAAACACAAGATTTATGTGATTCCCCTTAAATACAAAGCAAAAAGTTCACGAGGAAATAGTAAAATGATTCACTATCCAAAATTCATAGTCCTTTTTAGAGACCGCATTACCCTTTCAATAGCATGCCAATACTCCATACTAGGTCGGCTAGTGAACCTGCACAATGCACCCATAACATATGCAATATCTGGTCTAATACAGTCAATAGCATAACAAAGACTACCAAGAATACTTGCATATTCAGATTGTCTAACACTATCACCTGTGTTCTTAAATAACTTCGCAACCAGATAAAAAAAGGGTGCAAACGGTTTTACAGTCAAAGTAATTACATTTCTTCAAAATTTCTCCATATAATGAGTTTGACTAACTGAGATGCCATTCTCTAACCAAGTAATTGTGATACCCAAAAGAAAAATCAGTTTCTCCAAAATCTTTCTTGTCAAAGTTCTTACTGAGCAAAGATTTCGTCTCATTAACAACAGATAAGCTAGAACCTAAGATTAGCAAGTCATCGCCATACAAGCATATCAACGTGCATACTGAATTGTCAAACGTATAGTATATGCATTTGTCACGTTTGTTAACTTTGGAACCATTCGATAAAATAAGATTATCAAATTTTTCATGCCATTGCTTAGTTGCTTGTTTAAGGCCATACAAAGATTTAGTTAACTTACACACTTTGTGTTCTTGGTCGTGGACCACAAAACCCTCAGGTTGGTCCATGTAAATCTCTTCTTCTAAGTCATCGTTCAAGAAAGCAATTTTAACATCCATTTTATGTACCACTAAGTTATGAATAGCAGCTATAGCAATCAAAACTTGAATAAATGTATGTGAACACTGCTCCAGAGTGGGCATCCGATTCGGAGTCGCCACCCGGGTTTAGGGATTGCACCCGAGGAATCGAACTTGAATGACTCGTGCCTCATTTTACAAAAGGTTTTATTTACTAGTCCGTCGTCACCATAATATCTTAGGTTCGAGAGCTAGATTACCAAAAGACAATGGTTTTATGACACCCCCCCCTCGCCCGACCTGAGGGGTCGGTCTCTACTAGGTGTTTGTGGGATTTATAAAATGTTTATCATTCAACTTCGTTCAAATGAGGGGAGAGCAAGCAATTAAACGAGAATGAAAATAATAAACATGTGACGCTGGATACTTGTGCAAGGTGTACAACGTGTATATCATTGGAGTACAAGTGGGATTTAACAGCATAAGTGGCATTGAACAGTAATTCTACCATCAACCGAATATCAGAAGCAACAATATGAAACAATCTAAGATATCAGAAGCAACAATATGAAACAATCTAAGAAAATGAACTGTTTGTGAACAAAATCAATTTGACCCTCTATTTTTGGTTTGAGCACTCAAAGAAGGGAGTTTGGCTTGAGCGCCGAAACCTGTTTCCTCTTACCACTTTTGCTTTGTTCTAATCTTCAGGAAACAGAGCCAACACAATTCTATTTCTTCAAGACCTTGAGTTTTATCACTTATTTAGAAACAAAATGAGCATTTAGGCATTGTTTTAACCTTGCTTAAGGAGTAAACTGAGGGTAAATGAACTGATTTTTATATACAAAACAACCATTGGAACCATTTAAACCGATTTAAACCAAGCTTAAAGAATAAGAACCAAAATGGCACGAGTGCCTCTAGAACCAGTTTGAGCGCTCAAAGCATATGGTTTGAGTGCACAAACCAGTTTACTGTGTTGGAGCCTTTGAGCTGTTGTAACTCTCTTAAGTCAAATGTAAATCCAAAGTTAGTACGAGGAACCAACTTAGGCCTATTGGCTTCCTTCAAGTCAATTGAAACAGTGTATTTCAGAAGGTATTTCTACTTCTTTGAACTTGAAACTATGCTCTTTGACTTGATGTTTTTGAAAAACAGTTGGAGTTTGAGATTTGTGGTTTGAGTGATTGGGTTTTCGAAGTTTATAGGTTAGAACTTGACGTTAAACAAAGATTTTGAAGGGATTCTTTTACGAGTGATGAAGATTTTTAATTTTTTTCGGTGCTTTAAGGGGGTTAAAGAAGACTAAAAATAAGTGGAATCTGGGTGTAAGGTCTGGTGGTAGGTGTGGGAGTGTGAGGGAGGGAGAGATCAGCCAAGAGAGTGTATGAGGGAGTGGATACGGGATTTATAGGAGGGTTTTGGAGGCAAAATGGGTTTAAAATTAAAAATTAAAAATTAAAGAGCCGATAAAAAAAAAATTCAAAATCAAAGAAGAATCTCATCATGGGTCAAAGTGGAGTGGAAAAACGTGGCTTGGGGAAGGCCATCCAAACAGTGAAATCCCATCATTACAGATGCTCCACAAAAAAAATAGTGTGAGCATGTGATTTGAGCGCTCAAATGGGGACTTTGAGGCTCAAAGAGGATGCTTTGAGTGCTCAAATGGATTGCATAATAGACCAAACTTCACAGGGCTGCCCCAGGTGCTATCAAACTTTGTTTAAAGCATTGAAAAACTGGTTGAGTCTATTTTCTAACTCAAGTGGTTTGGATCCAAAATATTTTGTACAGCCAAGTATATGACCATTTTACCCTTAAGAGGTAAGGGAAAAAAGTTGCTTTAGTGAAACGTTCGAATCTCCCTCATTTTAATATGGATTGAGACATATTATATATCAATAAATAGGATTTTAACTGTACTAGAAGATGGTGCATGCTAGGATTTGTTTTGACAATGTTTTCTTTTGGGTTTTGACTACAGAGAGCATTATTTGAAGCTTTCGACGCACGTTTCGATCGATTCCATCATCGGGGATGCCTGAAAATACCAAAAGAGTCCAAATTGAGGTCTCTACATTGTAGTTCATGTCACAGGAGAATAAGTGTGAAAGAAATCAATGTTCTCTCCTTGCCTATATTCCTTCTCTACAAGTCGAAACTTAAATTTATCCACTGAACCATCAAGTTTTAACTTCCTCTTTTAAGAACCCATTTACAATCAATTGCTTTACAACCTAGTGGTAAGTCTGCTAGTTGTCACGTTCAATTGGTCTATAGTGAGTCCATTTCATCATCAATGGCTTCTTGCCAAAAATCGGCATTTGGGGTGGGCAGGGCTTCCTGAAACGTAGTGGGATCTTCTTCTAAAGAGAATGCAAAGTCAGAACCAAAGTCCTATGAAGTGCAAGCCCTCTTACTCCTCCTCGGTTCGAGAGAAGTGACCCTAGAGCTCTCGTTTCTAGGTTCTTCTAATCTAGGTATTCTATTCCTAGATTCTTCATACAAATCAGCACCAATAGATTCTATACTCACCTTACTGTAAAATTTGAAGAATCTATACGCTTTACTGTTCATAGCATAACCAATAAAAACACATTCGAAGCTCTACTAGTAAGTTTTGACCTTTTTAGGTCAGGAATATGAACATATGCCAAACAACCTCAAACTTTGGACACGTTGGGCTTCTTGTTTGTCCATAATTCATAAGGCAAAATCAAAGACTTAGAATTAGAAATTTTATTTAGCACATAGCAAATAGTTAACAAAATTTCACCTCATCAATGTGAAGCTGCACCCAAACTAAGCATGATAGCAACTACAAGTTCACATAATGTTCTATTCTTACATCCTGCTTTTTCATTCATTTTAGGTGAGTAAGGAGCAGTTTTCTCATGAATAATATAGTAGAGTTGTAAAATGCAATGAACTCATTCGAATCATATTCAGTGCCTCTATCACTACGGAGTCTCTTAATCTTTCTATGAAACTGATTTTCAACATTACTTAGAAAGATTTTAAACATGTCAAGTGCTTCACTATTATGTTTCATTAAATAAACAAAAGTGTAATTCGATTGATCATCAATGAATGTGATAAAATATCGTTGAGCATTTCTAGTAAAAAAATCCATCTAGTTCACACATGTCAGAATGAATCAAGTTTAATAGTTAATATTCCTTCAAAATTGATTTATGAGGTTTCTTCGTGATCTTAGCTTGGCTACATAATTCACACTTTTCAAAATCATTTAAGGAAATGTTAGGAATGAGACCTAAGTTACTCATGTTCGTAATCAACCTCTTATTCACATGACAAAGTCTATAATGACACATATTAACCAAACAAACGATGTAAGAAGAAGATGCAGTTTTATTCATATCAATAGCAAGCTTAAACTTTCCATCAACAACATAACTCTTTCCAACAAACATCTTATTCTTAGTAAAGGTACACTGGTATGCTCCTAAAGTCTGGGTAAATTCGGCCTTATTGAGGAGATAGCTGGACACGAATTTCTTCCACTAGATTATGAAGGACTTCCTTTAAGGTGATAGTCCTTCTAGAAGTAAACTTGAGATCCACCTCACTAGTTCCAAGAACCTTAGTGGTGTGGGAGTCACCCAGCAACACTTTCTTATCATTAGCCTTGGAATAGCTCTTGAACAAAGAGAGATCATAACAGACATGGCGTGAAGCTCTAGTGTCTATCCACCACCCTTCTAAACCTCAATAAAGCTAATTATTCATTGATTTTAGAATAATAATTCAAGTAATCTTGCAAAAAATATCATCTCAATTAGATATGTGTAATCGATTCAAATTTTTCATTCAAAAAGGACCATCTCAGCTTGATATGTGTAAATGGTTGATCGAAATTTTCAAATTTTCACTAAAATTTAAGGATTGTGAATTTATGAAAATTGGAAGATGGATTAATCACGTGCTCATATCCAATTGTGTTTGCAGGCCATTGGCAAAACTATATTCAAGTGAGTAAACTGTTTGAATTAATTGCGTGAGGCTCGAAAGTGGGTACCATTCAAATTTGTACATTATCGGTACCACTAGCATTTTGGATAGTTGAAAACTAGCACAAACCTCAACTTGTAATACTATCATTATTGATGGCCTATGTATGATGGTGTACAAATGGTACGGGGTTACACATAAATGATATGAGTTATTATTAATTTAAAAATAATATATTTTTAGATTATCCTTTTAGATAAGGGAAAATGTTAAAAGAAGCCTAGTGGGTTCTATTAAGGTTTAAAAAGTGTATTAAAATGTGTGAAAATTTTATAAAAGTCAATGAAAGTATATTAGAAAATGCAAAAAAAAATATTGGACCGGATGTGTTCTTTTGTTTCTTTCAGTGCAAACTGAATTCTTAAAGAAGAACAAGGCATTAGGCAATTGGATGAAGATTTACAATTATTCGATCGATTTGCTTTTTCAGAGATTTAGGCACGTGGATAATTGGTTTAAAGTTAGTAGGCGGCTCAGAGCTCCTGGATCATTAATGAGCGCCATAAGATTGTTTGTACATATAGTTAATGCTTGAGAGTCATGTCTTAAGTTCGAAACTTTGTAGGTGTTATTAATATTTTGGGGGCTAATCTATAAAGAATTTTTCAATGGCTTTAAATGGGTTCACCGCTAATGAACCGTGGAATTTGTCTCCGAAGATTAATCGTAATGCGCAGGCTCGTACATTTAATTATAATAAAAAAATCATTTGCACATTATCGGTATAGAGGCCATCGCTAGTTCGCTACCCACAGTTGAACTCAACTTGGACTAGTCCCGTTCGGGAGAGTTGGTGCACCAACCATAGACCACACCTTATAAATACGCTGAGCCACCACCCGATCCAATCGTGGACCACCATTCAATCAAAGCCCAAAATAGACCGCCAAAATAGACTTCCCCACCAGAACAGAGAATGGATGTAAAGATTCTTGAAACCACCGTCGTCCACCCCTCCACACCACCGTTCCACCACGACCACGTCCTCCCTCTCTCCCACCTCGACAACGACCGTAACCTCAACGTCACCTTCCGTTACCTCCGCGCCTACGTCGCCACCGCCACCGCCACCAAACCCTTCCATGTCATCGCCTCCGCCCTCTCCACCGCCCTCCTCCACTACTACCCCCTTGCCGGGACTCTCCAACGCCGCCGGGACGACCACCGCCTCGAGCTCCACTGCCAAGTGGGTAAGGGCGTGCCTGTAATTTGCGCTTCTGTTGACTCTACATTAGAGTCAGTAAACTATCTTGACGACCCGGCTGAAACTTGGATCGAGAGTCTGGTGCCCGACCCGGATCCAGAGAAGGGGTTGGAAAACCCGATGGTTTTGCAAGTCACGGAGTTTGCGTGTGGGGGGTTCTGTCTCGGGGCTATGGTGCACCACGCGATGTGTGATGGACTCGGTGCGACTCAGTTTTTTAATGGGGTGGCTGAGTTGGCTCGGGGGGCGAGTCAGTTGTCTGTTGAGCCGGTTTGGGACCGGACGAGGTTGCTAGGACCGAGAGATCCCCCTCAACTGGAGTTTCCGGTTCATGAGTTTGTGAGGTTGGAAAAGGACTTTTCTCCTTACTGGCCGTCCGGTGAACCGGTTGTTAGAGAGTGCTTTCGGGTGAAGGAAGAGTGGTTGGACCGATTGAAGGGGTTTTTGCGTGAACGTTCCGGTTCGAGCTTCACTACTTTTGAAGCTTTGGGGGCTTTCATTTGGCGAGCGAGGTACCTTAATCCTAGTATTTTAGTTTTATTGTTTTGATGTACGTTAACTGACACAACTAATATTCCCGCTTTAAAGTCCGTTGGGATAATGAAACCAAAAAATGATACCGATACATATTTCCGTAGCATTGCTCGAATGAAACGAAAGAATAGATATTTGTGTTAAAGTTTTTGTGCATCTCTGTGGTCCGAAAATATTTTCTTTTGTTAAAATTTATTTCAAGTAAAAATAGATTCTTACTGATTAAACATAAGAGGTTTTTTTTTTTTTTTTGATCCGATATGGAGGAGTTGATTATCGAGAAAGTCAGCTAAAAGCGATTGCAAAATTGCAATTGGCATGGTCAGATGCAGAATTCTAGTGTAGGTTGGGCGAACAAAAGTGTTTTCTATTGTTCAAATTTGTTTAAAGTTTATTTCACGAGTTATGTGTTCTAGGGTTCAGAAGTGGGGACTTATTGCGCATTTAGTCGATGTTAAAGTTTTACAAGGTCTAAGGTCCATGAATTTTTTTATTTTTTATTTTTTAGAATTTAGGCACTTTCAAAGGATACCCTAAGGTTTAGGTTTTAAGGTACACTTTCCTATTATATGGTTTTAGTGTTTTAGGCACTTTCATAGGGTATTCTAGGGTTTAGGTTTTAGGGTGCACTTTGATATTATAGGGTTTTAGTGGTTTAGGCACTTTTATAGGATACTCTAGGGTTTTAGGTACTTTCGTAGGGTACCCTAGGGTTTTAGGCACTTTTGTAGGGGACAAACTTTTTTATCGTAAGGTAAAAAAAAAAAAAAAAGATGCTTGCGTTAGGACTGAATAGGTAATGGGGTTACAAATTCTTTACCTAGGATTTTTGAACAAGTTGCCCTTATTTCAAATAAAAATAGATTCTTACCGATCAAATTGAGGACTTGATTATCCAGAAAGTAAGCAGATAGCGATTGCAACACTGCAATTGATCACGTGGACAGACTCAGAATTTTAATGACTGTGTTTGGTTAGATAGTTTAGTTTAGTTTTGATGATGTCAGCAGGTGTAATGAATGGAGAGAGATAGAGAGAGAAATGAAGAAAATGATGATGTCATAAAAATTAAAACTGAAACTAAACAGAGAAACGAACAAGGCCAATGTAGGTTGGGCGAATATTATACCAGAAATTTATTAGGCGTTCGATTTTATATAGGTGTAAATTTTTTAAAGAAATACCTTTTTGAAAAAAAAATACTACTATATTTATAAACAAAATTTAAAGCTTGGGTAGGGTGGTCAGCCGAACTAGCCCGCTCTTGCGTCCATTCTTAACATTTCGAGGTTTAAACGGTGGAGAAGCCAGTTCAAAATAAAAACTAATGGTGATGACTAGGGGTGGGAATTTTCGACACGATACGAGAACACGACCCCAACCCGACACGAAGTTAGCGGATTAGGGTTAATTATTTCTGACACGAAACACAAATATGATACGACACGATAGCATGAAAAGTTAAATAGGTTGGGTTAGGGTTGAGAGAATTCTGACATGAATACGAGATAACACGACAAACCCGACACAAACATGACACGACACAACACAAGAATTTATAGAAAGACACGATAACATGACACAAACCCAATACGAAGTTAGCGGGTTAGTGTCGGCTATTTCTGACACGAAACATGAATATGACACGACACGGTAACGTGGAAACCTAAACAAGTCGGGTTAGAATTGAGCGAATCCTGACACGATACGAGATGGCACGACACGATGCCCACACCTAGTGATGGCGTACAAATCTAGCCCTATTTTTCCGTCGTCGAACTCGGGACTACCTAAGAGAGAATCGGTTGGAAGGCCTCAAAAACACTAGGTTGGTGTCTTAAAAACGTCAGGGTTGGTGTCATAAGAGAGAGAAAAAAAAAAGAAGAAAAAAAAAGAAGAAGAGCACTCCACTATTAGGCTGCAATAAATTTCTTTCCCCCGGTTCTTGAGAGTTTTGTCGTTATAGCGTACGAGTATATCACCTGTGTTCTAAAAGAAGGTCTAGAAGGCCAAGTACTCGCCGCCTAGGCGTTAGAAGGACCCTCGCCGACTAGCCCGACTAGATTGGCTATCCCGACTAAGTGCCGAGTACTCAGCCCTGGAAGTTAGAAAATGCCCAGCCACCCAGGGAGCCCTTGCGAGTTTTAGAACCTTGTATATCATAATTAACAGAGTATATCACAATTGACAGGAATAAAATATTTACAGTAAAAGAAATAGAATCAGTTTTTATAATAATTAAAGCTGCAACCACCGAAAGTGGTACTTTAGATGCAATGGTAAATGGGCTTAAGTGCTCTTCTTTCGTACACGATCGAGAAATTTTTCAGCGCCGGGTGGGTATTGCCCACATGGTACCCGCTCGGCAATCTTAGCCGTCCAAAATGCTATCCGATGGTCCGGAAGAGGAGAGAGAAAAAGAGGAGAGAGAGTGGTCGGATGAGAGGAGAGAGAGGGAATCAATATCGGCCGTCCAAAACACTTTTGGACGGCAGAGATCGTGCTCGGCATGGCCACGTGGTACCCATTTGGTACCCAAAATTTTCTCTACACGATCCGACAAGGTTCGAGTCTTGCCAACTATAGGACTAGTGTGGCCCATTGTCTATCCAGTACCTAGGTGGTGTTGTAGTGATGGCTTGTCTTTCGAACAATAGACATAGCTCTAACCAGACATTCCACAACGAGCCGGGAGGTTCTATAGCCATGTTCAATGGAGGTTGCTACATTGGTTGCCCCCTCCTACCTTCTATGCAGTTCAGAAGGAAAAAAAAAAAGGAGAATAGTAACTAAAGCTGCAACAAACCCATAGATGAAAAGCCAAGTTTAGCCTAGCGTGCAATCAAGAATGGTAGTGGTATAAGACCATAATTTTATTGTACCTAACACATACCATCAATCTCCTGCGATGAATAACTTTAGCCCTTAAATAACAATTGCTAACCTCGAATCCATTCTTTTATGCAATATTGATCTGCAATGTCTTCTCGCTTTTTATGAGCAGGGTCAAAGCCTCGGGAACTCCAGGGGATGAACAAGTCAAATTTGCATATGCCACAAACATAAGAAAGCTACTGAACCCCCCACTTCCAGTTGGCTATTGGGGCAATGGCTGTGTAACCATGTATGCCCAAACCACTGCCAAAGAACTAGTCCATCAACCCATCTGGTCCACGGCCGACCTAATCAAGAAAAGCAAACGCAACTCAACGGACCAATACGTTCGCTCATTCATTGATTTTCAAGAACTACATTTCGCGGAAGGCATCACGGCTGGTAAAGGCGTGAGCGGGTTCACCGACTGGAGACACTTGGGACACTCGACAGTGGATTTTGGTTGGGGTGGCCCCGTGACTGTTTTGCCCCTATCAAGGCACCTCCTTGGCAGCGTCGAGCCTTGCTTTTTCTTGCCCTATTCTTCGGCAAGAGGTGAGAGTGATGGTGGGTTTAAAGTACTCGTTTATTTGAGAGAGACTGCCGTGGAGAGTTTTAGGGAATATATGGCGAAATTTAGTCGCCAGGAGTTCGATTTGGTTTGAGTTTACTCATTTAGTTTTATCTTGACAAATAGAGCAATGATCAAGAAAGCGTCTGTATGCTTTTTATTAACTAGTGTTTTGAATTTGAGGCAAAGAGTGATAAAGTGTAGTCTTTGGATCAACTGGATCTGTTGCATTGGTTGCTAATAAAATTGGAAGGAAAGTGCCCATTATTTCAGGGAGTTCTTTGTGCAAAGGTAAAAGGCACACAACCTGAGTTGATAATTTAATTGTAGTCTTATCTATAAAGGTAATACAGTTGCAAATTTCTTGAACCAGTGGATGGATGAGGAAAGAAGAAGAGAAAAGGGGACTGTGATTTTGGGGTGGGGAATGTCGAATGCTTCTCAACTTTTCTGAGAACAAGTGGATGCTCATTTCATATTTCTTTTCAGTGTACCGTACTCGTTAAATTATTTTAAAAGTGTAGAGTAATTTTAATTTTCTTGTCTGCGATCTAAAAAGATGCAAAGAATCTAAAAGGTTAAAGATCAATGAAATGACTGTTTTTTTTTTGGCTCGGCGAAAAAAGTTCTATCATAGAAAACATGAAAATGGTACTCTATGTTAGAGGTAGAGGAGAGGGGACTCCCATCAAAATTGAAGAAATTAAAACTCCTAAAGAGATAACATCCCAAGAGCACCCATAGGGCCATAGCCCAGACACCTCGAGACCTAGGTCCCCAAGGACCATACCAAATATAGAATAAAGCCCAAACCCTAAAGCCTAGCCCAAAGGGCACACCAAATTATACTATACAATCCGAATCAAAAGCAACTCAAGAGGGAAACCCTAGGCTACCCTTCAGCCGCCAACCCAAATAGCCCATCGCCGATTAGACCAAATGCCACCAGTGCCACCAGAAAACCACCAAGAGTCGCCTCAGTCACCCCTTGGCATTCGGCCCCAAAACTAGCAACATCCAACAACGAAAGCAGGCGGGTGAGCCGAACACAACCAAAAGAGAAGTAATGGAACACTAGAGGCAAAAATCAGCATCAACCATCAACCTTCGCTGTCAAGCTGAGATCCAGTTTCACCCAATAGTGAAAACTGGCAAAAAAGAAGATGAAGACACCATGAGACTAGCCAGCAGAGGAGGAAGAGAAAAGCCAAGGGCCCAAGCCGCCACCAGTGCCTCCGCAAAGCCAGAAGACTTCGAAGTCGCCGCCGTTGAACTTTGCCACATCACTGCCAAAGCCATGAAGGAGACAAATGGTACCGCGAACCCGTAACAACTGAACTCCAAACACAAATGCCAAGACCAGATCAGCCCACAAAAAGACACCAAGGAGACACCGCGCGGGAGTGGTTCAACTACACGATCGAAAGCCGCCAATACCCTCCGCCATGCCAAGCCCAAAACAAACCTGCAAAATAACCAGGAAAACTGGAACCCTGTGACTTTTCTTAGAGAGAGGTAAGAGGTTTTTTTTTTGTTTTTTTTTATTATTTTTTAATTTTTTTATACAATCAACGGTGTGGATTTGAAATACTCTTTGACCGGCAAGAGTACTCTTACCAGTCAAAGTATTTCAAATCCAGACCATTGAAAAAAAAAATTGAACAACGAGAGATGTGTTGTCCACTTTTGTTGTACCTATAGCTTTTTTGTTTTTTTTGTTTTTATTTGTCTAAACCTTCTTATATAAGAACGGAGGATGGCATGCCATTTTTGTCATTTTCGGACCAAAATACCCTTTTCTTTTGGCAGGACAGAGTTTAAATGGTTGGGGTAGTGTAGGTATTTCGCACTCAAAACTACTGTATTTAGTTATATATACGAACCACTACGTGGAGAGAGAGAAGGATGGAGTGCTTTTTTCTAGGGGTGTACAAGAAAACCGAAAAAACCGTGAAACCGGACCGACCAGACCAAAGCGGTCTATTTGGATTGGTTTTATGGTTCAATGGATTGGTTCTGGTTCAAAAAAAATGAGAACCGGATATTTTGGTTCGGTCCCCGGTTTCATAATTAGGAACCATAGTTTGAACCGAACCAGTCCGTTATATAATATAATATAATATAATATAATATAATATAAAAATATATGATATATACACTCCTATATATCCACTCACACACTTGATAATTTTGTTAGTTTTAAGTTTTAATGTTGCATCTGCCATCCATATCAATAATGATATTTTAATAGTTATTTTAGTTATTGATGGACTTCTTAATCTGTTTGTGGGTTGGTATAATGGTAGTAGTTTTATAAAGGAGTTGCAACAATTTTATGAACAATTTCTTTTGGAAATGTTTGAATGCTAACATGGTTTTAGAACCGGAAACCAAACCAAACCGGACCGGTCTAATGGTTTGGTGTGGTTTGGTTCTATACGTGTAACGGTCTGGTTATGGTTCTCAAATTTTGGAACCGTTAGATATGGTTCGGTTCCCGGATTTCCACAAAATCGGTCCAAACCAGACCATGTACACCCCTACTTTTTTCCCTGATTTATGCCTTACGTACAAAATCTCTCTTTTCCCTAATTTAAGGGGTGAAAGTACACAAAAGTCTCATTTGCGTAAAAGACTATCCTTCATAGTACTTCTCTTCTCCTTATTTTTCGCTTATTATCCGCGTAAAGACTGTCCTTCATACTGTTGCAACGGCGAATGTCGGTTCTTCAGGTACTGTTGGGACGTCGATCTTCTGTCCTTCGGGTACTGTTGCTGTGGCGATCTATAAAAGAAAGAATGGTGAAGTAAATAGCCGTGTCTCTCTCTCTCTTTCTCTCACACACACAGATAGGGAAATCCAATTTTCTGCCTCACTCATCTCTCTCTTTCTCAAAGACGGAGAAAGCCACGTCTCTGCTTCTATCGGCACCCGCACATTTTACACAAACAGAAAAGAATGGGCGAAACTGATCGGCAACGTGGGATCCATTGTAGCTTCTGTCTTGGGGTTTTCATTCCAGTCAATTTTTGACGTACCAACAATATGTGAAATCGGAATCACAGGTTATTATTCTTCCTCTAACAATATCTTCTGATCCTTGTTTTCCTCCTCTCCGATCTCCTTGATTTTTTGCTTTATTAGTTTGTGTTAAAGCTCGTAGTTTCTCTTTGTTTTTGCAAAAAATTTCCTCATAGAGAACAGAATATTCACCTGTAAGTTTATATTTTTGGATACTGACTTAGTATCTGTGACACTAATTTATGATTATGTTCTTGCTTCCAGGTTTTTCAACGCTAAACTCTATTGCAAATATAATAGCATTAAGGTTATGACTGTTTTGGAGAGTCTCTAGGGTTTCTGCCAACAGTAACTTGACCAAACGTGGTGTCGTACATTTTTTTGCTAAAGGCTAGCAAAGTTTGTCTAGAAACTGGTAACCCACTTGGGTGTATAAGGGCTTGATTGATCAGAGTGTGTATTTATTTACACATGGTTTTGCCATTTGATTGTAGGGTTTTTTTTAGTGGATTTGATAATCATGTTTTTGGTCTTTTGTTTGTTCGTGATGATTGACCCAACGTGGGCTATGGTAGTTGAGTATTTGCATAATTATTCCTGTTTTTGGCTAATTCTTGCTGCAACTTTGTGGCTGTAGACTTCTTCATTGAATCATTAATGGTTTCTTTGAATTTGCTTAATTTTTTTATATATGAATCGCAAGGTGAAGGGTTGCTTGGGTTACTGATATGTTTACTCTGTATGAATGGCTTTAGATGTAGTTTAGGGTAAGTGATAAGTTGATGAGGAAAGGCTAACTATTATTGCTTTGATCAGCTGAAGTTCTTAGCTGGGTTTTATTTTAATCTGAAACTGTGGTGCTCTTTTGTGATTAAAATTACTGTGGTGTATTGCTTGATGGCATTTATATATCCTGTTCTACCATCCATCTGACATTTTGAAATTTGTTATCGGAAGTGTAGATGGACACAAATGTCTATAACTGGTCTGGTGGCATTCAATGCCTGCAATTCGGATTTGCTGGGTCAAGAATTATGTAATTCTCTCTCACACTCTCTCCTCGAAGAATAATGTGCTCCTTTCTCTTTGTTCTAGGTTCATTTTCTGTGATACACTATGAACAAATATTCTGGTGTTAGTTGGAGACCTATGTTATTTCTTAATCATGGTACCCAAGTGTTGTTGGATGACTTTCTTGAGGCATTAAATCCGTGAGTGCAACAAGCAGTATATTAGAAGATGAATTCTTGGAGATCAAAAAAAGAAGATAGCAGTATATTAGAAGATGAATTCTTAGAGATCAAAAAAAGAAGATGAATCATCGGCCAATCATTCAGGTATACTTCTTCATATTTGAAGAAGTAGCATATTTTCGGTTCAATTCTTTGGGACACGAAACAAGAGAGAGATTTTTACTGTTTCAAACTTTCACCATTTGCATGCTATCCTATGCATTTGGCTTACCTTATCCATTGATAGTTACCTATAATATGCATTAAGTAAATTTTTTGCCTCCTCTAACTAAAGTTCTACAGCACTGAATACTCGGTTACGTGCAATGCACGTTGTGTAACTTGAACCAGTGCAAGAGTTAAAGATCTTAACGGTTCATGGACTTTTTCTCCACATGCATTACTTCGAATTTTGATATTTGATTTCAGATCTCATTTATGATTTCATCTTTCGCGCAGGTGTTGAGGAATTCAGAGATTGATTGGGAGTGTTTGTGTTCGTGGTGTCGTACATGTAAAATTGGCATTTCTCTCTGTTATTGTTAGGGAATGGCGGTTGATGGGCCTTATCTTTATGATATTAAGAATTTCTATTCATGACCACACATTGGAGCTTCTTATCTTTGTTATCATTCCAGCGATTAGAAGACATGGAAGTCCAAAATAGGGACCATCTTTTTCTTGAGGAAACAATTTCAGCTCTACCTGGAAATCTCGGAATTAGATATATGTTTTTTGTGCTGTGTGGAACAGTGATTTCACTTTTTAAAAGAAAAGAAGAGTATTTTTATTTGGTACATTTGGTGGAGTCATAAAAAAAGGGAGATGAAAGAGAACAATTACCTTGAGAGAATGATATGTCATCTAGATATATGTAATGGGAAGTTTTACTGGGTAGAAGGAAGCAAAAAGGAGATGGGAATTGAAATGAGATGGAGGAGGAAGGAGTTAGAAAAGAATAAAGCTGTAAAGGTGGGGATTACCTTGGGGAAATGTCACATTCTATGCATAAAAATGGGTGATATTTGTAAGACACCCGTGAAATAGAAACATTGTTTTGATATATGATCAGCTTTTTCTACACAGGTTTGATTACCAAAAAAAAAAGATTATGCTAGAGAGGCTTGAATAGTGCTTGGTTAAGTTAAGAGATATACGTGTTTGTAATGCCCTGTGTAAACCACTAGCCCAATAACTTGTTAGACCCTAACCACACTACTAAAAATGCTTAAGAGAAAGTTATTAATGATGATTCCCTATGTATAGCCAAGATCACCTACCTACACTTTGAATTTGCGACGCGCTCTTAGAGAGGTTGTTTCATATCTCTGTTTAGGAGTTGTTTTGACGAATATGCATTAGTCCATATCTGAGATCTGTCTTTCAAATCTTCAACCACCAACCTTTGAACCTTTACTGCTGATCATGCTTATATTTTAGTGCATTATAATGCACCGGTGATCCAATCAAGGATCCCGGATTGAAGGTTTTTTGGTGTTTTGAAGGTTTTAAAAATTGTTTTTGCATAATCTGAACCGTCCAATGTGTTTAAAACGTGTTTTTAATAGTCCCCGCGAGAAATCGTAAAAAAAATGACCGGGAAGGGCTTGATCCGAGCAGTTTTTCACAAAAATTGTACATATACAGTTTTATGAAAAACTGCTTAGATCAAGCCCTTTCCAGTATTTTTTTTGGATGATTTCTCGCGGGGACCCTTAAAAACACGTTTTAAACACATTCGACGGTTCGGATCATGAAAATTTGGTCCAGAACTATGAGTCCTGGACTTAGGGATTCCGGACTAGATCGGGACTCTATAATGCAAAAGTATATTCATTTGGAATGATATTTACAAATTGTAGGAAAGAGCCTGTGAGGCTTTGACTAATCTTTAGTGGGCTTTTGAGAATTTTTCACAGATGGACATGCTGAAGATCTTTATGGCATCTTCATTAATCAAGTCATAACATAGAAGAGCAATTGTCCGTCCACTAGAGTTCTTGGAGACTATCAAAGGGTGAGTTACAACCCTAATTTTTTTTTTTTTTGGGGGGTGGTAAATTTGATGTTAAACAGGTATTTTGGTTCCCTATACTGTTTAATGGGTCTGTTGCACAGGACCAATTTAATATTCATCTTAGAATACATGGAGGATCAAGATTATAACTCTAATAGGGAGTGCACACAATGAATTGCCGAGGCATCACTGTATTAGTTGGATTTTCCACAATCATCCCGCGTTGTATTTTGTTATGCAGTCTTACCAAATGGGTGCCACCACCAGTTAAAATGACAAGTATTTATCTCCATGAGAGCATCAATGTCTCATGAAAGAGAATGGACGTTGAAGCCTTGGACATGCTTCAATTCCACTGGTATTGGGATTCTTCTCGCTCCTAATATTTGTATACTTCACGCACATTTGTTCACTTATGCTGTCTCCCCTCAGCTTCACTCACAGTTTGCTCTCCCCACTCAGCTCACCCTAGCCCAAGGCCTTTTGCATATTCTATCTACAATTTTGGTTCAGTGTGATTTTACTCTATATATCTTCAAAACCAGTATGGATAAAGTCCAATATCTAATTGGGTTTTGAACTATATAGTCAGACGGACTCCATCCGCTAAGAAAGAAACATTCCACAGAAGGTAAAAGAGAATTGTGATGCTATTAATTTTGTTTCATGTGTAATTTGTGTTATAATGATTTTGTCAATTTTTTCTGCTTCGTAGATGCGGAAAGAAGCTGATCTTCATCGTTGTGAGAGTTTGAATTTGTCTAATTTGACAATAGTCTATACTGTTCTTTACCAAACTAGGAGTAGGTTCTTGGAACCATCTTCTCCATCTCTTGCATTTTCAATGAAATACAGCTTTGATAGTATATACTAGATCGAGTAATTTTTATTTATATTTTTTTTACACAACTTTGATTCTTATTTATAGTTACTGGATTTAGAGAGCTGAACGAGTTCTTTACAATTTTTAATAGCGAGTTTTCGTTATGTAATGGGACCATTTCAACATACTTGAAATTTGACCCTTTCATGTGCTACTCAATTAAAATTCTTTCTTTCATGAATCTGTGTTCAGATGGTAATGAAGTATCCATCTCATGTCATAGAGGCCTTTGAGCCAAATACTTTGGTCGCTGAAGAGAACTCCTTTAAACTCTAAGCTCTTATTCAGGATAGATCATATTAGGCTGAGTATAGTTAGTTGAACAAATTGTCTGATTTCGTTGCTGACTTCTGCAGCTTCTTCTTGAAAAAGGTGGGATTACTCTAATTCCAGCTATATTGATGCTCTAAAACACCTTCCAGATCTCAAAGAAGAATGTTGCTTTTATTTCATTTTACTCTCCATTTGCTTGAGGAATCTCAAATTGCTTGTTTAGACTGGATTACTTCAGTGTTCGGCATGCAGGTAAGATCAAGACTGTTGCTTGGACTAACTTGGATATGGAGAGCTTGCACATAAACTTGCAGAATGGGATTCCGGTTGTTAGTAATGAGGTCATTAGACAACCATGATCCATGATTCCAAACACAGCCCTAGCATACTCAGTTGCTGAGAAAGGTCTGTTGGTTTTTCAAGTGCTACATTCTTTTGTTGACATGTGTCCACAACAGAAAATGGCAGAACTGTTATGAAGTATGTTGAAAATTTCATTGATTATTGTGACTTTGTGTTCCATGAAGTTATTTTAAAATCTGATTTTTCTGAAGTTCTGTTTCCTATTACATATGTTGTTGAATTTTATGGGTTCCAATTTTTTCCTCTTTCTATTAGTTCATTTATCTATTCTTTTTCCGTAGGCTTTTTTTTCCCTAACTCGTACATTCGCATGGTTGGTTGCTTGCAGCCAATGTGCAAGATGATTCGTGCAGAGCCAAAACAAGTTTCTATGACTCCAATATTATTCTTCTTCTTCACTAATTCTGCCATCATAGGTCTCAGTCTCCTGGGTCACAGAATTCGGTGATGGTTGTTAACATGGCTTCCAGATTGTGGGTTTCGGGTCCTACCTCAGGATCTCAGCATTCAACAGATTTGTTTCTGGTATGTCCAACTTCAACCTTCCCTCCCATTTTTCTATGCTTTTTGATTCGTTCTTCATCTATATAAATTTCGTTTATCTGTTCGTTAATCCCATTCATTCCAATTAAAGACCTGGTATTCCAAAGTGGGTCATATTCATAGGATTTGTTGGTTTGGTATGATTCAAGTATTTGGTTTGATCAACAAAGTAGTTGTGGGTTGAGTTTTGAGTATTTTATCTCTTTTTATCGCTGCTTTATTGCTATTTTGATTTCGGATTTAGGGTAATTATTTAAGGGAGAACATTCTCGTAAATCCGGCTTTAGTTGGTGTTTCAATATTGATATTTGTTATTAGATATACTGGTATCGCAGCAATCTGGCCTCTCATTTGACTTAACAACTGCTGAACTTATCTACCGATGAATGAAATATTTGTGAGTGTAAGGGATGGGAAGAGTACCTGAGGTATATGGTAGGTGCTACAATGATGCTCGAGACCACCAGAGGTGGAGGAGGAGAGAGCTTAGGGCAGCCTTAGAGAGAGAGAGAGAGAGAGGTGGCAGTATGGAGTAATAGTGGTCGGTGAGTCTTGAATGTCTATATTTAATGCTCAGTAAACTCTTGTTTTTATAAGAGCCTTGAGGCCTTGGAGGGCAAGGAAGTATATTTTCCTCATCAATGCATGTCAGAGTGTGGTTGAGTGCAATTCCTCTTCGAATACTATGATCAGAACTGAGGTTTTATGATCAGATTGCCAGGGGCACAGTTAGGTGATACGTGGATGCCTGTATCATGGCCAGTTGGTAGGTATGATACAGGCTCTTTACACCGGCGTGTCAGTTGGGATGCTGCAGAGATCTCCTGACATTGATGACGTAGGCGAATCCCTCTCTCTCTATGACCGGTCATGGATCTCACCTCGTGGAGGTGGGTCTTGACAATCCCTTCGCTCTAGCCTCCAAGCCAATACCTCCTTAGGTCCCGAGCAGGTACCCAGGCCCTGCTCCCGACCTAGGGTCTTGTGCAGAGTCGCCAGGCTCGCGAGAGCCTAATTATGTTAAGTCTGTAGATGAGGTTCGCAGGAGAGGTGCTTCGGAGGAAGCATATATGGAAGGCGTACTCCGGAGGGCATCCGGAGGAGGTACCTCAGAGGAGGTGTCTTAGACGGAGGAGGTGCATTAGAGGCGGTGCCTCAAATGGAGGAGATGTCTCAGATGGAGGAGGAGTATTCTGGATACCCACAATATTCATATGCCTCATGGATTGTAAGCCCTCTAAAATTTGTTGTATAAAACGTATCAGAACTGACTGGTTATCATAGTGTCTCTTGCCACCCTAAGTAACTTTGGATGAACAGGATAATACTTTCCCAAAAAAAGTGGATAGAATGTCGAGTAATTTTTTGTTTGAAGTGGTGTAAAAAGGAAGAAAATACATAACATTAATGTTGGTGAGTTTATCAGCAAATAGTTTTAGGAAAGACATTGTCTTCATATGATCTACAAAATATGAAGAAAATGAGATCTGGAAAATACTTTACAGATAATTGAAAGGAAAAAGGGAAAAGAAGAAATGAAACATTTCGATCTATTTGGCTGGCAGTGCACGACACTAATGTTGCCTGAAGGAATTCATTTTACACGTATCTATTTCTCAATGCCCACTCTGCACACAAAAATACACGTAGTTCCAAACAAAATTTTCCAGTTTATATGGTCTAAAAAGGACACCCCTCAACAATGTGATCTATAACTAAGAGTGATAAAGAAGCTTTGGTCCACAACATTCCTGAGTGCATAATCATGAGACAGGACTGTTGAAGCCAATTGCAAAAAGTTGGGTGATGTGGAGGGTTGAGGTCTTGGAGGATCTTGCAATTCTCCTAATTATTTGTATTTAATGATACTGAGTTATTCTGCATCTACGTATTGCAGCTTGGCAGAAGGAGGTATTCCTTCAGGGTTCCTTACCATAGACAGATTGGCGGTGAAGGAAAGGACACCAATTGTGTTGTACAAGGAGCATAGTAGGATACTTTCATTTTCTTGCTCTCCCTTGATACTGTAACATCGTTGCCTGCTGAGATGTGTTTGTTCTGTTGGCTAGAGTTTCAGATGATTGTCTATCTGAAAAAGATAACCAACGTTTTGAGAGGAATGGGGGACCAAAAAAAATAGGATTAGTTCTCTGAATATGTTAAATATAGGAGGGTGTATCTTGTTTGGGGAAAAGCTGATTAGGTTAATGATGTACTTTGATCAAAGATTCGAGCTCTGAAATCCATACTCGAGGATAATGAGCTTGATTTTGCCATTTCTAAAGCTGATGAAGATAGGAAGAGCCGGATTATATTTCTTCTAAGTAATCTTTCTTTGATTATTCCGGCTTTTTTATTTCATCCAGATATGACTCTCTATTTGATTTCATCCAAATATGACTCTATCTACGAGGATTTGCATAGTTAGGGTGTGTGGACAGTTACGCTGGTGTTAGCATGGATTAAATATTGGTACAAGAGAGTTAGCTTAGGATTGGACTAACTTGCCAATGATTAAATAGCATTTCTCTAATATTTGTACTGTTGATGATTTGTTGCAATGCTTAGTTTCAGCATGCAATGCAACACACAGAAGGTGAGTTCTATGGACATGAAGAAAAACTGAGATGGGTCTGCTCTATCGAGGATATAAACTAAACGCATTTCCAAGTCCTTAATTGTTTATCATTGGGTTTCCAAACAGGTTATTTGGGTATCACATTGATGGTTAATATAGGATATTTTTGGGTTGTTTGAATTTTGTTTGTTAATTTGATTAATACTAGGATGCAAGAAAAGTGAAGGGCATCGGAAAAAGCAAGAAAATGCAATGGTGAGATGAAAGGTGATAAGAGAAGGCTAAAGACGGTTAATTAGAAGAAGGACGTTACTCTGAATTGCTTTCTCTCTCACATGCGTGCGCGCACACACACAGAGAGATGAGCGTTTTCTATTGTTGGCAAAATTATTTCGAAAATGTTGAACTTGAGAATGAGCACGGCATGCAAGCAATGAGCACAATATGACGTGCGTATCACGTCCGAATTAATACCAGTATACCTAATAAGAAGAATGTGGACTGCATGTTAATGACATTGTTGGTGTGATGGGGGTACCAAACCATGTTTTAATTACTTACAACAAGAACATCAACAATAGGCAACAAGAGACGTGCGAAGCACGTCGGTTTCCAACTAGTTTTGTAAAAGTTAGTTAGAGGCACAACAAAGTGGACAACAACCCCCAAAACAACGTCATTTTGGGGGCCTTTTTTTTTTTTTTTTTTTTTTTTTTTTAAAGAAAAAGGAATCGAGAAAAGTCGAACCCTCTCTCTCATCCCCTCACTTTCTTCCTTCTCTCAGATCTCCACCCCTCTCCACTCCGCCGGCCACCCCATCTCCGCCCTCCCTCGTCTCCGGCGACACCCATCTCCAGCCTACCCCTCTCTGGTGAGCATCTCTCTGGTGACCCCTCAAGCTAAAATTTTGATGAATGATGAATTCCGGTCCAAACCAAGCTGAAAATAAATTGAGTTCAACTTAGAGAAATCTTCAATATACTCAATCACATGCCTATTTGTCTATAACTTTCCAGGTTAAGCTAAAACTAGACATTCAACTTGAAATTCAGGCCAATGCCCTCTTTACTCTTTTCTCAGAATCTCCAAATTAACATTACTTCAACATATTGCAAATGGTTTGCATTTCTGTTGGTACACACAAATTGAGACCAAACTAAGAACCTATGTCTAAAAGGCCAAAAACGGTGATGAATGATGAATCCCCAAACCAAGCTGACACATGAAAATGCATAGAATAGCCTGCAACAGAGAGGAAATGCCAAGCTAGTTAAGGTTGCTTAGCCAAAAGATGCTTTAGGGTATGACCATAGACTTACCAAGAACTGCCGAGAATCGGGCCAAGCAGATCTATTAAAACGTTTGACAGCAATTCAACTTTGGTTCTCCAGCTCGCCATTATAAATTTTTTCTGCCTAGCCAGAACTGAAAGATCGGGAAGTGGAGACTGTGTATTTGAAGGAGCGAAGGGATACATGTCGCCGGAGTTTCGCACGTGTGGAATCGCCACACAGAAGAAGTCCAATGTGTACGCCTTTGGCCGGAGAGGGGTACGCCGGAGACAAGGGAGGCTGGAGATGGGGTGGCTGGTGAAGTGGAGAGGGGTGGACATCTGAGAGAAGGAGGGAGATGAGGGGATGAGAGAGAGGGTTCAACTTTTCACGATTCTTTTTTTTTTTTTAAGCTACTGGTTATTGTACACTTTGTTGTGCCTCTAGCATTTTCATTAATAAAATGATTGTTCATTAACGTATATGGAAAAATGTTTTTAATCACACTGCTAAGGAGTAATAAGCAATGATTTCAAAAAATAAAAACTTGATGAGTGCAATATTAGGTTTTGTGGTTTTACAATTCAATAATGATATGCACACAACAGATTGCAAACAACAAAGTTTAAAACGACATCGTTTTGCTTTTTATAAAAAAAAATCTCAAAACAAAGTGCGAACTGTGAGAAGTGACTCTTTCAAAACACACGGGCTTCGCACCAACAGCAAATCGACTCTTTCACCACCACGTTCCATTTCCCACCTCCATCAACGCTACCATTTCTGGGCTCTCTCTCTCTCTCTCTCTCTCTCTCTCTCAAATGCTTCGAACCCTCAAAGCAGACACACCACCAAGGTCTGTGTGTGTGTGTGTGAGGCATACATTGAGTTCCTGTGTTACAAAAAATTGTACAAAAAAAATTCTAATTCGAAATTACCCTAAATTGGAGGGCTTGACTTTGTTTGTCATTTGATTTTTGTCTTGTGCTTTTTGCCTGTGTTTGTCACTTGATTTCTGGCATATATATTACTCGAGATGTTGGGAAGGACTTGTCTTCTTGGTTTGATGTTTATTATGAGAATTGAGGCGTGTTCATCAATTATTGTTTTTGTTTCTCATTTTTAAAGCCCAACATTTTGAAATGTTTACTAGGTTTAATTTCAAGTTCCTAGCCCAATGTTTTTCATGTTATGTACACATTATATTGATTATTTTGGTATGTAGCTAATTTGTTTCCTTTGTTTTTTGAACCAGTAGATGATGTCACCGGAGTCTGTTCCATCGGCAATGCCTCCAAACAAAGAGTGTGGAGAAGAAAAAGAGGTATGGAGTGGAGACTCAGATAATGAAGACGAAATTGAGGTAGATACTACTTAGGATAGGAAGGAGACAATAGAAAATTGTGAAGATAGACTTGAAGAGCCGAAGGACGGAATGGCATTCGAGACATCAGAGGAAGCTTATCAGTATTACTTAAGAAATGCTAAAGAAAGAGGGTTTGATGTGGCAAAAAGAACATCGAAAAAGGGAAAAGATGAAAATTTGAAGGATAACTCTGTCATGTAGTTGCGCGGGAAAGCCAAGGGTAAGATCAAGTAACCCAGTCAAACCAGGGCCACAATAAAAAAAATTAATTGTCCAGCGCATGTTACTGTTCGTATACAGCCAGATGGTAAGTGGAGGTTCAACCTGGTTGATTTGGAGCACAATCATGAATAAAGCCCAGGAAAGATAAGGGCTGTGTTTGATTGATAATTTTGAGAAGAATATTTTGAAAAATATTTTGGAGATAGTGTTTGGATGAGTTTTTGGAAAAAGTAATAATTAGAGAGAAGTGTAATAAGTGGAGAGAGATAGAGAGAGAAATGTGATTAATGATTGGAGAGATGAGAGATGGGGAAAGAATCTTTTTGAAATTTTTTTTGGAAATGTGAAGTGAACAAAGTGAAGGTATTTCAACAGCAATAGGGTATTGGATGAAGACATAAAAAGAAATCTTGAATTGAATGCTCAAGCCGAGATCAAAATGCACTAGACATATGATTTACTTCAGATTGAGGCTGGAGGACCTGGCAAGGTTCCAAATCTTGGGAAGGATTGCCAAAATTAAATGGACAGAGTTCGACGGTTAAGATTTATGGAAGGAGATGCTAAAGTGACCCTTTGGTATTTCACGAGAATGAAAGCTGACAATTCTGACTTCTTTTTCACAATGGATTTGCATGAAAAGGGTCGACTAAAGAATGTATTCTGGGCTGATGCAATGAGTAGGGCAGCTTGTAAGGACTTTTATGATGTCGTGACCTTTGACACAACGTAATTGCTAAACAAGTATGACATGCTTTTTGCTCCATTTGTAGGCATACATCATCATGGTCATTCGATTTTATTGGGATATGGCCTCATCTCCCAAGAAGACACAAACTCATTTTCATGGTTATTTTAGTCTTGGATGACATGCATGCAACGTTGTGCTCCTAACTTTATGGGGCAATCAATGTGGCGCCCTAACTTGATGCCCCATAATATGTGACCAAATTTAGCACAAGGCGGAAGCATGTTTCCATTTTTTCCAAGTTTCAACCAATTATGCCTTCTTTTCCAAGTTCAAAAACCAAATTTGGTCAAGTTCAAGATTGGGGAGGAGGACAATCAAGTTTTTGTAGAAGATCAAGGTCAATATTAGGAGGAACACAATTAACCAAGTTTACTGGAAACTCAAGGGAAGGGATGCGAAAGACAACAAAGTTTTATTGAAATGAAGAATGCAACGGAGAATGGTGAAGAGTAGTTTTATGGAAGTGATGAATATATATATATATAGGATCCCGTTCTACTAAGGACTCCCTCAAACTCGTAATTTGCGGACCTCATGGATCGGGGTCGAATCTCGACGATCCGAACCGCTCAATGTGTTTAAAACATGATTTTAAGGGTCACCGCGAGGATTCGTCCAAAAAAAATACCCGGAAGAGCTTTATTCGAGCATTTTTCAATAAACTATGTATGTACAGTTATTATGAAAAACCGCTCGGATGAAGCCCTTTTGGGTATTTTTTTTTGTGATTCCTCGCGGTGGCCATGGAAAACATGTTTTAAACACATTGAGCGGTTCGGATCATCAAAATTTGGTCCAGAAAATAAAAAAACGGGTGGTCCTCATGGAGGAGATCTTTGAGGGAGTCCTCAATAGAACATCTTCCTATATATATATATATTTTGGTAGTGACATTGAATCGAATCTGTATTAGTATTAGCATTACGACTGTCTTGTTGAAACTATGAATGTTGTAAGGTTGCAATGTGTTGGATTATATTTGTTGAACTAGTGATACTTGGATATGTTGGATATGTAAGTTGCAATCTGTGTCTTTAGAGATGTATATCAAGTGTCCGTATCTCTATCATATATTCGTATTCATATCTTGTGGCCATATCCGTATCTTGTGTCATGTGTCCGTATCCATATTCGTATCCTATGTCTGTATTTGTATCTCATGTTTGTATTCGTATCCATATCTTTGTCCTGTGTCCGTATCCGTATCTCATGTTTTGGACATGGTGCAATTTTGTAATGATCTCCAAAGAGTAGCAATTGATAAGGCAACAGTAGGTTTTTTAAGTGGAATAGTTTTTTGGGCTTTAGTTGTATTCAGTTAGTGTGAAGACCTATTTTTAGGACTCGGGGTGAAGTTCTGCATATCTCATCCAGATGGGGCTCAGGGCCGTCCAGACGGAAACTTTTGAAAGTTGCACATCAGGTTTTTAATCAGGTTTTAGCTTGCAGAAATTCTAGTCAAGACAGTGGTCAAGTCCATCCAGACGATCAGAACGAAAAAACGTGTGTTTTCGTCGTTTTTAGGGTTTTCTGATGCTTGTGTCACCTTGTGTTATAAAAGGGATGCATAGGGCAGCCCCCGTTGTAACTTTGCTTGTTTTTTATCATAACGAACCCTCCAGCACCCCGTGGAGTACGATTGAGCAATTACCTTAAGTCGGAACCACATATATCGTTGTCTTGCGTTCTTTGTTCTTTCGATTGCTTGCATATATATCTACGTGCAATTGTTTTCTTGCCCTTACAGTATTCATATGCAATAATTGATGCAGCAATTTTTCTTAGCATTGAGACAGTTGATCTAAAGTTCCATATGCTCTTTAATTAGTAAAGAGAATGATCACTTTAATGTGTATTTTCCTGAAAAAAATTTGACATGGTTCCTTTGCTTTGTGGCCTAGCCTGACACCTCACATCTCAAACCATCAACAAATAAATGAACACATTCCATCCAACTAAATGACACATTCCATTCAAGTAAATGAACCAACCAATGATACAAGTTGCTCATGTTACATTAGAAAATCATACAACACAAAAACAAAAAATAAAAAATACATCCAACTACTTCAACTTTTGATTCACGCTTTAAAATCTACCAATACATGGCAATAAGAATAAAAAACTCTTGCTAACTATGAAGAATTCAGTTGTGTGATCTTCTCTGTCTTAAGACAGGTTGCATTCCTGTGGCTTGCCTTCGGGAAACCTCTTGGTATAGTGCAGTAATTGTAAATCATGAAATTGTTCTGCATCCATTTCATCAGCTCTTTAAACCATTCCAAATTTTTTGCCAGCCTTTCTAACCTTTCCAATCTTCTTTCTTTGGACTTACAATCTGTAGAGAAACAAAGAAATCAGTCTCATGTTCCTCGGCTAGTGTGGCGGGTGAATTCACTGGTGGATCATCCTCAGGTGAGCCGCCTTCCACCTAGCTCAACCTACACAAACAACAAACCGTTAGAGCCCCACCGGCCTATTGCCGGCGGGCACTCTGACGGTCAAGTCAGCCACTAGAGAGAGCGAGAGAGAACCAATATAGAGAGTAATTTAGATCTAGAAGAGTGTGTCCATACCTCTTGGGTCTATCCCTTGGTATTTATAGCCTCCCATATGCTTGCTCTCCAAGATAAACATGTTCACACACGTACACATGCTCACACATGTGCGATGACATCATCCCTTAATACACTGGGCCCATGGCCCCAGGTGAGTCACTTAGACATGTAAGGGTGACACTGCCTTATCACGTCGGCTCGTGCCCTTATGCGGATTTTCCCACCACAATAGCCCCTAAACTTCTCGTTTGTCCCTTGTGGACATGAGGAGTTGATCTTCTAAATGTAGAAACAAATCATTTTCAAAAAACTGGACTGTGAGATCCTCAAACCTTTTCATCAAAACGGACCTTCAAGGTTCTCAAATTCTTCTTACCAAACCAGACTTTCAAGGCCCATCAGAATTTTAAACCGGACCTTTAAGGTCCTCAAATTCTGATATCAAACCAGACTTCCAAGGTCCTCAGGATTCAAACCGGACCACCAGGGTCCTCAATCCTTTTATATAACTGGACCTTCAAGGTCCTCAAGATTCAAACTGGACCACCAGGGTCCTCAATCCTTTTATCAAACCGGACCGTCCTCGAGTCAAACCGAAGCGGTCCTCTTTGCACTTAACTTTTCTGAAGATTTTTGGCCCTGTCTTGATCGTAGACCTTTGCTTAACCAAGGATCTAGCCTTGTCCACAGGCTCTTGCCCATCCTTTGGCTCCTTCCTAGTTATATGCACAATCTGCCAGAACTGTAGCCATTGTGTTCAAATTGACCGAGCGTGCTATTATACTTAATCATGCACCATAAAATTAGACCGTCCTTTAATCAAATAGGAACGGCCCTATCTGTTGTTTATCCATACCAAGTGGCATTCCATTGGTCGTTGATCATAGAACATATTGGAACGCAATGTCAAAAACCCACGTAGCCCTTAGTACTATAGGGAGCTACATGTCCATCACCGATTTGTCCCGTGCTGTAACCGCTATCTGTGCCGCTTCGTTTCCCATATTGAGAAACCTTTTCGAATTTCCTTTCCTTACCTTTTGATGAGAAGGAAACTAGAAGCCATAGTCGCAGACATTTACGAAACAAACAATAGCCACACGGTTGAATTTCTTCTGGGGCGAGCCCCTGAATGAAACTAGACCATCCTCTGTGTAAACCGGAACGATCCTCTTCTGTCTAATAAAAAATTATCTGGATTCGGTGAATGAATTACTTTGGGAGAGGACCGTTGCAAACGTCTTGTAACTCAACCTTTTCCTCGCTCGAGCATCCTGAGAGAGAGGTAAACAAGTTTCTGTGTTGGCACTTGAAAAACTTACGTTTAGCCAATCTGCCGCATCGTCACTTGATCAACTCTTCCACCAACTAAGCCTTCGGCGCTCGAAGGTTAATGTTCGGCCAAAGTGTTGCGCCATCTTTTGGCAAAAATACCGTTGGCCTGACTCCATGCAAAGCTTTTAGGAAACCTTCGGCTTTTAACCAGCCGTCTGATTCACTTTCTCTTTTTCTTTCATGAACTTTGTAATCTTTGTAGGTGCTTCTTTGCCTTTCATGGACCGACTCCTAGCACTTAGGAACATGCCGCGTCCAAGGTCTGTGATGTTGTTTTGTGATGGCCGACCCTATACATACCAACCGGTCATTCCATCATTCTACTTATGCTTCTTTTCCCAAGCATCTTCGAGTGCTTCTTAGTACCACATACCATCCTCTACCCCCCATTATGGGTTGGGCTGAGTCTAGTGCAAGCCAGAGTATTTTATAAACAATACATATTTCTGTAGAAAACTGTCCACATAGGACTCGGTCTGGACCAAGCCAGAATCAATGATTTCAAAAACTGTCCCCTTCCCCCCATTCTAGATTGGTCTAGGACGTAATCGTTTTGAGGAGAAAATTTCACAACTTTTGATGAAGACCAAGGGCCGCTCCCTCTCTTTAATACCGAAAAGCACATTTGCCGATGATTGCTCCTTCCAATTAAATCGAAAGCCCCGCTCTCTCAACAAAATCAAGAGTCACACTTTTTTTATTATACAGAGAGTCCCCACTTTCTCAAAACTTCTTCATTTTGATGAATTAAACCTGCCGAACACAGCATTATTGTTGCCTTGTCGGTCGTACCAATCACACTGATTGCATGCTTTTCATTGTAAGCGGTGAGGCCTGATCCCGAGGACCTTCCTCTTTATAAGCAACGAGGTCTGATTCTGAGGACCTCCCTTTTTGTTGCAACGAGGTCTGATTATAAGGATCTCTCCTCTTTTATCAGCAACGAGGTCTGATCCCGAGGACCTCCCTCTTTATTGCAATGAGGTCTGATCACAAGGATCTCTCCTCTTTGTAAGCAATGAGGGCTGATCCCGTGGTCCCGTGGATCTTCCTCTTAGAAGCAATGAGGTCTGATCACAAGGATCTCTCCTTTTTATAAGTAGTGAGGTATGATCACAAGGATCTCTCCTCTTTGTAAGCAATGAGGCCTGATCCCGTGGTCCCGTGGATCTTCCTCTTTATAAGCGGTGAAGCCTGATCCCGAGGATCTTCCTCTTTGTAAGCAGTGAGGTCTGTTCACAAGGATCTTTCCTCTTTATAAGCAATGAGGCCGAGGTCCCAAGGATCTTCTTGTTTATAAGCAGCGAGGCTTGATCCCGAGGATCTTCCTCTTTGTAAGCAGTGAGGTCTGATCACAAGGATCTTCCTCTTAATCCCCTCGGTCATTTAGCAATACCTTGGGTTATACTCATTTGCTCATTAATTAACCTGCAAATGAAACAAAGCAAACAAGCAATTTTTGCAACAAACGGGCACGGCCACAAATATCGGCTCGGCCAAACAAGTCTTCTACATTTCATAACAAACTACACAAGACTTAAAACTTAGACAAGCCGTAAATACTTGGTCTCAAAACCATCGAAACAATTAATATCCGGCTTTTAAACAGTCAACAGTAAACCGCGTTTATCTTCTTGGTAAAACACAGAAGAAACAATCACAAAATAAATAAGCACAACTAATGCCACATAGGACCACGGTATTCACCATCAAAATAATCACGGGACTCATACTTATCTTTTAAACCGTCCCCTTCTCGGTCTTTAAAACCATCAAAGCAACAAAGATTTGGCAGAACTTTCGGTCTTGTAAACAGAACACTCGGCCGGTATGCCGTGAATATTTGATTTTTAAAACCATCAAAACTATTAACACTTAGTTTAAAACGGTTAACACTATTCTTCAACTTTTGGTAACGAACCGAAAAAACCACAAGTAAATAAATTAGTGCAGCAAACAATTCCGAAGCTCAACACAAGCCCCTTACTACTCTGGCAACGCGAAGTAATTTCTAGCTCTATGGTAATAGCAATCACAAATTAAATGGATCAAAACAAGTAAATCCAAACCTCAATACAAGCTATCGCTTTAAGGCTTGCAAAATGTGAGGTTTGTAATCGACAATAGAACCAAAGTGTTCATACTCATATTCGACATTTTAACACCAAGATAATCATTAAAAAAACTGTTCCAAGAACTCACAAATATGCTTCAACACACTAAATAATGTTATCATCTAGATAATCGCAAAAAATTCACCCTAGGAACTCTTAAATCATGCTCCAATACTTCAAATAATCTTTAAAAGCGGAGAAAACGTACCGGTAATTTTTGTGTCAAATCACCTCAAACTGAACCCGTGGTTGAGTCTGGAGCACAAAAATTAGTTAGGTACAAGTCATGAACCTCCCAAAAGTGGTCTGGCCGACTAAAATAGCCTTCTGAACCTTTAAAAACCTTCAAAATAGCCCTCTAGACCTTCAAAAACCTTCAAAATAGCCCTCTGGACCTTTTAAAACCTCATTTGACCCCTTTAAGGACCACTGGACCCAATTCTGGACCATCTGACACGCGAGTTAAGCCTCATGACCCTTATAAAACTAGATTAGACCCTTTTGACGCGCGTTTGACCGATTTGACTTGGACTCTGACCCGTTTGACACGCGCTAGGCCACCGCTGACCCCTTTGATCTCGTGCGTGACCCCTTTGACCGTCTTCTTCAACGCTTGAAACGAAGCCGCACCGAGCATACCACACGCGCCGTAGTTTGACCGAACAAAACCCAGTACCCAAAAGTTGTTTTCGATCAACTTTTGCTGGTACAAAACTAGAAATCCCATTCGGTACTTCTCCGCCGGTATTCAAACGTTGATATCTTCTTCGTCCGGCATCAAAACACTACCATATCACCACCAATGAGAAGTACAATCCTTACCGGTCAAATCAAGTTTTCGTCAACTATACAAAAGAAATACTGACCATGGAGCATATAGATCTAACATGCCCTACACGCGACGCCTTCAACCGGTGCGTGTGGCATTTTCCGACATCCTCTGGCTAGCCCCCAAGCACCACCGTGATCCTTTTATCGAAACCCACAAAACCCTGTGCTCAGATGTTGCAACCAACCACTCTAGGTGAGATCGGTAGCCAACAGTACATTCCCCATTCGTCCGTCGTCTGCCACCGCAGTTCAAACTGACCGTGTGAGCTCCTCCGGCAACCAAATCTGTCGATATACCTCTCGTTGAGTTCGTCTCAACGAGAGGAACAAAACCTTGTGGTCTAATCTCTTCCCTTATCACTCTAAACGAGACCGCTGAACACCAACCACTCTGCCTCCTTCCGCCAGTCTTCAAACTATCCATGAGGACTATTTCGGCCACCAAACTTGACTGTGCCACCACCAATGGACTCGTCTGGGTGAGATCTACAACCCTTGCTAGTTAGATTCTGTCCTTCCACGACCTTGATCTCCACCCAGGCAAACCGTCCCCTTCTCTTCCAAAAGCTGCCAGGAAACCACCCGACGAACACCAAAAACAGATCTCAGATCCTCCGACCACTAGAGAACCACCAGAAAAACACCAAAAACTTAAATCCCAGCAGCCACACCAATTGTGGGGGGTGAATTCACTGGTGGATCATCCTCAGGTGAGCTGCCTTCCAGCTCGACCTACACAAGCAACAAACCATTAGAGCCCCACCGACCTCTTGCCGGCGGGCACTCCGACGGTCAAGTCAGCCACTAGTGAGAGAGAGCCAATATGAAGAGTAATTTAGATCTAGAAGAGTGTGTCCATACCTCTAGGGTCTATCCCTTGGTATTTATAGCCTCCCATATGCTTGCTCTCCAAGATAAACATGTTCACACACGTACACATGCTCACACATGTGCGATGACATCATCCCTTAATACACTGGGCCCATGGCCCCAAATGAGTCACTTTGATACGTAAGGGTGACACCGCCTTATCACGTCGGTCAGTGCCCTTGTGCGGATTTTTTCCACCATAGCTTGTTTAAGGCACAATAGGTTTAGAGTTGAACTAGTTAGGGTAACAGCGCTAGAGTTATCAGCAGATTGTCACGCACCAAACAACAACAATGCATAAGTCGCAAATATACCACGTTCATAAATAGGAAGCAAAGAAATACACACTTCTTCACAGTTCCCAGTAATGTGAATTGTATAGGCAATCAAAGTATTGATCATAAGCTTAATGACAAAAGTGTGGGCTTGCTTCTTAATCAAATGATAACAACAAAGAAGCTCTGCCCATTCACAAACAAGGGACAAGATAGAAACCAAACAAAATATTTTGTCTAATATCGTCTCCCGGCTATAATAAACTCTACTCTTGTTTTGGGAGAAATGCAGCAATTCAAAGAAAGTGATAAGAAAAATGCACAAGGCATGATAGGAAAAGCCTGTTTTATATTCTAATCAGCCCATGTGGTTATGTTACTCAAGTAATGTGAGAACTTTCTTTGTTTGGGATCAATCCCAGCTGCTCAAAACATAGAGATGGAAAATGCTGAAGTATGATAGCGAAAGCCTTTCGTATTTCTACTCCATCCATGTGGCCATGTCTCTCCAGTAATGATACGACAAGCCTTCTGTATTTCTACTCAAAGAATGAGACACAAGTTCTGTATTTGCATTCTAAAGAGGAAAGTTTCTACTCCATCGGCAGTCACACGATCAAAGGTTTCACAAATCACAGAGAATAGAGCTCAAAGTGCTACAAACAAGTCTTTCTAAAAGCTCTCTCGATCAAATCCTAGTCTCTCACAAATATGTAAGTCTCACCAAGCAATTAGAAATTGAAAACTTTGAATGTGCCAATGGTGCTTGGAGGTCGCCGGTGATGTCTCGTGGTGGTGGTCGCCGGTGGCGTCTTGTCGTGGTGGCTTGAGGTCGCCCCTCTCACTCTCTCATTTTGCAAAACTACGTCGTTTTAACTTGGTTGTGTAGGTTGTTTGCAATTGGTTGTGTATGTAGCATTATACAATTCGTTTTCTTTTATTAGTATTCATATTTTACGATATCTTAGTAGAATTACATATCTAGCTAGTCTGAAATATTTCTCGAGAACTGGCACTGCTTAGTTGTGGATTGAGCATTTTCGGTAGAATTTTAGGTGTTTGATAAATTGCCCAAGTATTTCCATAGTAGACTACTAGTGGAGACTTTTTTTTTTTTTTTTTTTTTTTGAAAATGTCAGCATATCATATCAAATCGCCATCCGGCACCGATTACATCAAAAACAGGAATGAAGCCAAAACCACTAACAAATGGAAATGAGAAAGGCAACTGAGCCAACTCGTAGACACACCTGCCAAAAGCAGACCCGACACCTAGGGGACGGAATGATGAATCCGATCCAAGTGAAAGCAGTAAAGAATCCAATAAAAGAATTCCCAGCCCAAACCAAACATACAATATAGCCCAAATAATCGGTAACAAAACAGTAACAAATTAAACAACTACCAAATCAAAAGAAAATTAACTAATTAGATAGCCCAGAAAAACTGGTACAAACTGAGACCCACTGAGTCACCCCACTGAGTAGCACCGAATCATACCGAGATTCACCGAGTTCGCCGACCAGACACATCTCCGGACGAAACCCAAGCTCCCTTAGCCGCCGCCCATGGCCTAGGAGAACTTTATTAGCCGGAGGAGGCCAAAACATCCAAGACCAACCCATCGTCAGATCCGAGCCAACCCGAGACAGAAAACAGAAAGGGGATGAAACGGAGGGCCAGTGGAGGTGTTGGAGAAGGAGAGGCTGAGAATCTGGGTTGAGGAGGTGCGGTGGTGAAGGGAAACGAAGTGGCGATCAATGGCGGAAGGAAACAAGGTCGAAAGGGGGGGCGATGATGGAAGGGGGTGTGATGATGGAAGTCGGGAGATAGCGATCCAGCCAAAGGTTGAAGGTGGATGTCCGGCAAGGCGAGAGGGAGGAGGGGTGGGGCGGAGAGGCGGCAGCCCCACCCCTCAGAACGTCAAATGGCCAAAAAACGAGAAAGGGGGTCGATTAAAAGGCGGAAGGGGAGGAGAAGGGAGGAAAATGGCAGAAAAGGAAGAGAAGAAGAGTAGAAGAAAGCCGGAGAAGAAGGGAAGGCCGGCAGAAAAGGGATAAAACCCTAGGTATCTCTAACTTTTAGAGAGAGAAACTCTCTAGGTAGTAATAGACCAATTCATGGAATACTAGTGGAGACTAGAGAGCATAACTTACAGCATCTTCAACCACGCTCTAAAACTTAAAAATAGAGATTGGATGTGACATATTGAAGGGAAATTTTGTAGTTTATCTCACATTTTCTTTAATTTGTTGTACTTTGTAAGAGAATTTGGAGGGACTCATCGTTCTTTCTAGAAATTTGGTCTCTAAAAAGAGAGTAGGGCCTCCATATTTAAAGATCCAAAAGTAAATTTGGAGACTAAATCTCTAAAAATAATAGTGGGTCTCTCCGAGATTCTTCCATAAAGTACAAAAGTTAAACATAAAAGAGGTTAAATTACAAAATCTCCTCTTAATATGTCACATTCAGTCTCTATTTTAGAATTTTGGAGGATGGTTGGAGATGCTCTACCTAATTGGACTGAATGAATTAGACCCTTTGTTTATACCTACCTAGTGTTAGACAGAATAAAGGTCCATTTTGTTACTCTTTTTTTTGGGCCCTAGGCAATGGAATTTTGGGCCTTGTCCTAGGGCGGAGGCTGTCAAAACACTAATATTCGGTTTTATTTTATAGTCCCAATATATAATTTTTTTCAAAGCACATTTAATTAATCTCTTTTCAAAACACTAAAAAAAATTAATCTAATATAGTTTCAATATTTTTATGTATTTATTGTAGTTATAATGAAATTAATCTATTTTCTTTATTAAATTAATAACTGGGGGCAATTAGGTCATTTGCACTCTTATCCTATCATATCCACCCTCCAAATCTCCCTTCTCAAAACTCCATCCAAACACCCAATATACAGATCCACCCTCCTTAGGAGGTGGGCACACACACTTATTACAAATCCACCCAAAACCAAATCTGCCATCCAAATGCCCCGTAAGAATGTTGGTAATTTTTTGTTTGCAATGTAAAATGATAATAGAACACCAGTGAAATGGTTTTTACTTTTAAGTTTCCATTGACCTCTTTCAAAGGGGTACTTGTTCACTTAGACTCGTATCTTTTCGCACTATAGAATTCAATATCAATTTAGGTCTTTCCTTCCCCGTAGCGTTATTATCCATAACTATTCTATCAACTTGAAAATTACCGAATGCACTAAGGCCCCATTTGGATGGCATAAATAGAAGAGGGATGAGGTGGGTTGGGCTAAATAGTCTTGGTTCCCCTCCATATCCATTATTTGGCATCCCAAAATCTCCCATGATGTCTCATCCTCTTTCCACTCCATATCCGGCTTCCCCTGACTAATTATAAGTAGAGGGTTGCTTATATTTAGTCAGGGGAGTTATCCAACCCCATTTAACCTCCCTACCCCCAATGCAATTTTCTTCGGATAAAAAAATAAAGTACTTCCGCGCATAATTTTTTTTTTTTTGCACCAAATTAAACTACTAATAGAGATCTTTATTTGGTACTAAAAAATTTGAAAAAATATATATATACTTTAGAATTTTACATTGTTGGCTTGTTGAGTTGCTTTGCAATATCCTTCGGATAAATAAATAAATTTTAATTGTTGTTAGGTATAACAAATTATTCTGGCCTTCAAGATTATATAGATATAAGCTATAGTCTAATTGGTGGGTTTACAATGTAACAATTATTTGAAACAAAAAAAAAATTAATATTCAATATTCTTAATTTGTATTATAAAAGAATATTGAAATGAATACTCCATTATAACATAATTTCTGATAAATATAACAAAACAATTAATTTTGGTATTTATATAAATTCACAATCTAACATACACATTACCAAGGGAAAGAAAGTCTTTTGACATGATTTTACATCATCCACCCTTTTTATCCCGCCTTTATTATCCCTCATCCAAATCCTGGACTATTTAATCAACTCTTCTTAACTGTCACATCAATATAGGTCCACCCTTCTTATTTAATCCTCGTACTATTTTATCACCCAGACTAGTACGCCATCCAAACAAGCCGTAAAGAGTCCTAGAGGGCCGATTACCAATACAAATCTACTAATCATGTTCCATGCTAAACAAGTCAATACAACAATTACTGGAAATGGAAATGCAATAATACTGAAGAACACGAATACTGAGATATACGTAGAAACTATTTAGAGTCAACACAATCTAAGCACAAAATTATAGTTTATTCTATTTTATAAGTAATTTGTAATTTAAAAGGTTTATAAGAGATAACAAATTAAGAATTACCCATAAACCCCCTGTGACACCTAACTCCACCTCTTGATGTAGCACCCATGCTCCTTCTTGAACGTGGATATCGAATTTATTAATAATTACCCTCATAAAAAAAATCTGGATTGAGCATTATTGCCAGAATTACCCCTTGGCTGCTTGATAATTTGCCGAAGCATTCCATGTATACCAGTGAATCAAAGCCAATACAATATCAAGTCAAAGCATTATGAAAAAATAGGAATTACAGCTTTCGCCCTCAGCCAAGAATTTTCGCCTTAGTAAGATTTTAAGAATTACATTAGCCATAAAAAATGAAACTTGATAAAACCTGTCAAAGATAAATTGACCTTCCTTTTTGTGTTAAATGGATGAATAGAGGAGAAAAAACAAACCACGTCAGGTTTGGAATATGGTACGACTGTTAAGCTATCTCTACTAGCGAATTATAGACCAGAATTGAGGCTTGCGCTCTTGGAAGTCAGGTGGTCGCTGGTACACAAGGGATGCTGCTGCAATCAAAATCCCAGCTGTTAAAGCCCATATGACATATTTCCCATTCTCAGCTTCATAATCAAAGAAATGGAGCAGATACTTGTTTCCCATCCATTCTCTCTCCTCTTCTCTTCGGTTTTTGTCCTGAGACCATGGCACATGAAAATAGAATTATGGCATAGAAATTTAGACGATGGAAGTAAAGTGAGGAATATTGATGGTTGGTAATACCTTAAGAAACATATCTAAAGGTGCATCAAATATAGCTTCTACTTCTGCTGCATTTGGAGTTGGAGTGAATGCTCTCCTGTCTAGAAGTATGCCAAGCACAGGAACTACAGCCATACCAATCTACGAAAAAACAGGCGCCAAAAACAAAAGTTTCAAGTCCTAAAACTAATACCAAAGCTGCACATGCCACAAACTACAAGGCTTTGTTTCCCATATGAGGACATTTCTGTACATAGCACAAAGCTAGTTGATGAGGCAAATGGAACAAACAATTCAGGTTGACACGGACAGAGATTCATGAAGCTGGAACTTGGTTGTACATGTGCAGGGGTGGATATCATACATTCATAACAAGAAATATGCAGTAGAAGGGACAGATATGGAGCAGCTGAGTCATGGGCTTGTTTGTTGTTTTAAGAGAACTCAGCAAAACTACATTAATTTTTCATATATCATCTGATAGGACCTACAAGGTAAAACATTTTGGGGAATTTTTTCCCAAAAGATACCTATCAAAGATTGTAAGATGTGAGGCTCACCTAGAAGTTTTGTCTACTTCAGCTTAGCCCACCAGCTCGCCTCAATGTTTGTCCATCAGAGTTCTAAACCCAAAAGACAGCAACGAGTCCAAGGAGTCTTACGTCGTCTAATAGTCCATCATGGACATGGTCCGCGTTTGCTAAAGGATGGCAAGATCCCCAACTTGATGTAGGCGCAAGGCCCTAGATCTGATACCATGTACTCCCTCTGTCCCTTTTAAATGTGTTACTTCGTAAATCCAACTTATCAAAGAAACATCATCATTACACCTTTCACATCAACTTTTTCCTCCACTTTACACTTTTACCTCTACTTTCCAAAATTATCCTCCACTTTTACCCATTAACTCTTTACCCACTAACTTTTCAAAAGGGCAAATGATAATTGTACAAACTTTTTCCCATTAGCTTTTCAAACTACACACTTATTTATGGACAGCCCAAAATGGAAAGTTAAACACTTAAAAGAGGACGGAGGGAGTAACATACAAGGCCAAGTCCCGACCTGGAAACATTGTCCGCTTTCACCCAACCCAAGAATTGGCCTCAGTACCCTGAAATTGGTTTCTCATATAGATAATGTACATTTGTGCCTATTAAAAAGTGAATAATTATGTAAATCCCCTACCCTATTGATTTTGAATGCACTAGGCCAATTAGTTTGAAGAACCCAACCATTCCTTACTCAGCCTAGGGCCCAGCCAATAGGCCAAACTTGCTAAGATTGTAAAAGAAACATGGGTTTTTTTATTAAAGGAAGTTGTGGAAGGTTGGAAAATTGCACTTGGTTTTCCAAATTCTCAATACTCTTCGCCATGGATGGTTTTTTTCAACAAAAAAGTAGGTAGATTTTGAATCACTTAATCACTATCCTCACAAAAATTTCTTGGAGTCCAAGTTCAAAAGGCACCCCCTAGTAGTTAGAGGTGTTTTGTGTTGTCTTGTATGTTTTTGGACATAATTCATACGCGATGTGGGATGAAACTCTTAACGGGACTAGATGTAATGCAGAGGATAAACCAGGCCTAATAAGTCTTCAGTTCTAGACTAGTAAATTCAAAACACAACATTAGCATCTCAACAGCTTAAGGTACCATCAGCAAAAAAAAAAAAAAAGAAAAGAAGAAAGAAAACAGCTTTAGGTACCAAGCTTCTTTGTAGTGTGATACCTTCTAGCATATCATAAGTCATCATATCATTAGCACGATTAGCAACATAGTACGGTATACCACAGTTGGAAAATATTACTAACATTTACAAAACACCAAAAGCAAAATTGAACTAAAAAAACCCAAAAATTCTACCTTAGTATAAATGGGTTCAAGAACAGTGACGACATCCACGAGTGAAGGGTCCAAACCAATCTCCTCCTTGGCCTCCCTTAATGCTGTCTCTATGTCATTGGCATCGCCTTCTTCCGTCTTCCCACCGGGCAATGAAACATCTCCTGTTGTCAAATTCAACATATTTGGTGATTGAATATGTTGGGAAGTGACTTGCATTTTACTACTGTATTTCCAGAATTGGTGTTATATAAGGCCAAATGGGCCTTGTATCGAAGCCACTAGCCAGAGTAACAGGCCGATGATGTTAGGTCCAGCCCCCAGCCGGAAATCTTGGTGTTATAGTGTGTTTTTAAGTTTAGTTTCTGTGCCAAAGACTAAGATAGAACCAAAGGGGTTGGCCTGGTGTTAGTTAAGGTCTAGGAATTAGGATCGAACTCATCTTGTAATTGCAAAAAGGATTCAGTTAGAGGGAAAAAAAAAATGCTTCAAACTGACACTACCGAATCATGAACTATACTTGATCGAATTATCTTGTTGTTGGATAAAGGACTCAGAACAAATTGCTTAAAAACACTTAAGTTATCATCAGGAGTACTGAATTTGAAAAGGGCAACGACCTGAATGTGTGGACAGTGTTGAAGCCCTCTTGGTGAGAATTACTCTGAGATTCCCATTTTCGTCTTCAAAAATGCAGATCAGAACTGCAGCTCTTTTGGTTCTGATTCTTTCCGATGGTTTTGCAATTGGGTTTGTTTCAGATTCAGCATTTGGGTTGTTAAGTTCAATTGGGTGGTTGTTGTTAGTGTTGCTGGGAGGGCAAAGAGGTTTCAAGAATCGAAGCTGTTGAACCAAGTCTAACAGTCTCTGGGATCCTCCGAAGTCATTGGAACCCATGAGCTCTATGAGAGAGAGAGATAGAGAGAGAGGGAGGGAGGGAGAGAGAGAAAGTGCAGGACTTTTCTTGGGCTTTACTGGTGTCTGGTGGTAGTCTTCATTGGTGGCTGGGTTTTTATATCAATAATGTTTGGTAAACACAAAAAAAGTTACGCACAAATTATCCAAATACACATACACAAGTGTGTGGGTTCTACACACACTTGTGTGTGTTTGGGTAATTTGTGTGTAACTTTTTGTGTGTATGTAGTGTTGTTTTTATATTCAACAGAGGCTATAGTGCCGGGTGAATTGGCCAAAAAGGGAATAAATAGTTTTTTGGTTTTTTTTGTTTGTCTTTATTCAAATTTTTTTTGCATTTGTTAGTTTTGCATCAAATTTTCGTGATTGAGACGAATCCAAAAAGTACAAAATTATGGTCGAAACTATTTTTTTTTTTTATAAAGCTGAAAATAAACCAGTTTGGCTTTATTAAAAAAAAAATAAGTTTCGACCATAATTTTATACTTTTTGGATTTGTCTCGTCGAGACGAACATAAACTATGAAAACTTGACGCAAAACTAGCAAATGCAAAAAAAAAATTGAATAAAGACAAAACCAAAAAACCAGTTTGTTTTTTTGTCAAATGTCTCAAAAGCCTCCAAATCCAAATTGGAGTAGATTTTTTTGTTTTGTCTGAATTTTCTAAAATAGGGAGAGAGTAAAAGGGGGAGAGAGGGAGAAAGTGCGAGGGGAAAAAGAGACAGGCTCGTAGTGTTTTGTTTTACCTCATCTCACCCTACCGAAAGTTACAAAAATGGGCCAATCTCACCTTCATGTCCGTTCAAAAAAATCTCACCTTCATGTTTTTCTCTTCCACTTTCACCCCATAAGTTCTGGTTTTGTTTATATTGTCATAGTTATTTTTTTAATATTTTCCAAATGCTCGTTCAATACACGAGGTTGGAAAAAAACACAAGCGTGTTTTTTTGAACTGTTGTGCTCATTCGATACACGGGTGTTAAAAAAAACACCAATGTAATTTTTTTTCTTGCATTGAATGGGCACAACACTGGCGTATAAATAAAGGAGATAATAATAAATTGAAATGGAAGAGGAAAGCAAAATTTAATCGGGCAATGATCTTGGCACTCCACTTTTTTACAAGTATACTTTAATATTGGTCCTTTAGTATTTTTTTTATTTATTTATTTTTTTGCAAAGAGATTTTTAGTGTTCATATTATATGTATTTTGCAAATTAAAAGTTGTAATGTGTTCCCTTGAATAAACTGTTAAATAGTTTTTTTATAAATTAAATGTCCACATTGCCCTTAAAACTTGACTAAGAATAACTCGACTTTAAGGTTCTTTTGTCTTTTAACAACTTAAAACAAGTCAAAAGGCTTCAAATTGGAGCTTAAAACAAGCTAACTTTTTTTTTTTTTTTGTTGGTGTCAACTAAGCCAGAAAAGTTAAATAAGTGATTATTCATAATTGTTAACAAACACCCTTCATTAGTTTTTTTTTAAGTTAATAAATTAAATAACTTAGATTATAAATGTTACACCCTCTATTCCATTTTAAGTGTGTAACTTCGTAATTCCAATTTATTAAGAAAATATCATCGTTACACCTTTCACATCAACTTTTATATTCACTTTTCTACTATTGTCCTTGATAGAGACACCGCCATTAAACTTTACCAACTAACTTTTTCAAAAATAAATCTACTTTTAAGGACAAACAAGGAAATGTACCAACTTTCACCCACTAACTTTTCAACATCACACTTATTTAGGAACAACCTAAAATAGAATACATTACTTTTTTTAAGGAACGGAACAAGGAGAAAACATGTCCATAACATGGGGCAAAACAAACATGGAGGTTAAACTCACAATTTTGTTGCTAATCATACTCATTCTAAATCTCAATCTTAATCCTACATTTTTGCCAATCCCCTCATAAGTACAACAGTTGTTAAATATGCTTTAACAAGAGTGGAGCCAAGATTTTTGATAAGTGGGGTCAAATATTTGAACTACGAACAATGTACTTTTTCAATTTGCTAGAAAGAAACAACTAGTAGATTAAAAAAAAAAAAATAGCTCATATGACAACTAAATATAGCTTCGATATACAATTGACCCCAAAGACTTTTCATGTCTCCTTATTTTGGGGATGTGGGAGAAAAACTAGAGTTTCTTCTTTGCCCCCTAATTTTTCTAAGTTCCAAACCTTTTAAATGGGCTGAGGCGAGCGGAAGTAGGGGCCCTGTAGTGAGTGAATATCACTACAAGGTGTAGTGAGATCTCAATCGTCCATTCTTGTTTTGGACGGTCTGGATTTTAAATAAACTATTCACGCAAATAAATAAACTATTCGCGTAAATAGATTAGTGAAAATCCGGACCGTTGAAAACAGTTTGAAGAGCCAAGATTCACTCACTACACCCTGCAATGAGATTCACTCACTACAGTGTGCCCGGTTCCGAGGCGAGTAAGGAAGTTTAAAGTGGGATCAAATAAGCAAAAGCTTAGTGAAAATTATACCTATCCCTAGTAAGATTTGGAAGGCAATGGGGTCAATTGTCCCATTTGTCTCTTACTCTCTCCACCCCTGTGCTCTAAGAGGTTTATCAACCTCTCCAAAAAAACTCATTCTCAAGGAACTGAACGCTCACGGAACTCACTACAACCATATTCTTGAATAACAACGAACTTCAGATATTCACAGTAAACAAGTGTTGAATTCTCTTTCGAATAGGCCTATTATCACTATATGTAGTAGCAACTTGTGTAAGCCATAAAGGTCATCAGCTGGCTAAAGGCCAAAAGCTTTACTCTAGCAAATGATTCTCCTTGCCGACCTTAGCCTTAAAGGCCATTATTAGCTGGCCAAAACCGAAACCCTTTCCTTTCCGTCTAGCTATAGGACAATGGTCCTCCCGGCATTTAACTATGCACCTGGCTAGGGGTGGATAAAAAGAACAACTTTTGGGGTGGAACCGCTGGGGATGGCAACGGTGGAATTCAGTTATTGGTAAAATCAAAATCGAGATCGAAATTATAGACCTAAAATCGAAACCATAATCAAAACCACATTTATCAATTCGGTTCAATTTTTCAGCGAAACCAGTGGTCACCATTTTTAATAGAGTTAGACACAAAGTATCTAAAGAAACCAACAAACTTATACAGTTGTATTTCATAACAAATATTCATTATATAACGACAAAGTATAAATTAATGTGAACAAATTTCATCTTTCATTATGAGTCTTCATAGATACCAAATTAAATAAAAAAGCAAAAAGTTCAATTAATGTCAGCATGTAAAGTTAAGACTACCACAAATGTAAGATGAATGACAATTACCAGCGACATATCTATATAGGGGTATTTGTGCGATTATTCTACGGTTCGGTTTCGGAAATTCAGTTTGGTTTTAGGTGTGGTTACCATATGAAATCGGTCTGAACCAGCTGGTTTGTCTAAATTAAAAATCAAAACCAAAACCTCAGTTAAAAAACTACACCAACCAATTCGGTACGGTTCGAGTAAGTAACCATTCGAGCAAAATTGGCATCCCTACAAACCGCGTTATGACAATAACATGTCTCGTAAGACATAATAAGCCAATGTTGCAGATAGGTCAGTTTTCTAGTGCAGGCTCTTAATGAAACTGCAAGTATATACCATTTGCCTCCCCATATAATCTAGTTATATTGCTTCATTTATCGTATGGTGTCCAGACCAACTCACCCAGACCTTGACTAATTTCTAGAAGAGACTAACTGGCCAAAAGTGCTCTATTTATCCATATGATGTTATTGATGTGATTTCATCCTAAACGTGCTCGGTCTTTTTCAAACTTCATTACTAGATGGTTCTATACCATTGAATGCATGCATGTGATCTTTGCGAGATAATCGTTTGCACATGCACATTGTACAAATAGCCATGATCTAAACGCAAGCATGTAAAAGCAGGAGTCACAGTTCTGCAGTCTGAGAATAGCAGAAAGAAAAATAGAACAAAGAAAAATGAAGCATGAAATCACCACCATCTTTCCTTCTTTCTTTTTCTTTTTTCCCCCCTGAGAATCAGTCTCCCTGTTGTACAGCAAATATATCTGAGACCTGTTGATAGACAACAAAGCATCATTCTAACAATACAAGTTCAAAGATCGTAAGTGCTACGTGTTAGAACGTTTGTTTATGCCGTACATTTTTTACGCCTATAGGGGAGCTATATCTTAGATGGTAGTTAGCAATTTCCCATAGACAAAGTTAAAAGATTGAACAAGTTTCCCAACTTCCGCATAGACATGAGTATAAAAGAATCAAGAGGATCAGATGCCATGTACAGTTGTCATTGTCAGCGACTCCACGTACCTACAACCGAATAAGCTTCCTGAACATTTAACAGACCCAGCATCGCCAATGAATGATTACAGAGTTGTAGAAACACAAATCTCTAAGCCATTTAAGATTACTCACCTGAAGTAAGCTCATCCGGACAAGATGGTGAATTTACTCTCTTCTCAGATTTTTGAGCTGCACTTCACAATCTACATGAACTTATCAAAAGGAAAAATTCAACATCAAAATGGTTTAATAATGACAACCATATTCGTCGGATTCTTTTTAAGCACGCTCGTTTACCTTAGAACAATATTGGTGGTAGTTTTAATGTACAGAAAAAAGAAATAGCAAGCTACAGCCTCTTATTAAACTTGTGTTGAATTTAACGCATAACTGTATCTTTGTCCACAACTCGAGGAACCTTGAATTTGGGATTCTGCTCCAGAAAAGCTGGTGGCCTTTGGTACACAACTGATGCTGCCCTAATCAAAATCCCAGCAGTTAAACCCCATATCACATACTTCTTACCCTCTGTTTTATAGTCGAAGTGATGAATCAGATACTTCTCACCCATCCACTCTCTCTCCTCTTCACTCCGATTCTCATCCTGAATCAAAACATAAGACATTGTAGCCCTTCATAGGACATCACATTTCATTTTGGTGGTCTATAAAAAAATTAAGTAAAAAAGAAGCAGAATAGAAAAAGGAAACACCTGTATAAACATCTCCAGGGGAGCATCAAATACTGCTTCCACTTCGTCAGCATTAGGAGCAGGGTTGAATGCATTTCTGTTGGAAAGTATGCCAATGACGGGAATTACTCGGAGGAGATGCTGCACCAAAAATAAACGTGTTACAGAAAGCAGAAAAGTAGCATTGCATTCCATTTTATGATCAAACTTATGAGACCATACAGTTTTTCTTCACCTGTGGGTGCTAGTAATAAGAAGATTATGTAAACCTCATCAGGGTGCTAGAGATTCAAAGCAGTCAGATGCAGGGAAGCGTCTGACTTAATGATTGATGTGCAACAAGGATAGAAGTAGAGAACTCTCTCTTGACTCTATTATACTATTTAATATTAATCAAAAACCAACTCCTCCAACCTGAAGCTTAGAACTCAATTTATAATAGGAGAAACCCTAAACTAGGAAATAAAGAAAAAATTAGAAACCAACTATTCTCCTTGCACAATCAAATAATAAAAGGAAACTAAATAAAATAAATCAGAAAATTAGATACTCTAGAACACTTATTTCTAAAATTGCAAAACCACCAAACAAAATAACTAAAACCAAAATAAGGAAAACTAAATATACTGTCTTAAATAATATAATATTTCCATTCTGCATCACAGTCATTCGAATCAATATAGTTTACCGAACATCAGATCCAATAACTGTGCTGTGTAACAATCAGGCAGTTTTGGTAACATCTTGAGATTGGCTAGCGAATAAACCCAATAATAATCTATGAACTGAAACTAAACCAAGTACAAACTAGTTCAATCTGCACTACAATTGTCCCAAACCAAGTACAAACTAGTTCAATCTGCACCGTAATTATCAAAACCCAAACCACTTAGAAATGTAGCAGGTCCTGATTAGGCTCATAGATGGCTGTCCCAGTGACGTAATTTTAACTAGTCCTTAACATGCATAATTAACACGTCAATTGACCAAGTAAAGGAAGTGTTGACCACAATATTAAGAAGATAATTTTAGACCAGACCGAGTAAAGGAACTTTTGACCACAATATTAAGAGGAACAAGGATCTTTATTGCACTTTCCAACGAATGTTTACCTCTCCACATCTTCAATTTTTGGCAGTAAACAGATAATCCAACCTCTTTTACCAACCTTGCAATGAGTTCTCCGTATACCAAAATAATAACTACACTTCAGACAATGCTAGCGCATATAAAGAAGAGTAAAGATCTAATGGCATGGTTGTAATCAAATTTGTTCGAACTTCCTTGGAACGGATTATCTTAGAACTAAAAAAATCCAGTAAAAATGTTGAAGGACCAAATGTCATCGAACTCTTACAGTGAGTACGGATAAACTTACAGCAGTACCAAACCAAGTAAACTAAGCTTGCATCCCAGCCTCCCAATAGATTGAGGCCGGCTCCATGTATCCTTTTCTGCCATTCTTCTTAGTTGTAAATACTCTCTCCATACCTTAATTTTGGTCCACCCTGGGAAACATGTATTTTTGCAAAGATTTTTTATAAGTATTTTTTTTTTTTTTTGGCAGCAAATTAAGGAGCACAATGAGCACTTTAATTTGGTGCAAAAAAATTTACAAACTTAATTATGGAAATACATTTTATTTGAGTTTGAAAATGCACGTTGTACCGTAGTGGACCAAAATTAAGGGACGGAGGGAGTAATAAATTCTTAGTTTCATTTCCACCAGCATGTATTTATCTTTTCTGTATCTTTAGGCTCACCATCCCCTTCAGAAAGTCAATAACTTAGAAAGCTCAAGTCTTTGAAACCTCGATAACCAAACAGCCCTTATTTGTAAAGAATGGGCTGACAGCATGATTTTGGCAAATTTTGAGCACAAAGAAAGTGCGACTGCATGTCTTTTAAGACCGTCAGTTAGAAATGTGTTCTCCTTCGTCGGAAAATTACTTGAAAATTGTTTGACCAAAACCATTTAGGAGTGAAATTGACTAAAATATTCACCAAGTAAAAATTGGTTGGATAATGGGTAGAAACCTTTGGTGCCACATGCCCAAGTATGGAAACTTGTGTATGTATGATTTCTTCTCAGAAAAGGGTTTGGGCCCCAAGGTGTGCACCTGTCTTAAGAATGGGGAGGACCTAACCAATTTTGACTCCAGCACGCATGCACTTTGGCAGCCCGCACTGAAGCGGGCCTGAGTGGGTAGATATCGGCCAGGCTGTGTGCATTCTTTTTGGAGAAAAAAATTGAATCTACCACTCAAAGTTTTCCAAGTGCGAAAAATCTTATGTTATCATTGAGTGTGTCTGTCCAATGGCATCTGTTCATCATCAACGGTTGCGTCCTTGCTGTTTACAATGTCCTGGACAGCCACCTCATCCTGCATAAATGTCCTCCCTCCTCATCTGCCTCGACTTTTCTGAATCTTATTTTCTGGTCTTTGAGAGAGTATAGACACAATTCAGGTCTGCAAGGCATTACGGTGCTGCTTCTGCTTCTGCGTGATAGCGAGCCATGAATCTGTCTTTACGAAAGTGTGATCCACTAGCCTCAGTCTTTCTATTTTCTCCGTGATTGCAGTTTCTGCCTACTGGTCCGGTAAGTATTTCAGCTTCTAAGTGTACTCTGGTTTAGTTTTTATTATCTTATATCTCTTGAGTTTCCAGATTCTTGTTACACTCTTGTTTACTGTACATGGCATAGGATATGTTACAGAAGTGATTTCCCAATTTGATAGAAAATAAGGATCTTTCTTTTCCTTGTTCTTGTCATTCTCTTCCGTTTCTTAGCCTTCTATTTAGGCGCAAGAACGTGCAAGGTTATGTACAGGTAGATTAACAATGTAAAGGGTCATATTGCGTAAAGAGGTCGAGTATAGGGCAGTGTCATAATTATGTCAAGAGCTCAATTCTGCAAAGTTAACTGATTATGAAATGAAGAACAAATAAGAGTCAACGAAAGTCTAGTGACACAATCAGAGATTCAGAAGCCTTGTTATGTATGTAGATAACCTCGAATTGTAGAAACATTTACTTATACCATGTAGTGGGCTGAAATATAAGGTCACAAAGGTCAAGGTCGGTTCGGACTGAAGGCCCAATCATCAGGAGAAACAAGCCCATCTCTCAACAGATGGGCCGAACCGTCAACCGAGCCCAATAGGGTTGCACCGTGGCGGAACGAATCAACAAGAATCACCCGAGCCGGGTAAACCCGAAGTGACTAGTGAGGAATACGGAAGGCAGTTCGACCTGTGCGTATGGATGATGTCATCTGAGCCAATTACCATGCATAACTAGCTCGTGACAGGCCATGTGCACGTAACCACATCCTTCTACATCATTGTGATGATGGCTGAAATGGTTATGACACGTGTCATTCAGGGATACGTAGCATGCACATGCAATCATAACGAACTTGGCTCATGACATAGCGTGACGCCATCCAAGCCGCTCGTAAGATCTACGCCTGAGGTTGGAGCCCAGGTCAGGAGGGGCTAAATAAGTAAAGAGAAGGTATACAATACACTTCACTACTCTCAACTTCTTTGGTACTTCTCTCTAAGTCTTTCACTAAACCGTTGGAGCGTTTTCTCCAGCCACATTCCAGCTGGATTTGGCACTAACGCCAGGTGTTGCTTGTGTGGAGGTATCAAGAGAGTCAGATCTCCCTACTACGATGGAAAAGAGTAAATTTAGAAGGTTCATTTGCAGGAGGACACCACATACCATAACTGCATAACCTATGAAGCATAGATACAGATCCGATATGGTATGGATACAGATACAGATATGATGATACCAGAAAGTCCGAACAAAAAATATATAGGAGTACAGACAGAATACGTTACACTAATATTTTCCCTTACAATTTTTTAGCATTGGACTCCACATTTAAAAAATCATCGGAAAGAGTTGTATTTTTTGAATGCAAAACACAAGTTACTTGGTTACTTGTATTACGAAATTTAGGAAAACATGCATGATACAATAAGGAGACACAACCTATAAAACAGATATGCTATTATTTTCATCTGACTATATATTCCTCTCCAAAAACGAAGTTAAGTATTATAAAATATAAACCTATACTTTTCTGTATTTTTGCAAATTTTTTTTATCGCAACAAGAAATATAATAAACGAAACTCGATAAGGGTACATCAAGAAGGGGGAGGGGGAGAGGACATCCAACCGAGGTTGAATGAAAGAAAAGAGAGGAAATGGAAACAACCAAAACAAAGGACCACAAAAAAGCAGCCAAAACAAACACACCCGAAGCCACACGATGCCAGCCCAAACAAACCACTTCCAAAGGATCGACAACACCCAAAAACCGAAAGCAACCCTTGCCATGCCGAGACACCACCACAGCCCAAACAAACACACCCGAACCCCCATAAAGCCACATGACGCCAGCCCAAACAAACCACTTCCAAAGGAACGACAACACCCAGAAACCGAAAACAACTCTTGCCACGTTGAGACACCATCAAGAAACTAAAGGAAACACATACCCGCAAAAGAAAACCTCCCAAAACTAAGCCAAAGAGAGAGTTCTTTTGAGGTCAGCTTCAATCATTGCCTTTAAGATTGCCTCGTCCCTCGGAAGAAGGTTAACATCGAGGATTTTCTCCGTAACTTTAGAGGCTAAGATTTGTTCCTCCTCCCTTTTCTCAAAGCTACCAACTTCCTCTTGAGTCAAATGCATGAGAAGAGACTGACTGCTTCTTCTAATATTCTTCTGACCCAGCTTAACCCTTCTCAGATTGATCTCTAAATTGTCCAAACTGAACGTCCTCGGAAAAAAAGAAGATTTCAAAGGATTAAATCTGCCTAAGGGGATAGATTTCCTATGAGCTCTTTGTTTGGTGCGTTTTTTCTTCTTGTGACGTTTGAGCTCCACATACTTAATAAGAGGATCGGCAGAGATAAGATCGATGCAGTCATCATCATCCACCAAAACCTCTATAGGATCTGCCATATTCACCATAGAATTTGCCACCTCCTCCTTAGACTCTTCCACATCATCAGATTCAATAACAGGAGACTCTTCCACCACATCTAAATCCTTAACAAATTTGTGAAAGTTACACTCTAACTTCTGTAACTATCCGGCCTCGAAAGGATTGAGCAATTGATTCCACCACTAGCAAATCTAAACCCACCAACGAGTCTAAACCATGAAGAGAATTTGAGATAAACTCATTATTGCCCTCATTGGCCTCCACTAACCCACAAGATCTTGCTATAGCCTCACTTGGGGGAGTAACCCCCAAATCCAAAGAATTCTCCAGATCCTCTTTACATGAGAATGAGCCTCCATTTCACCATCTTCCATGGATTCATATACTATAGTCTCATTCACATCATTTGCAATATTCTCCTTTATCTCACTCACTTGCGTTCGAGGCTGCAGTTGAGAATCCTCACCAAACGGGGATGGAATCTTAGATTTTTCGTAAAAAGGTTCTTCACATTCTTCTTCCCAAACCTTAACCTCGTAGTTTTTGCCACTCACCCGAATGTTAATCCATTCATCTATAGTAGAATCCTTCTCTGTTAAACTCTAACATTCTTCCAATCTCGAATGACTTCTCGTTAAGAGAAACTTCATCCAAAGCTAAGAAATCACCCCAAACTTCTCCAATCTGTTTGAAAGTATTAGAGTACCACGCATTTAGAGGCATACCTCTGCAGTTAATCCAAACAATCCTAGAATGACTCGCCGCCTCCCCATTCCATGGTTTAATCATATCAAACCAGATTTTGACATCCAAGTTGGCCACCAGATTATCCCTCGTTGCCTTATCCTCAAAAGTGAGAATCATGAATAACCCACCTATAGATCTTATAAGAACATCCTCACAATGAATACTTTTAATGTATTCTTGCAATTTTACTCTTTAACACATTAAAAGATGTTCCACAATCGTACTTTCATACAAGTTCGGATACATGACCTAGAGTATTCAAAGAGTATTCGATAATTTCCAAACTAAAAATTTACATCGTGGGTATTTCTGTGATACGTGTTGGGTTGCGTTGTTCAAATTTCCTAACAATACGTTCCGATATGGATAGGACTCCCACATAGTATCCGTGCTTCATAATCCATAAACACCTCTTTCAAAGACATGATTTGAGTTGAAAAAATTCAGTTCCAAATTTCATGAAAAGTTCCACAAGGTCACTGAAGATCTACGATTCTAGGTAGCTGCCAAAATTTGAAGGGGTCTGGTATTTTCTGCTTTAGGGTCTTAAGCTGTCACTCACTCACTCCCAAAACAAGACATTCCCAAGCTCATATTTTTACTTATGCTCACGGCTGCGATGTTCTAGTTTCTTGGCTGAAGTTCGAGCTCTTCATCTTGGCATGAAGTCGTGTATCTCTCATGGTTTCTTTTAAATCTAATTCCAAAGTCTTGGCGGACATGAGATGATTGAGATGATTAATCATATGTGAGAGAGACTAAGTTATATCTTGCGGGTATGAGGTGTGGGAAGTGTACCTGAGGTGTCCCTCTGGGAATATTGGCAGGCGCTACAAAGCCTTGAGACCTCCGGAGGTGGGGGAGGAGAGAGCTTAGGGCAGTTCTAGAGAGAGAGTGAGTGGCAGTATAGAGCAGTGAACCAGAGAGTAGCAGTAGTAGGTAGGTATTGAACATGATGTCTTGAATGCTCCGATCCGTTAACTCCTCTTTATATAGGAGTCTTGAAACCTTGAAGGGCAAGGAAGCGTATCCTTCCTCATTAATGCGTATCAGAGTACGGAGTTCTTATCATCGGACTCTCAGAAGCACAGTTAGGCAATATATGGATGCCTATATCATGGCCAAATGGTAGGCATGATACAAGCTCCTCATATTAGCGTGTGAGCCAGGCTTTTACAAAGATCTTCTATCCGATGTCGGTAACGTTGGCGAACCCCTCTCTCTAGGGCTAGTCATGGAGGACCTCACCTCACGGAGGTAAGTCTTGAGAATCCCTCTGCTCTAGCCTCCAAGCCACGTACCTCTTTAGGTCCCGAGCGGGTACCTGATGCAGGGTGAATTTCAAGAAAAGTAGTATTTTGTTTAGGTTTAGTATTTTTATTTAATATGTTATAATTTAGTCAAAATATTCTAGAAGTATTTAGTTTCCTACTTTCTTTTGATTGAGGTTTCCTATTTTTTAGGATACTTAATCATGAAGAATTAGGCTTGATTTTATTACCTAAAGTTTATTTTTAGTATTTTAGGTAGGCTGGCTAGGTTTAGGAATTCTACCATTATAAATAATGATGTAAGCATCTTGGCTAGGAGAGTTGATTAATATATTGAGTGTTTTCACGAGAGAGAGTATCTCCTTTTCCTATAATTCTATTAATTTGATGGTTATTAGATTGTAGAAGAGTTGTTTCTTATTCATGGGAGTGATCTTGTTCTTGTTCACGTTTCTAGCTGCGTGAGTACCTTGGTCCTGCTCCTTACCTAAGGTCTTGTATAGTTTCGCCAAACTTGTGAGAGCCTAATAAGTGTATGGATGATAAGAGGTGCCTTAGGCATACTAGTAGTGATGTATCTTGGAGACCCCGTAGAGGAGAGGAGGCACCACGGAGGAGGCATCATGGAAGGAGTGCCATGGAGGTGTCATGGGTCTGAGGGGTCATGATCCGGGAGAGCTCTTACCCATCGGATATTAGGGTCTACCGGTTAGTGCCATCTAGAGATTCTCTTCCGGATACCCACATATCTCATGCTTTTGGGGAGGCTAATCGAGTTGCGGATAGTATGAAAACTTGGATAAATGATGGGTAAACCTCAGACTTTTCTTTACCCATACCATAGTCCCGTGGCACGTGATGGGTATTTTAGTATTTTCTGACAGAGGAACGTCTTTTGCAATTGCATGCACTCATCATTTGGTTTGTTTCAAGGTACCACTATCTCCATTTGGCACTCAATGCTCATTACGTAACCACCTCATTTTGTAGTATTTTTTCCCTGACCAATAAAAGTCCCCCTCGTGTAGTCGAGGTTATACCAAGAAAATGTCAACCAATACCCACGAGATGTTTTACAGGAAAACGCACAAATCAAAGGCTTACTGTGCATACCATTTTAACAAGCTAAAAAGCTACGACTCTGTGATCTTGAAGTACTCTAGCAAATTGCTAAGTAATTCAAGGACAACAATCCATTAATTGTAAAAGGAAATGAGCATTTGACACAAGCTTTGCTATTTTATCACAGATAGAAGTTAAAATGTCCTTACCGCTTCGAATTTATCATATACACAACTCTTCTACCATAAATTTTGATCCCATCTAACATTTGAAAACTTCATAAACCCTACGCCATCAGAACTTAAAACAACTACGAACGATAAGGACTGCTGAAATTTCATAGATATAACTTCTGACTGAATCTTAGGTAGTTGAAGCAAAATAGAGAATCTCATGACCCCTTTTTCTAGCGACAACTAAAGAGAAAAGCTGTCCCTGACACAAAAAACTTTAGCAGTAGTAGAGTAGTAGACAAAAAAAAAATCACTCAGTCCTTTCGTAAGATTCATAACAAGGATATGCCAGCATAAAGAAAAAACTACAAAGAAATGCCATGAAATACCTTAGACAAGAATGGTTCAAGGACAGTCACAACATTCACCAGAGAAGGGCTCAGTCCTATTTCCTCATTTGCTTCCCTAGTCGCCGTTTCTGCATCGTCTGCATCTCCCTCCTCTGCTTTCCCCCCTGGCAATGAAACTTCACCTGCCATAAAAGACATAGCTCAATTCAACAAACCAAACAATTACAAGCATCCAAAGCCCCCACTCACTGCAATGAACAAAAATCTACATCACAGGACACATAGATGGTGACTCTAGAAATTTTTTCAGTGCTGTCTACCAATAACTTCAATTTTAAATAGTTACAGATGAAGGACACAAAAGCAAATAAAATTTCCAACCTTTTGGACCTAAAAATAAATTCTGGGTTAATTCAATTAAGAAACAAGTTTCAAGAATATGATTCATGTGGCTTAGTTTCCAACAAAACGAAGACCAATATTAGGTATGCCAATTCCTATATTAGATCTCCATCTAGTAGGACAATTGGAGATGCGAATTTCTGACATGGGCTTACATAATGGTCGTTTACGATCGATCGTGATATCAACTGGAGTGGACTTCCACCTTTTCAGGATTGGTTGAAGAGGTCTAAACTAGGGTTCAAATCACCAATTATAAGTTTTACCCTAAAAAACATTTTGCAGTAAATTCAATTTTTTTGGTTATTAACGTATTCAAATTGACACCAAACAGACGTAAGTGGCATCACCTCTGATTTGTTGTCGGAGAAAAAGAAACAGCCCAACCGAGCAAATCATACATGAAAAACACAAAACGTAGTCCTTATAAGCAACACCACCACCAGCAACCCATTTGGTAAGCGAACAAACAAGCATATGCAACTCGTGATTGTCTCTAGGTAAACAATGTTAAATACAGCATAATCATCACCCAAAATCAACCCATTTTTGCAAAAGTTCACAGAACCCATTCGATGAACTGCCCAAAATCCCACCATATGCATACCACAGAGATCAACCAATGAAAGAAACCAATCAATTATGTTAGAAAATATGATTACTTTTGTAATTAAACCAATAACACCAAATGCAATAAAATCAACAGACAATTGTCCAAAAGGACAAATTTGGAGCTTTAAAGGGTTTTTAGTCCAGTCTAACTTATTTTAAGGCTTCTAATACATTGATGAATATTTTTTGAGGGCTCAAGGACAACACTAGACAAAAATACCCTTAATGAAATAAGAGCAAAATGCCGACCTGCTCCAGTGCTTTGACCTCTTTAAAGCGACCAACCAATTGTTTTTGTAACCCTTGAACGCGACTATTCATTGTTTGCAAAAAGAAAGCAGGTATCCAGCGTGAGATACCGTCTCTCTCTCTCATGCGTGGGATAAAAATGATGGTATGGGACAAAATTAATTTCTTCAATTTGGGAGTGGGTTCAATTTTGGAATTCAATTTTAGGGGGTTTAGGCTCTTTGGGGTAGGGTACAATGGCTTTAGGCATTTTTGGTTTAGGCACTTAGGGTGCACTTTCCAATTATAAGGTTTTAGTGGTTTAGGCACTTTCATAGGATACCCTAGGGTGTTAGGCACTTTTATAGGTACCCTAGGGTTTAGTTTTAGGCACTTTTATAGGGTGCCCTAGGGTGATCAAGTTGAGTGTTGAAAACCTGGAAAGCGATTAAATTGAAATTGAAATGGTGATCAAGTTGAGTGTCAAAACACTCGCATTGGACGTTTGTCTCTCAGCAAAACTTGATCAGAATCCCCCCAAAGCAACACTACAATTGGAGGTCCTCGCAAACCATCTTGTGCTCATACTCTCTCCGATGAATATACTCTGACTCAATGAAAGTATTAGAAAATCAACCACTCAAAATGAATGAAAGACATGATATTTATAGACCAATTGGAGCCTACACATCTGTTCATAAAGGATACATTCGTCGTCCATGGCGAAGAAAAAACACGACTCCTAATCAAATCAAATCAATTTACATTCACACCAAAAACAATATGTTATATTCTACAATATTTCCAACAAATTACTCACCACACACATACAGAAATTAAACATATTAAAATCTGTAATTGCAGATGTTCTTAACGAACCTGAGTGAGTGGAGAGCTTGGAAGACCTCTTTGTCAGAATGACACGAAGATCACCAGCACCTCCTTCGAACAAACAGATGAGAACCGCTGCTCTCTTGGGTTTGAATGTTTCAGGCCGGCTGGCAATTGGGGTTGCAGATTCCACAAAACCCACCTGAGAAACGACCTTTCCTCCACTCTCTTCCACTCTTTGCTCTTCATCGTCGGTTTGATCGAACGTTGGAGGAGGTTTGTACAGTCGGAGTTGTCGAGCTAACGTCGTCAGCCTTTCGGATTCTCCGAAGGAGTTGTTTGGATCCATGAGGATTTTGGAAGTGGGAAGTACCGATGATCTTGACGCCATAGAAATTGACACCCTTCTTAATACAGAGAGCATATTTTCAAAACCATGGCATTAGCTGAAAAAGGTACTGGTGTATCGAAATTGAAGACATAAAAGAGAAATCATCGTAATAATTTCTTAGGCTCTAACAAGAAAATCAGTTTTTTCACGCCTAAGTAAAATATTACATCCCTCGCACTTGAGAGAACATTCTTTATACAGGCGTTGTAAATCAAAATTTTCTTCAAATCAATTATATTGCGCCATGTGTTCAAATAGTGGTCCCAAAATATAGAACATGAACACGTGGCGCAAGACAATCAATATGGAAAAAACTTTAGTTTACACTACTAGTGTAAAGAATGTTTTCTCGTCATAATTTGTTTGTCAGCTTTTTCAATTTGGGAAAATAACCAAAACATGGTTTTTAAAAGTAAATATTCCAATTTCATGGTAAGGTTTTTGGAAATGACCAATAACGTGAGAAGGAAAAAAATAATTCCATATACATGGTACCAACATTTTGACTGACAGAAATACCCCCAGGTAAAAAAACCCCCAATAATTCCCCCCTCCCCATAAACTGACACCTTACGTGCAAAAATGGTGACTTCTGTGGGCAAGGAGACTCAGAGTGGTCCCACCGACGACGTCGTCTTCGTGGAGCTCCCTGCTCCTCCTTGTAAGAAATTGTTCATGCCGAAGAAAAGAGGCACACCAAAAAGGAATGAGATCATATTCATAGCTCCAATAGGAGAGGAGATTAATAACAAGAAATAGCTGGACCAGTACTTGAAATCACATCCTGCTAATCCTGTAATATTTGAGTTTGATTGGGGCACTGGGGACACTCCAAGAAGATCAGGGAGGATAAGCTCAAAGGCAAAAGCAACGCCACCATCCACTGAAATGCCTACAAGGTGTTTGTTGAAATGCCTACAAGGTGTTTGTTGGAATGTCTACTTCTTTATTGAAGTTAAGATTTGCCCAAAAGAGTGAGCAAATTGTATTGAAAGGAAACAATGTTTTAGCGTGGCTGAACTTACATGGTTCCCTTTAACAGTAAAATTGCATCCTGAATTTATGTTTTGGGGAAAATAACCATTGCTCCTTAACTGAAATAACGTTGTACCTTGAGTTAATTAACATTGCACCTTTTGTAAATTTTATTGCACCCGACTGAAGAAGATTGAGTTGCCCTAAACCCAACTTTTTATTTTAAAAAATATAGTCATTGCTCCTTGAATGAACAATATTGCACCTAGTCTAAAAAACCTACCTTGCCAGTGTGAGATCAAAATACCCTTCTCATTTTTTAAGCCTAACACACACACACAGACACACCCTTCCCATTGTTCCTGGAAATATTAGTTGCCCATAGTTGCACCGTGCATGCAACAACATTGCACTGTGAATGAAAAACCTTTGCACCTTTCAATAAAAGAATTGCACTCATGTTAGTCCCTTGCCAGTGTGATATCAAATCAAATCTTTTTTGGACGGACAATCTTAAAATTGCACCGTGCATGCAATAACATTGCACTGTAAATGAAAACCCTTGCACTTTGCAATAAAATAATTGCACTCATGTTAGTCCAACTTGCTTTGCCAATGTGAGATCAAATCATCTCTCTTTGGACGGACAATCTCAAAATTGCACCTTGCAATAAAATAATTGCACTCACGTTAAGTAAATAGTTTTCGCGTCATTTGACAGTAATGAGTTCCTCTCTATTTTTCCTAACTGGCACCATAATGGTTACAAATTGATTTGCACCTTTCCTAAAACCAACATGCTCCTTATATGAAAAATTGTTGCACCTTGTAATAACATGACTTGTTCTTTGTTTTCCCAAATAGCACCATAATTGTCTAAAAATTTCTCATTGGAGCAAAGTTTGTATAATAGAATGCAATCTTAATCCCACCTTTTTTTTTAAAACAACCCTTGCTCCTTGCATGTACAAATTTTGCACTTTATCCCAAAAAAATGGCACTTAGACTGAATTAATTATCATTGCTCCTTTTGTAAATTTAATTGCACCCGATTGAGTTGCCCCAAACCCAACTTTTTATTTTGAAAAATATAATCATTGCTCCTTGAATTAACAACGTTGCACTTAGACTGAATTAACATTGCACCTAATCTAAATCATATTTTTGTTTTAAAAATATGAAAAGATTGTGTAGACATCCCAATTTTGGTAACTCGTGCATCCCCAATGATGAAAAGAACGTGCAAAATATAACTCGGAATAGTTACTTGAGTCGGATGAATCAAAAGAACCAAAAACCCCAAACCCCCTTTGAACCGTACGACCCCATTTCCCGAACCGTACAGCTTAAAATTCCTTTTTGCACGTGTGGTGTTGTTATGTGCACCGTACAGTACACTTTCGACACTGTACGACACCCTTGTCCCATCAACAGGATTCCCGCGATTGGTCCAGCAGCTCAGAACAATGATGCGATTCGGCAATGATGCGAATTTCTTAACGTACAGATGTGGCATAACTTGTAAACTTGCCCAAAGCTTCATCTATAAAAAGAGAGCAGGAGAAGCAAGCAAAGGATGGATTGATCAATTCCCAAAAAAATTCCTCTCGAAAACAAACTTATCGTCTCCTCGTTACTCTGTCTAATTCAAATCATACATAAAACCCTGTTCCCATAAGCCTACAACTACAGTTTTCAATCCCCAAACAGATCGCGATCCCTTTCGAAGTTTGTGGTCTTAACCGAGCAAACCCAAAGGTATATATTCGCATTCAAATTGAAATAACAATCTTCTAAGGGGAATCTCCACTGGGCTTGAGGAGAGCTCCGTAGCTCTTCCTCGAGTCCAAACAGAGATATTTCAACAAAATTCGAGCTTCTCGGGTTGGTATCGCGTGATATCATCCATTGTCACAAAATACCATTCCTAAAATGAGGTACATTCACCCATTCAAAACCATTTTTTAAACCTGTTTTGATCAACAAATAACATGGTTTTTGCACCAAAAACAGAGATTGATTTCAACCGAACAAAATGAGAATTTTTTGGAAAAATATAGTGTACAGGGACACCGTACAGTATCCAAAGTACACCGTTATGGCACTTACCTCAAACTTGTAGACATCCCAATTTGGGCCTACGAAAATCCGTAGCTCTCCCGATGATGAAAATGAACTTTCAAATACGTTTGGAGCTTAGAAAGGATGATTAGAATTTAACCAAAACCCTACCAAACACTTCCAAACCAAAACTAAAAGAAACCGTCAAACCTATTCCATGCACCTGAAGCACACCCCTTCAGGCGCCTGAACCATCCTTAAGGCACCTGAAGCACATCCCTTCAGGCGCCTGAACCCATCTCTTGCACCTGAAGCACTCCCTTCAGGCGCCTGAACCCATCTCTTGCGCTTGAAGCTATTTCCAGATTGTTTAAATTTTGAGTGGGTGTAATGATTATGATGCGATTTTGGCTGATTCTGCAAGGGAGGAGCGTCTATGGCCTAAGTGAACCCCTAAAATGACCCCTAAGAGGCCAAAACAACCTTTGAAAGCCTTATAAATACCCCCACACCCCCTCATTTGAAGAGGTTCCATCATTTTTCTGAAAAAAAAACAGCCCCTTCTCTCTCAAGAAAACACCCAAAATCAGTGTACAATCTCACTAAATCCTCCATTATCCACCCAAAAACTCTTCCCCATTGTTCATACTATGTTCGGATTGGTTTTGGAATGTTTTTCAAAAATGGGCTTTCTCAAAAAATGATTTCCTCCTCTCCTGTACGTGCATTTTGACTGCAAAACCCAGACTATACTTTTGACTTTTCTAGGCATTTGGACCCACTCAACAGCAGTTGCAGTGGCCTTTGAAGTTTGAACCCACTCAACAGCGTTTCCTCCTCTCTCTCTCTCTCTCTCTGCGCAATGGGCCCACTCTCTGCGCCAAAACCCAGCTGGATGGGACCCACAGCTGCTGCTGCAATTTGCTTCCGATCACAAATGTTTTTTTGAGAACAAAAATTTTGTTTTCAGTTCAAATCCGAACAAGGCCTCAATCATCCATTTCAAGCTCCAAAAGGTAGTGAATCTACCCAATAAGTGTAGCAAAGTTCTTGTTGAGGGAAGTCAGTAGGCTCATGTTGGTTCTTGATACCAATAATGGGCTTACAATGACTTAAACACATCAAGAGAGCATTTTTGCTCGACACCTGAAGCAGCAGCTTCAGGCACCTGAAGCAGCAGCTTCAGGCCCAAGTCATTTTCATTTTTTTTTTTGTTTTAAAATGTTTTCTCTTGGTCTATTTTTATGATGATGGTGGTTTAAATCCCAGGAACAAACTATTCGCTTTCTATTTTCCACTCAAAGAGGTGAAAATCATACTTTTTAAGGAGGAAAATGACCATCAATGTAGTTAAAATTATGTATTTTTCACAAAATATCTATTGGAAGTCATTTTCTTCACATGCAAGAGTGGAACATCTCTGTTTTGCCATTTGAATGGATGAAAAACTTACTTTTTATGAAGAATCAATGGTGTTTTATGGTGTGAATGGGTTTTAAATGAAGCTCTCAAGTTTGTTTTCCTCATTACAGTGAGTTAATATCATTTTTCTACCATTTTCAAAGGCAAAACAGTGGTGAAAATGATTTTGAGTAAGCACCTGAAGCAGCAGCTTCAGGCGCCTGAACCTCTTTTCAGGCACCTGATCCCCTCATCTTCAGGTGTTTGAAACACATCTTTAGGTGCTTGAAGGAAAGTTCAAAGATCAGATTGTATTTTCCAAAAAGGGTCTAAAATAGTTTATTCTACCATTTTCAAAGGCAAAACAGTGGTAAAAATGATTTTGAGTAAGCACCTGAAGCAGCAGCTTCAGGCGCCTGAAGCCCCCTTTCAGGCACCTGATCCTCTCAGCTTCAGGCGTTTGAAATATTCATTCAGGTGCTTGACAGAAAACAAGAAAGATGATCTGGTTTTGTAAAATGGGTTCAAAACAAATTTTTATTTCACTTTATTCATGATTTGTAGTTGTTGTTACTAATATTTATGTCATTATATTTTCATGTTGATGTCATCCACACAGTCACAAGCATACACTTTCATATGATTCATCGTGATAATCTTTACTTTCTTATTTTGTTCATGTGATTTGGGTTCAAGAAACAGATGTTTTCCAAAAATCCCTTAAATACTTAGTAAAGACCGGTGGTCACACCGGGCGAGAGGGGTGCTTTAAATTCCTTCCCCTCTCGTAACCTAGCTCCCGGACCCGAGAAATCTCGTTTTATGAGGCCAGTGAAACATTTTCTACTCCAAGGGCAAAAAGGGTCATTTTTCAATTGGTTTCTCGGGTACAGTCCTCAAACCCGGGTGGCGACTCTTGTCAATCCATCAAATTGATTTTCCAAAACAACTGCAACCATACCATTTTCTGTGGACTACTCCGCGGGGTGTTCACAGAACTCATTGCACTTAAGTTAGGCCTTTGCTCCTTGAGTGAAGAATTAACATGACGTGGTGGTGTGGTACATAATTTGTTGGACTGTAACTGAATTAGGTTTGCACCTTGTATGAACCAACATTGCTCCTTACCTCAAACTCATTGGACTTAAGTTAGGCCTTTGCTCCTTGAATGAAGAATTAACATGACGTGGTGGCATGACAATGGGCACTCTTCCCCTTTCCAGGAGACCCACTACCCGTGCAAGCACTCAATAGTCTAGTTAGTGTAAAATAGACAAGCATTGTATAGAATTTCATACTCCCAATTAGGCACCCCAGTTATACTCACAAAATGATGCATTGCCACCATTTGCAACGTAGAGAGACTCTCAATTACTTTGGTGTAATGGAAACAAACTTGATCAAAATAGATAAATCCAGAAAAATATTAGTTTAAGTTCATTACTTCTGAGCAACTTAGTACACATACAATTATACATCTTCACTGTTAGCACTGATAAACAAATTAAGCTACTCGATTTTGATCCTGTGCTTGCTGAACTTTTCCAAGATTCAATTTTTACATAAACAACTCAAGCTTAATCTTTAATCAAAACTCGTTAAGCTTACCCAAAAAAAGAAGCTCAAACAAAAATGGCTCATTCAGCTATCTTGGAAATTCAACATAAACATTGACGAAACACCCATTTTTAACTACCAAGCAACCACCACCATTGAATTTTGATTTCGGAGTGACGAGAGTTCCAAGAATCTCTAGCCCTTGAGCAACTTCTGTCTTTTTGAGTGCGATTTTGTTTGAGAAGAGAGATGTAGAAAATGTATGGAAATGGAGTTTCTGATGGGTTTTTCATGAGTACAATTTCTACCCATGACGCGAATGAATTATTCTAGCACTCATCATTATCGGTTCCTATGGAACATTTGATTAACCGTCGACTAGCAGGACAGGGGTGAGACGACGTCGTTTGGGAATTTGCCGCCGCCGTTGTCGTCGGTTTATTTGTCGTTGAGCTCTGGTTCGTTCGTGGGGCAGACAGAAGAAAGGGAGGGAAGAATAGAGTGGGGCTAAGAAGAGGGGGAGAGAGAGAGAGAGAGAGAGAGAGAGAGAGAGAGAGAGAGAGAGAGGGTATTTTGGGCAGTTCACCCGTAATTTGTCATGTATGTGGAATTAAAGGTTTCCTTCTCATGAATTGGGAATTTCTGAAACCATGCCCATGTTTTTGGCATAATTTGCCCCAACCCCCATGTTTTGGTCATTTTCCCTTTCAATTTTAGTGTCAAAATGTGATCTGATTTGAGATTAGACTTATGTAAGTTCCAATTATGCCCTCTATCGTTGGGGAAAATTATCCGTCAAAAAATGTGGACCTTCATTTAACATTAAAAAGTGGGAATGTTATTGAAAACTCAAAAGCTCTACATAATGACTATGTTAGTTAAGATCGTAAAATGCCATTAAGATTAGATCACTTAGATTTAGGGGTGTGGATTAGGTTGAAAACATCCTCATCATAACTTTTCGAAACTTCTTCGTATTAACAAACCTGAAATGGTTGGAAGCAGCGACATCGTCGGAAGTAATTAGGCAAAAGTCATTCCTAATCTCTTTTTTTCTAACTGGAATTTCGTATTGGTAATAAGGCAAAAGACTAATTAAGGGAATGCATACGACTAATTAAGGGATATATGTGCATAACATACCAAAATGTGATGTATGTAGATATAAGGAAGATATTGTATACTTTAATTTTACCGGAATTTTGAAAGTCATTCATTTCTCTCTTTTTTTCCTCACCGGAAAAATCACTCTAACAATCATTTCTTTTAGGGATAAAGATACAGCAATGATCTTTGTTATTAGAATTAATAAAATCACTCCAACGACCATTCCTTTTAGATTATGTGTCAATCTTAGCCCTTGAAAAGAAATCCTCAATCTATGGGTTTGAATTTTGAATGAAAAGAAATAAAAGCCCTTGGATCAATAGGAGCTTAACTTTAGAATTCAATCACAGCCCTCCAAATTGCCACGGAGGACAATTGTGAGAGACAAAATGTAAAACCGCTCTGTGTTGTAATATAGATTTCACAAATAATGATTCGATCACACCACAACAAAATTATAATTGCACTCACGTCCTCATTTCAATTATATTTCAAGGTCTAGGTTATTAAACACTTATTAATCTCCCAACATTAAGATTACAGATATCCGTTTGTATTAAATTAAATTACAAAATATCATATTTTATCAACATCTGTAAAATTTCTTGAGACCATCTACTTAACTTATTTGATATGTCAGATACAAATATCCACACGCAAGGTTTCATACAATCGAAACTTATAAACTAACTCAAGGGGATATCACCAATCCCTACCGACATGTGGATTTCATTAATAATTAATATCTATCATATATGTTGTGACCCAACTAACTGAGACATTTGATCTTAAAATGGATCTCACTCTCTAATTAATTAATCAAATTCCACAACATTAAATGTGTACATCTATTAATTATTTTAGATTAAGAGTATAAGCATTCATAATAACCATGAGGTCTTAATTGTCTTTAAAGTCACTAAATAAACAATTACCCCAATGTCCTATTCAGTACACACTAAGTGTACTAGCACAGTGAATTGGAACTTGAACTATTTCTTATAATTTAGATAGACCTACTAAAATATTGTACTGTAAGAAGCAATGATCCAATCTTTTGTGTGTAAGTCATACTCTGGATCAACTGGTATGTAGAATAAGAGACACATATGCACAACATACAATAATATCATGCAAACATTGCCTACAAAAGATTCTCACTAAAAAGGGATAAAACTGATTAATAAATAATAAATTAAATTTTAATCTATTACATAAAAGTATGACTTTTAGCATAAATTTCTAACATATGGTTCAACAGGTGCATCTTGAGCTTAATGAGATTCTGGTATGTGGTTGATTCATATTTATCAATTACTCCATTGTTTTTTAGTAGAAGTGCATGAGCTAAGATGAGGAAACACTTGTTGAATTTGAACAAACAATCATGCATTTAATGTGTGGGACAAGTTGTGGGGCACGTGGCCCTTATCTGGTCCAATGGAGTTGCCTTTTGTGGAACCTTGTGTTGGTGCAAATCCGGGAGTCTTCGAGAAATCTGAACGCCTTGATTATGGAACCTGTAGAAACTTGCTTCGAGGCACGTTACTGAGTCGCTTTCCAAAAACAGTATTCGTCCCCACCGTTTGGTGTGCACCAGGTTGATAGCGAATCTATTTGAGGATACAATGAAGCCCGATCAATTCAATGATCTTCTGCCTGCGTTCACACAAACGAAGGACAGACAGAATACCGAGTCGAATTGTGAACAAAAGTACCAAGGATATGTTGACACCGTTTCTGCAGAGCAATGGTGCAACAATACAAGGAAGAAAAACTGTAGAGAATTCGGCAGAGTAACAAGGCTGATTTTCTGGAATTTCTGTATTGAATGAATGAGATTTGGGCTCTATTTATAGACCCAAATGTACCTTTCCACTTTAGGACACGCCCCTTAGTGAATGGATTTCAGTTTGGGTCATAACTCTCCGTTTTGGGTTGCACCCGTCCACGAACCATTGTCTGATTCATGTCTGAAATTTTGCACCAGATCCCGTTGGTATGGATACCCCTTCTAGGAGGTATGGATACCAAACTTTCGTCCAGATTGCATTGGTATCGATACCTCTTCAAGAGGGTATGGATACCAAACCTTCTGATCATCCAGACTGCATTGGTATGGATACCTCTTCTAGAAGGTATGGATACCAATGTTTCTGATCGCTGTGCACCATAGGAATGCTCCTATACATAAACCATTCAACCTTTCCTAACTAGCCAATGCGGGACAATGCCAAAACACTACAAACAAGCTTCCTAAAGCACAAGTAATATTTTGATAAAAACCCCAAATAAAACCCATTTATTTTGATAAATTTCCAACACCGTGGTCCTACGATCGTTTTCATGGGACTTGATTATGTTGTTGTGCCTAATCAACCTATTGATGGTAAGCCTTTTTAGGACTTACTTTTTAATCTTCTCTTTGAGCTTTTCATGCCTAGTTGTATGTACCTTTGTTGGTCCCTTTGGACCTTGGCCGTATTTTGGCTTTTTCAAGTTCTTTAAGTTTCTACTGAGTATCCTTGCTGGTCACTCATCGCTTCTGGCAGTCACTTTCTTAATCTTTTTGTTGAGTGAAATTGCTAGTTAGTCTTGAGTTTAGGTCCCTTGGAACTTATGTTGAAAATCATCTACTGGCCAAACTTCCTAGTCGCTTGGGACATACCCAATCTTGTGTTGGGATTTTCAAGATTTGAGTTGTTATGTCTTTTCTATCCAAGCATATTTGTTCGACAGTTTCACATCACGTAGGCCTTGGAAATTTTTTTGGCAAGCATCTTTGCTAGGCATATTCTTGTCCCGTAGGACTTCACAAATTTCTTTGGCTTTTTAGCGACGAATCTATGAGGTGCCAAGCAGCTTTGCAAATCAATCTTGCTGAATGGAAATCTGAGGAGAGAGTTCAAGAGACCACAAATGTCGAGCATGTTGAGCAGGTGAATCAGCGGCTAAATAGAGCATGGCCTTTTATTTCGATCCAAAAGTAGGTAGCTTTTAATCCATGCATTTCCAACCTATATCATTGTTGTGGTTGTTGGATAATCTCAATGAATCAAACCATAACCTTGTTGAGCCTTGGCATTCTTAAGAAGTGCTTGTAGCTGAGTAGAAGTGAGTAGAAGAAACTGTAGTCGTCACTAACGTTGAGGGAGGACAAAGCATACGTGAGGCCTAGTCTTGTTCTGAAACATTCTTGAACTTAGATATTTATGAACCTAATTTTTTTTGTTTTTGCTCATGGTTGTAGCCATGGTTGGGCTACTGTTAGTACCTTGAACTTGAGCATGTTAATACTTTTGTTGATGGTGCAACTAGCTTACAGCTTATGAAGCTACTACCAAATTTTGTGGCCATGATTGCTTAATTTGTTGGTCATCATTTTTCCCTTGGGAATGCTATGTTATGCATTCCTGCTTGGATTGGCTTTGTATGTTTGCATGCGTGCATAATTCGTTGATTTCCTTAGGAATGATGTTGCATTTCCTTATGCTTGTATTGAACCCAACACCATGGGAAATTTTTGCGATTGACCCTTGCCTCTACTTAACCCTGTGGGGGTGTCATATTACCTACTCCCTACTCCCCTGGAGTAATGGCAGAACACTTATATGTTTGTCCCCTTAAGAATTGGTGCTCTTTGCAGCTTTGTTAATTTATTGAAAATAGGGGCAGGTTCATACTACTTTGTGGCCATGTTGAGGTACTAGTTTTTAATGTTTATAGCCATTTCAGGTCTTTGCCTTGGCTATGACCTCTTAGGATTTTTCCCTTCCGCGTGTCTACAAACTTTTGAATCTGGTAATAGTTGGATGCCCATGTTCACTTTTATTAGACTTTCGTGGATTGTTTTCCCTCGAAGTTTTGGCTGAGCAGACTTGCAGATCTTGCTCAGAAATATGTAAGTGAGGACTTTCCAAAGCTCTTAAAGCTTCGGCCAAGCAGGATTGTAGACCCTTGCTTGTGCTTAGGTCCCTTGGGACTCTCCAAAGCCCTTTAGGCTTCGGCCGAGCAGGCCTATTGACCATTACTCAGACTTTTAGTCCCTTTTGACTATACAGAGCCCTTTAGGCTTGGGCCAAGCAAGCTTGTAGGCACCCTTACTCAGACTTTTAGTCCCTTGGGACTCTTCAGAGCCCTTTAGGCTTGTGCCTTGCAAGCATGTAGACCTTTACTCTACTTTTATTTCCATGGGACCCTTCGAAGCCCTTTAGGCCTCGGCCCAAGGAGGCATGTATCCTTGCTTGGACTTTAAGCCCCTTGGGACTGTCCAGAGCTATTTGAGCATGGGCTGAGCAGGTTTGTAGCTAGGCCTTTTACTTGGACTTTTTAGTCCCTTGTTACTCTCTAGAGCCCTTTAGGCTTGGGCTGGGCAGGCTTGTAGGCCATTACTGTTTCAATTGCTTTTGAAGGCCAAGAGGATAAGCTAATGTGGCATTTTTCTCCAAAAGGACATTACATAATCAAGCCTGGATAAAAGAGTCGGCTGGGACGTGCTACATAAGAATAAGGGCAACACGAAACCATCTGGGTTTTAAAATTAAAGGACACCCCTTGGGACTCTCCAAAGCTCTTTGAGCTTAGGTCGAGCAGGCTTGTAGGCCTTTTACTTGGACTTTCTAGTCCCTTGGGACTCTCTAGTGCCCTTTAGGCTTAGGCCAAACAAGCTTGTTTGCCCTTACTGTTCCAATTGTTTTTGAAGACCAAGCCCAAAGGGACATTACATAGTCAAGCCTGGATATAGTGTCGGTTGGGACATGCTACATAAAAATAAGGGCAACCCGAAACCATATAGGTTTTTATTTAATAGGACATGCTACATAAAGCATTTTTGGTGGAGGGCCTATTGAAATGTTCTAGCAACGAGGGAGAATCTTAACCATAGAAAGCATGCCATACCAAGGGAGTGTCAAATCAGCCACCACCATTCGAACTCTACTAAGCACCTACTATTTGGATGCGGATGGACCCAGACTGAGGTTTGGTAGTGAGCTTAATTTCATTGTAGATCCTCAACGTCTACAATCCGTAGTGCAGTGGACAGTCAAGATGCTGGAGGTGTTTCAACGACGAAGAAAGGGTTGAACTTTTGAGCAAGGCAGGAAGTAGAGGCTGGTTTATTTGGAAAGAAAGGAATGAGTTCATTTTCCACCTTAAACCAATTAATCCTTTAGGTTATCCACAGGACCACAAGGCATTATCAGCAGGTAGGGATTTCAAGGGAGATAAGGACAACTTTCATGCTTCAACCCCAGCGACCAATAGGCTGGATGAAGTTACCACAAGATGGAAACCACTATAAAGAGGCGCTGGTGAAAATAAATGGCAACGCATCCATGAAAAAGAACAGTCCCACAGGTCTGTACCAGTAATTCTTTGTGATTGGAACGGGAAGACTCATAGATTGTTTTGCGAAGAGAATTCAAGCCTCTTCAATTCTACAAGCTGAAGCAATGGCTATTGAATATGCTAGGAACTTCTTAAGCATTGAGAGGGAAAACTTCAAAAAAGGCTCCAAACTCTGACTGCAATAGTTCGTAGGCCTCCAAACTTCATTAAATGTTAATTGAACCTCTAAACTCTACACATTTGTTTCAATTAGGCCCACGCCGTTTGGATCCGTCAATTTCCAAACGGAAAACGTTGACGTGTAACCGGGCACACCAAAACGACGTCGTTTTAGAGCCCCATATCCCTGCCCCTAGTTGCCTAAACACGACATGTGTCCGTCATACAAAAAATCAGATGGCTAGGCCACATCCAATCTCCCCTCTGCTATGAAACCCTTGGCTGACGAAACACCCATTTTCCTCTTCTGCAAATCGCCACATCTCTCAATCCATAACCCCTTCGATCCTCTGCCGGCAGCCATGTCGCACCATCACGTCCTTATTTTTATCTCACACAGGCCTGAGATGGCCGAAATTAGAAGAAACGGTCCCATAATTCAATAAATTAAAACCTAGTACTTGATTCCCCTGAACCCGTGAATGCAGTCCTAAGAGATCGAGAAAAAAAAATTGCAAACGAAAAGAAAAGCTAAAGAAGGCATTGTGTAATTTTGGAAAACGCTAAATGCTGTCAAATGCTTATGCAAACGTTCATGGATTTGTGGTTATGTATGGATACATATTTTTGGTCCGTATATTCAAATCTTATTTCCATTTTTCACGCACATACAAATATATATATACATATACTTAACGTGTATATGTATGGATGGAAACAGAGAGGGATGGGAGAAACGAGGAGCTCGGCGCACCGGCTGTGCGAAAGCAATCGGTGAGAGTAGCTTAGCCGTATTTTCTGGTGATCAAAAGAAAAAGAGTAGCTTAGCCGGAGGTACCTCTAGGCAGGGGAAGATGACGAAGGGGGGGATTGGGTGTGGCTTATACCTCTCTGTTTTTTTTTCCTTTTTTTTTCTACAGACACGTGTCATGTTTTGGCAAATGGAACAGGGATATGGGGGATGAGGTTATAAAACGACGTCGTTTTGGTGTGCCTAGATGCCACGTCAACATTTTCCGTTTGGAAATTGACGGATCCAAATCGCGTGGGCATAATTGAAACAAATGTGTAAAGTTTGGAGGTTCAATTAACATTTAATGAAATTTGGAGGCCTATGAAGCATTGCGGTCAAAGTTTAGAGGCTTTTTTGAAGTTTTCCCATTTGAGATCCAGTCAAAGAAGTTTTCTTTCCTTTTATTTAATTATTTATTTATACGCAGTCAAAGAAGTTATTCAGCTCTGCGTCTCATAGGACAACCCTCCATCGAAGTGTGCTGCTATAATTTCTGATATTTGAACAATGGCGTTGGAATCTGAGTTTTATCTCTCACAGGACAACCCTCCAAATGTTTTTACCCCCTCCTGGATGTTGTATCGTTCGTGTTCTTTCTTTTGATGCCTAGACTGTTCCTATAACAATTTTCAATGATAAATAGGGGGTGTTCCACTAAGGTGGTTTTTTAAAAAAATTGGCTTTTCACGGTTTTTTATGTAATGTATTGTGAGAGAATGACCTGTCTCAGTTTTTAGAAAAAACGGTTTTTTGTTAGTGGAACACCTCCATGAAGGTTCAACTCCAAACTATATTTTTTTGAATTTTTCATTTTGATGAAGTGTTACCAGACATGATTACATTATTTGTAGCTGCCAACGGCATTTTCTCTAACAAGCAAGCCTACGAAAGTGCAAGCTTTTCTTCAACTAATGGTCCTGGATTTGCATATGTAATGCTAATCCCAAAATTAAAATCTTTCTTCGGCTGCTTAATCACTGACGTCTTTCTGCTAATGATTTTCTTCTCTACTCGTAAAAATCACCAATAATAATATGTGCAAACTTTTCTGTCAAAAATTAGTTGAAGATTGCTCTTATGTTCTTACGGATTGTAAAGATGCTAAATCTATCTGGGACGCCATTGGCATTCCATGTAATCACGACCCAAACCGACCCTAAAGTCCGTGAACCATTATATTCAAGCATGCAGTTGGATTAAAGCATTAGAAAACAGTGTAAATGTACCATTGAAAAAAAAGAAGAAAGAAACCTTGTCTATTTACATCATGAATGGATTCTGTCACCCAGGAAAAATATACACATCCAAGAAGTGGTAGAAAGAAGAAAAACAGAACGATGACCGGGTAAAGTAACTCTCATATCCACTGTTCTTTTATTCTGTAATCCATGGGAAATCACAATAATTTCACACCACTCCATATAAATAAAAACCGCATAATCAAAGAATAGCTTCAGCATCAACTTCATTTCAACATAAATGACTGAAACTCAACAATTTTGTCTTTCAAATTTTGCATCCATTTGGTACTAAGAGATCCCGTGCCCTGTTTCAACCTTTGCATCTTCAGCTTTTCCGTTGGATTGTGGAGAAGGTTTCTGAGTCGCCGGGTAAGACAATTTCCGGGCATTTGTGGGTCCCTTCCCATTTGGCGAAATGATTTTAGCTGGTGATACTGGTGGCTTCATGGTGGGTGGACTTGTGTTTTTACAAGCCTTACTTGGAGTCCGAGTTATTGGTTTCGTAGGGCTTTTTTTGGCAGGAACACGGCTTTCCCATGGTCGAGCTGCAATCCAGCGTTCCATCCAACTCCAACCCCAGTTAGCTTTCCCGAGTTCAGGAGGCCCAAGGATTGAATTGGAGTTTGCCCTCCACTGCAATATATATGTAGGTTTTCAATTGATACGAGCATGTGGAATTCATGAGAGTGATCTATAGTGGTTGGTAATAACATACCTGATGGGAGAAAGCATATGCCAAAGTTCTCTCCCGTTTAACTGCTGCTTCTTCCCGCTGATGTATCCTTGCGAGAATTTCCTCCATTGTTTCAGAGCCACCACACCACTCCACCTATCAGGAGAGAGAGAGAGAGAGAGAGAGAGAGAGAGAGAGAGAGAGAGAGAGAGAGAGAGAGGTATTGAACATGTTTCAACCTCGTGCATCAAGTGGACGGTGGACTAGTCTTAGGACTAGATTGGGATAACAGATGACAAAAGTGGGATAACAGATTACAAAAGTCAGGCTTAAAGTATCTTATTTGTCTACATACGACATTCCATTAATAAAACGTATCCAACTTTAAGACCTTCAAGACAGAAGAACGATTAAACATTCAGAAAAAAGGAACCACAAAATCACTCAACAAAAACATATTTAAACAGCTCAAGAGACTCGTGCTAACTGGATCATTGATCCACTAATTAGTTTTTTGCAGTTGAGAGGAACAGCATATAAACACAGTGGCAAATTTCATTTCACTTTGTTGAAGTATATGACGGGAATTCAAGACTACAGAACCCCAATTCATTACAAAAATCGACAGCTAGAAGCACTGACATATACGGAGCAATAAACCAAAAAATGCCTCATAACAAATTATGGAGTTTTGGTAAAACCAGATTGACTTTGCTATTGGTTGGATCCTAAAAGCTTTCAAATCTACCGAGCTCAGTGATACGTGCAATAGCAGATCAAAAAGTCAGAGGTGATAAATTGTCAACTTCATGTATCATAAGACCAGTGACTCAAGATTTTACTTGAGTATTCCCATAACATCTTGAACGAATGCAAAAAAAAAACATCCGGAGACTCCCATATCCTAGTATACTTGAGAAGTTTTCAAGGTGAGGTAGCATGATTCATGAAGTGTAATTTCTCGGTTAGCAAAAAGGGGGAAGAATAATATTACTGACTATATTATGCAGAAAATAGCACCTCATACCTCCAGGTCATGAAGTTTTGCCTCAAGCTTTAATTGACTCTCTAGCTTCTTCTGTCTGATCCGGTCTTCTGTAACCATTGAAAGTCTGCGAGCTCTAATCTCAGATTGTATCCTGCTCCATGAGTGCAGATAGGTCAACGTACACGAAGCTTGTTTGCTTACAGAATGTCTTTGGGTGAGTATCTGCAATCTCACTTTCCCTTTCAAATGACGCAGTTTTTTCCTAGCCTGGAGTAAGAAGGAAACAAAATTCAACCAGGAATTTGCATCATTTCATAAAATTTTCAAGTTAAAAAGATCTAACATTGTGCCAAGGAATTCGAAAATTTAAGACGGTGCCTATGTTGCCATCGTACCCAAGCAAACATTTTTTAATCTATTAATGCATCAAAGTAACTATTATAAGTATCTGCTCATACATAACATCTTTTGAAAAAACAAGAACTGTTTCGTTAGCAAATCTTCAATTGCAACTGAACAAGAATAGTTATTATGATTTATTGCTTGGATAAAAAATGGCAATCGTAGGATGTATTCATCTGTCATCTTTGTTCTGGTCTGCCGATTAATACTTAACTAAGCTACTGGTTAAAAGCTTACTTGTGATGTAACAAACCTACAAATTACATTCAACGGAAAAGCACTCTCAGTGAACTGACATATCAGATAGCCCATTCTAACAAGTCCAAAAGAAATCCTTAATATCTGTAAAATAAAAATTATACGATGTTGGAATGTAGTAATTTATTAGCTGACTGATATTTGAGATGTAGTGAAAGTTTCTCTTACAGTGAGAAAAACAAGTAACATCAAGCAAGGCGGCATGGGCATTTTTGGGGGGTATGAGTATATGTAGCTGATTCATCCTATAGTCCCAAGTCTAAGAGATGGTGATTGGTGAGATATAGCCAAATTTTCACCATCTTCTTTTTGTTTTTTCTTTTATTCAACAGTATTTATAAATAGTCCTTCAAAGTGGAACATAGAGTAAAGCATGAAGAAGCCATGTGACTATGCTTAACGTAAGCTACAGTACTGCCAGCCATGGTTGTTGGCTACATGTCAAACATATCTGTTCATGCCTCACCAAGTGTCGCCTATGTCACAATGGTGCCTTTTACGTTTTTAAGAGTCCACATAAGATGGTTACACTAGAGCACAATGCTTGCATGCATATTTGTGTGAAATATCGATCAGAATCATATATTCTAGACTGAATAATCAGTTCCTCTATGTAAATGACCCATCGAATTCTTACAAAAGGAAAAATAAATCTGTGAAATAGGAATCGAATTCTGAAACAAAATCATACATGGAGATGATTCTGAATCTAAAGCCAAGAATACAGCCCCCACCAGACAAAAACCTTACAAGTCCCCCGCTGGAAGGTCCAACAGATACCGTTCAGGCTAATTGGTGGCATAATAGTGGAAGATAGACATGTGGAAGACTGCATAAAAATAAGTCCTGGGTAATGTAGGCAAGGACATAGGGTTCGTAACTTGTAAGTTTTTATTATACCGTATATGCCCTGAATGCAGTCTGAATCTGAATAGCTGCTATCTCTTCAGCAGACATACCAAGAAATCTGCCTTTTCCATTAGAAACCCTTGAGTGGTTTTTGTATTTGACTCCATTTGAATTTTCAGGAGCTGAAGATCCCTGTCTCGGAGAAGAAACAGATAAGAAAAAGCAATCCTTGCATTGAGACATTGCAGAAACTGCATAATCGCATAGCAGTTACAAACAGTAAGAGCCTAGTTGTTGCCTTGGAAGGAAAAAGGATATGATATGAAAACAAAAATTATATTGCTCTCCGCATGGTACCTCAAGAAAATTTCATCAACCAGTGGAAATTTAGTGTTTTTTAACTTTGAGAAATCAGCATTGTTAGCAATGGCAAGCTACTGGAAGGACTCGAAATGAGGTTTTCAACGCATGGAAAGATTCATGGGGTTCAGTAACAATAACTAGTTGATATTGGTCTTCAGGTTTACTAAATATATCAGTCATAAAGGAACAATAGTTGCACACAGACTTGATATTAGATCCTTTTGTTTCTCAATAGAATCCATCCAGACTTCTATACAACAGATTTTTCAACGTATATGAGCATGTGTGAGTGCCTGTAGTTCCCCAACACTGGTATTGACATGAGATAGTAGTCAAAGTAATTTGACTACAATCAGTGTTAGATCATCAGTGTGCAGGCAAATTGTAGGACATCAAACAGGAACAACGTTTGATGAATGGATACCAAAAATGTATAATTTAACCAGTAAGCATAGCTACTGGATTAATTGGTTCTAACATATTCCGGAAAAATATTTTCCCACAAAGTGCCGGCCAAGATGCCCACCTATGAAATTTACTTCCCATTGTTTGACCAAAACAAAGAAAAGAAAATGAATGCAACCCGCATTATGGACCTCAATACAAGGGCAAGTGAGAAGCCTAGTTTTCTATTTCCTTGTCACCAATTATCACCAAAAAGCAGTGGAAACCTCCTAAACCTCTTCTTTTATGACAAACTAGTAAAAAATCTTACTTGCAGAACAAGAAGACGAGGAAGATCTGACTTGCAAAACAAATTTAGAGGAATAAAAACCAAGAAAAGAAGATGGTAAGTTAACAAACTACAAATCGAAAAAAGAGAAGAATAGGAAAAAGACATGGTTTAAAGTGATTAGGCAACTATAAAACCATTGACTGAGCAGCATACCTTTAATTGCTTTGATCTGTGATCCTTTGCTTTCTTTGAGCGAATTATATTCTTAAACCAATCTCCAGAACCCATTACCGATTTTGAATTACCAGTTTTAAATTAACAAACCTGCATAAAAAATTAGATATAGTAGTCGATAATCAGCAGCAAGAGTCATGACTATGGAACCCATTAACAAATAGTGTGTTGTACATGCACAAACATGATGATATGTTCTAAATGTTCAGCTTTCAAAATTTTACCATGCGAAATCAGAAGAGGAGGTTAGCTACTCCGATATTCAACTAAATCATACTCCACTTTGTAAGTAATAGAATAAGAAGAGTTGCAACAAGCAATGATGGAGAAGGCAAAGAGAAAAATGAAATTAAAAGTTAGGATTTATGAAGTGATGACTTTCAAATATAGACAAACATCTAACCCAAAGAAAACCAGCAAGCCCAAACAAGAAACAGAGGTCACTATTCATCATTTTGTAAAAATAGAGTGGCATGTACTCTAGAGGCTGAAAGAAAATGGCACCAATCCCATAAAATGACAGGATTTCCAAGGTCGAACACCACTGACCAGTGACAACTAATGTTCATGGATAAAATCAGTTATACCTGCGTATAGAAAAAAAATTTCAAGTCCAACTCATGCTTGAGGTCGTCAGACAGACTGCTCCTTTCCTAAGAAGCACGGACTTGTCTAACAGCCTCACGTAGCTGTGTCCAACACGTGTCAGTCATGGAGACGACGGGACACTCTCCGGACATGTGTTGGACACACCTAAATACTTGTCGAATTTATTTATTATAATTTTATTTCTCAGGCATATTGGGGATACTCCAAGGGATGTTGGTGACACTCATGGAACATTCTAAGGACACAATAAAAGGTTAACATGTAATTTTTAAACTCGTCCGAAAGTGAAAATTTCTACAGATGTATAGTTCATGTAACTTGTATCCGGACGATTGATTTGTATCTTCATAATTTGTTCTAATTTAATAGAAATAATGTTTTCGACTTTTATATGATTTCATAACCTACCTCTATAATACAAATAGATTTCACATTCGACGTGTACCCGACGTGTATGTATCCTAATTTTTGAAGAAATGAAGTGCCTGTGTCCATGTTGCGTCTATATCCCGTCTCCATGTTTTTGCTTCTTGGCTCCTTTCACACAAAAAATGTCGTCCATTTCTCTGATCTAGCAGATTTACTGAAATTAATTTAAGTACTTTACGTACCAACCCACATAACCTGCCATTACTTTCAATTTCATATCTTCCCCATCACCACGATACCACCATCATCAAATTGAAGGGAAAACAAATGCAGCACAGGTTTATTTAGTCCTTTCTTGAAATCAAAACTAATCAGGAGACTGAACTAGGGAGCAGCATTGTCAACCACAAGCGGAGGAATACAGTAACCATTACAATTAACATGAGATAGAAATATAAGACGAATTTACCAAAATTAACAAATCAATGAGGAAGGGAAATTGAAGAACGGATCAAAGGCCAAGGAAGGCTATCAAAGTACTTCGTTGACAGACAGTGAGCTTAACCATGCATGAACAGCAGAAAGATCATTCTAGTTGCCTGACCAAAAATTACTTAGCTCAAAAATCAAGACAAGGCTCTTTAAGATCCATCCCCACCCAACCAATGATGATATTAAGTAGTTTAATATAAAATTGGGTTGATTTCATTGAAAGTGGATCTAAATCATCTAATTATTCTGCCCCGAAGGTAAGGTTAAATTTAGGATGCTCCTGATAACTGAAACATAGCCTTCTACAAATCTATCCAGCCTGACCTTACGAAAGCCCGATACACTCATCTTGAATCACTCAAATAAACCAATAAAAAACAAAGGGTTTTCCTTCGAGGTCCAGAATATCCAAAAGCATGAGTAGCTAAAACTAATACAATATTCCAGTTTCTAATGGTCTAGATGAAATCAGGATCAGAGAAGGAAACTCAATGCATTTAATGGGGACATATTATCAATAGTTACTTCATTTCTTACAAAGTTGAAAACAAAGATATTAAAGAACTATAGAATACACACATGCAAGTATGCAACAACATATAAATCCGAAAACGATTTGCAGGAAAAACTCAGCTACATTTAAATACCTGTACACTAAAATCACAAACATAAGGGGAAAAAAGGTTCCTCATTCCATCAGTTTGAGCAAATTAAATTTTGTCGAAGTCAACACCCAGATCCAATCTATTCTTCTAATACCCATGGATTGACCCATGAATCACTGCGGAAATAACATAAATAACAAAAGCAAGAAATGGGTGGAAAGGTCATACCTTGGAAGAAGCTGCACATGGGGTTTGTAGAGACAACTCGGGGGGAAATGTATATTCTGCGAAATTTGAAGAAGAGAGAGAAACAGGGTGGTAGTGCAGAGAGAGGAGAGAGAAGATTGAAGTAGTTGTGAAAATAGTATGAGTGAAAGACAAGAAATACTCGAGAAGATGTTGGGAGGAGAAAACAAAAGGTGGGTGTGGAGATTTCTAGTGGCCCGTCAGTGTATTACCGGCCACTTTTTTAATCAGAAGGGGAGAGGAGAAAGAGCACCTGCTAGAATGAAATGCTACCATAAAAAGGAAAAACTTATTCAATCCGCTTGATGATCCAATTCCAACCCTCCTAAAAATGTCTGGATTTACAGATTACATCTTTAGTTGTGTAATTAAACTCTTTGTTTTATATGTTTTGAATGTGTAACTAACAAAATGCAAAAGATAAACTTGATCCGACACAATTAGTCTATGATTTCATCGTAATTTACGTTAGGGAAATGATTTTCACACATTTTTTTTTTATTATAAATGCACACCCTTTCTTGTTGTATGGTGCATTTTTATGTGCAATTTTTCATTGAGGATGAGTTTCCACTATAGTATTTTCGGTTTTTTCACTGGTTAGAATGTGTGTGCGAGAATATAAAAAATATTGAAAGTATTTTTGGTAGAAACTCAGCCTAAAAGACGAGAGGTGTGCATTTAATAAAAAATGGAGTGTGAAAATCATTACCCTCTGAGAAGCCAAAAGTAGTGTGACACGAATTTTTTGACTTCTCATTATCTATTTTTCCTATTTTGGTTAACAAAAGATTCTTTATATATATTCTCTCTTCTAACCCTCCTCAATCAGAGGCCTAATAACAGACGTTCCAACGCATATGCGGCTGAATATGTTTCATTTATGCATTCAACAAATGATGTTACAGCGACAGCACAACAAACTCTAGACAATTGATGGCGATGCCCTTTCCCCTCTCACATTCCAAGTCAAATACTTGCATAATGTAAGGTTATAATTATTCTGGTTTGTATACTTGTTTAAGCCAGATGAGGTTTTATTGGCAATAATTTTGTTTCTGTATAAGAACAGAGTGGATAAATCATTGTGTTAGTTGGGTGGACCATGTTGGAGGGGTGGTTTAGGGGTCAAATCATATTTTTTAAAAAATTGGCTTCCAAGTTTCTTTCCAATTGATAAGATCTAAGAATTTACGTCACGAGGGTCAGAAACAAAATGGGTCACAAGACTCACAACTTAACTGGCCATTACTTAATTGGGATAATAAAAAAGAAAAGAAAAGAAATTGAAGTCTATGCCCATAAATGGGGTTCATATCCAAAGTTAATGAAAGATTGAGCAGTGGTGACATACGTCCGAACATAGACCCGGATACTAATTTTAGAATCCGATATACTTGGGTCACAATAATTTCAGGCAGTAGACACATCTGTAATATGGATTTGTTTCCGAACATATGTGTCTTAGTAATTGTCTTGAGAGATTATTTTATTAGCTTGTTCTCCGAAAGCCACCCTCTTGTTAGAAGATAGTCTCGATCTCTTTTTGCGGCCATCCTTGTTAAAATTTAAGCAACTATTTCGGTTTGAGAAAAATCATTTTTAGTCAAACTGAAAATTGTTTGCTTTGTAAAATAAGATTTTCTTTCTGCTTATGCAAAGTAAATCAGAGTTCCGAGACATATTTCGATAAGCATTTGAACAACAATCACTCGATAACAGTAAGAAATGTATGCAGATGCAGCTAAAACTCCTTGCAACTTATTGGTGATGAGAAAAAATCTCATTCATAAGTTAGTGAAGTTACAACAAAAATAGAAGCTAGTCAAAATTTGGATTGTCGTCTGCTCTTTTAGCTAGCCAGAGTCAAAAAGTTTTACTCGGAGAAGATATTCACTCCACAAGGTTTAGTCCCAACCGAAAATGTTGCGAAGGAAATGAACCAGAAGCAGAGAAAATGGATACAAGAAGAATGCCAAAATACAAGTCCAGAGGGGATAGCTGGTGCGAAAGAACGCAAGAAGACCAATGATAGCACAAACCACCAAAATGACCAGCACTTCGATTGAATAATCCCACGTCAATCCTTTTATGTACACAATTGCCAGAAGTATCGACAAGCCCGTTATGTTGTTCATGACCACTCCACCATAAATCTGCAACCAACAAATTAAGCACTACGGTTATTATATATGGACATACTTCTTTAGGGCTGCCAATGTATGATTCTATAATGGTTATCTGTGCTATGAGATGGTTTTAGAGATTGGAAATAAGGTTAAGCGGGAGAGAGACCTCTGAAAAGGTCAAGGAAGCAGTTCTTAGGCTCTTTTGGCTCGCTGGAAATATTGCCGATACTGCCAACTTAAGTTTCAAGGCGAACGGAATTATCACGAACGAAATGTAGAATGTAGGCAGTCCTAGAGCAATGGACAAGTCTAGGATGCTGTATACAAGAGGCTCTGCAAGAAAGCTCACAATTGCAACCCCCAAGATTATTTCCAGTACCGATTTTATGCAATCCCGTGATAATAACTTATGAATGATGCCTCTATTCTCTTCCAGCTCATATACTAGCGAGTCAACTTCCTTCCATGCAATCTGCAAATCCAAATCCAGGAATCTGTTATGCTATGACTACGTTTAGTGATACTTACGTTTGCAATTTCTTGAATGGATCATCATGAAGGATGATGCTATTTACTTGGTCAAATTCATCGATGAGCTTTTTGGTGTCTTTTGTATTGGCTATGCGGGTGGCCTTGTGAATCCATTTTGTGATTCCATTGATGAATTCTTGCTCACTGATCACGTGGTCACCATCTTCATCGAAATCTTTCATCACATTTTCTGCTACCAAATCATGATCCATTTGTACTTTTCCAAATTTGATATTTTGGATCACTTCTTTCAACTCAGATTGTGATATAAGTTTGTTGTGATCAGAATCGAATTCCTTGAAGAGACTGCAAAAGCCATGAGTGCATTAGCAAAGAAAAATACATGAAACAAAATTCGAGGAAATGAAAGAGGATAGACTAACCTTTTTATGCGGTCTACATTAGGGCTTCCATCATCGATGAGAAGGCCATCAGCTTCAAAAGCTTGGTTTTGGACATGTTTCAGAATTTTTGACATGAGACGTTCAATCTTGACAAGTTCATGCCTTCTCTTCTCAATCCATGGTTGTACAACCTATGTGGATTTTCAGAAAAAGAAGTGCTCAGTCTAATTACCATTATATCCATTGTGGATCTTCTAGAAGTGCTAATACCGGTAGTGCACGTCTGCATGAGGCCTTTAAATAACATATAATACTTTCCAACAGCCGTTAGGTGCCATTGGGCATCATATTGAGGTCCTATCATAAACAAAACACTATGGCAAAAGGCCGAAAAATCGGAGTCTAAAACTTATATATGAACATATATATATATATATATATATATATATATATATATATATATATGTACAGTGTTCTCCTCTATCTTTCTTAAGAAGGGAGAAAGGAAAAGGAGCAGAGAAAAGATCTGCAAGCAAAGCAATTGAAAGTTCAATAACCTGAAAAAATATGTTTTTCTGTAAAATGGTGTGTAGTTACCAAAGATTGGTGTAGTTAAGCGCCTTTTGTCCTATAATCCAGGACACAGTTTTGAGATACTTTTGCCAACAACGAGTTGAAATTCTGTTAGCTTATCTTTTGCTGTGGTCATATTTCAGTGAAGAATTTGACACCAAAAACTTGCTTGCCTGGCGTAAGGATTTCCGAGAGTGAGAGCTTCCATCTTCAGCTAATTGCTTGGCCTCGTGTATCCACTTTTTGCATCCCTCAATGAACTCATCCTCGGTAATGGTTCCGTCTTTGTTCACATCAAACGTCTTCAGTACCTCTGCTATTGCGTATTCTTCCTCCACATCCACTTTTCCTGACTTAATATCCTGTATCAGCGATTCTACTTCAGAAATCGAGACAGTCTGGTCTCCATCTTGATCAACTTTAGCAAAAACACTGCAAAATAGAATTGAAATAAGAACAACCTCTCTTTTTTTTCTTGTTTATATTATCAAGAGCTAACCTTTGAATTGATAACAGGATGGAAAAAAAAAAAAAAAAGACCTTCTGATGACAGGAATATTGGGTGCGCCTTCATTTGTGATGAGTTTTCCTTGTGTATGCCTCTGCACATGATTCAGAAACCCTGCCAACAGATTCTCGTATTTTGCATACTCAAGACTTCTTTCCTGAATCCATGGATCAAAAATCTGCATATATACACATTAACCATGACATGAAACTATAATTTCCAAGGCAGTTTAGATATTTTATAATTGCTTTCGAAGTACAGAATGTATACCTGATACATAAAGTACGCTAATAGTCCTGCTACTGACACTATGAGTGCTATCAAAATAACAACGCGACTTCCAGATGAAGTGTTTATTATGTCAGATAGTTGTACTATAATAAATGGAATCAAGGTAAGAAGCATGATTCCCGCTGTATAGCCAGTCTTTTTGTCAGTTGTAACACCGGAATCTGCCAGGATAGGAAAGATCAGGTCTATATTCGTTAAATCTTGACTTAATACTCGAAAAAATGGTTAACAGACCAGTTAACAATGATAGTTTTTCTTTCAACAGAAGAGGCATTGAAGTTGAGTGTTCTGAGTCTTGGGAAGTTGAACTTTCGGTTGTGAAGCTTTTTCTGCCAAATATTACACATATTCCCCACTGCAATGTGAGGCAGAACACCGTGGATCCAGCAATAGTGCCAACCGAAACGGAAACTCCGGACTGAGCATCCTCTTCGCTTTCGACAAGTCCACAAACTGCAAGTGTCAGATTGATATATCAGTAAACGAACCTATCAGGAACACTCTGGTTTCATCCCGATGCAGTTTGTATTTTTGTATTTACATGAAAATATATAAGGACACTGTCGTAAACTTGTACATACTAAGAAATAGTAGATTATTGAACACAATATGAAAATAAGCAAAAAGTAGAATCATGAATAGATAAAAACTAATGAACTCTTGTCTATTGAATCACAACAAAATCATGTCACCGCAACCTCCAGATGAATCTTATTTGTGGAGATCATGTACCGGCAAGCCTAATGGCTTTGCAACAGGGGCAGATGTACAGTGGGGCTGAAGTGGGCTCTGGTCCTCCCGCACTTTAAAAAAAAAAAATTTTTTTTTTTGGTAACAAACAATTATAAATATAAAAGTCGGAAAGATTGAGCAAATAGTGGGCCTTGGCTCAATGGTTGGAGCTCCCTACTCCATGCTCCCCACCCTAAGGTCGATTCTCCCAAGGCTCCAAGTTTAGTAGTTTTTATTGCCAACTCTGACACTCCTCTCCCTCTCTCTCTCTCTCTCTAGGTTTGTAAAATTTTTTTACCACATAGAGAGAAACATGACACCTTTGAATATCAAATTTTTTCTCAAAGTTTAACATTTTTACTGCATGTTTCTTTATAGACTATGGTGCTAACATGCATAGAGACGGGCGAACAGGTGTCACTTGGACTTTTGAATTTACGGCTATGCAAAAAAAAAAAAAAAATCTAATACATCGTACAAAAAATGAAAAAAATTGCAATTTAGAGCATTGTCGGTTGGGATCAAGAAAACATTAGTATCGTAATGTCTTGTATTTGAATACCAAAAGAAAGTGGGAAGAAGCCTTTCTTTCTTTCTTTTTTTTTTTTCACAAAAAAGCCCATAACAAAATCGAATTATATGTAATTATATGACTTCCTAGTAATTTGTTTCTTCATATTCTTTCATACAACATGTAACTAGTTTTTTATTGAATGGTGCCACCCCTGTGGCCGAATCCGGGCTCCGTCCCTGATTTCCAGTGTCTCAAATTATCAATGTTTACATAGCCATCAAGTTTGCAGTTTCTAAGCTAATTTGGCAACTGTTGTAACTAATCTTTTTAAGGATTCAGGATGAAGCTAGGTTAGTCCTCTCTCTGTAATGCTACCAATGAGTGGGCAATTCTTGTAACACCCCGAATTATTTCAAAAATATTTGATACATATTTTGGAGTACTTATGAGAATATTATTGGATAAACCGAGACCGCGGTTAGTCTCAAGATAATTTATTGGAGTCATGGTAAAATTTTTAGAATTTTCTGAGGTAGTATCTGGACTGCACGGTCGGAACAGGGCTTGTTTTCGCGGTCGCGGAGTTCCAGCCGCCTGCTGGAAGTGGAAAATTTCTTAATATGGGAGTGGGTCCCACCCCACCCCCATAATTCGTCCCCTCTCTTTCTCTTTTCTTCTTTCCTTTTGTTTTTTCTTCTTTTCTTTTTCTTTTGTGCTGGGCACAATCAGAGAAGAGAGAGAGGGAGAGAAAGAGGAGGAAAGTAGAAGAAGAAGAAGGAAGAAGGAAGAAGAACGAAGGAACGAAGAAAAAAATTGGGGAAAATCCAAAATTGAGGTATGAATTGAAGATTAATTTCAGAAATTTTTAAGTATGCTGTTCATTTACAAGTTAATTTGGTATTTTGCATCTCACAAGAGTGATTTGGGGTTTGGTTTTACAAAATTCGTGGAGGGAAGGCGAAGGGTTTCACCGACTGTTTTTATGGAAAACTAAGCTGCCATGATTTGTGGCGAATTTTTAGATATAGTCCCAGAGCTCGTAAATTTATGAGAATTTAACTGGAGGTACCCATATGAGTTCTAGACCTTGTGTTAAATTTTCGTGATTTTATGAGAAGTACAGAAAATATGAAAATTCGTGAATCAATCTGTGGTCAGGTGCGTGTTTGGGCAGACAGCACTGACATGTCCTGGGAAAACGGTTATAACTTTTAGCTCGGGTATCCGATTGGTACACCGTCTTTTGATTCTGAAACTAGACTCATATACCTTCGATTTGATGTATGGTTTATGCTCTAATTCCTTCTGGAGAATAGCAGTTTTTAATTTGAAGTTGGAGGAAAATCTGTTTTGGGAAATTTTCAGCAGGTTCTGGGTTAGTTTGATGGTTGATTAAAAATAGTTACAGAGCTTGGAAAATTCTGAATTTTTGATATGATGATCAAGTATGAGTTTGGAGGTTGTGGTAAAAATTTCGTGGGAAATGGATTAGTAGATTAATCCTGGAAATTCGCAGAGTGCAGCACTGTTGGGTCGTAGTATGCATTTTCATGCATTTCACTTGCATTTGGGCATGAATTTTTGGTAGAGAGCTTATGGGTGATACATAATTGATGTCATAGGTGATGATACTGTAAGATGGTCGTGGTGACACTTCTGGTGCATAGAGGTTAAGTCTATGGCGGAGTTGGTTCTGTTGTGACAGGTGAGAATGTACAGCCTCTATAATAAATAGAAATGTGTAGTGTTTATGTGGTGTTTTCAAATGTGTGGTGTGATTATTGATGTTTTGAAAACTATCCTTGTGATTTTTGTATTATGTTAAAAATATTGTGTTTGGACGGATTAAATGATTTTCAGTGATGGATCAAATGATTTCTGGTGGGTGAAAAGAGAATATTTTATGCCTCTTGTGCCAATGTTTAGTTTGCAAGGTTGGCAACTTGCATTCGTGGGCTGTGCCATCTGGCTGAGTGCCAGCATTTTAGCCAAAAAGTTGCAAGGTTGGCATCTTGTAGCGTGGGCTGTGCCAATATTTTAGTTTGCAAGGTTGGCAACTTGCATTCGTGGGTTGTGCCAAATGTGAGCAGTGCAAGCTTAGTTCTTGCTTTCTGTGTGGGCTGCACCTACCATTGGTGATAAAGAATGGCCCTCGTCACCGCCACTATATGTGAGCCTGTGAGCGAGGTAACGGTACCGTCATAACTCCCGGTCGTGAGGTTGGCGACTCGTTGGCACATTGGGTAAATTGATTTGATATTATTTTATATTGTGAAAGAAAATGTGAAATATTTTGCAAAACCTGCAGGGGTGTGTTGATGAAATGGGCCGGTGGGCCGTGTTTTTGAGATGAGCCGAAAGGCTGTGTTTTTGAGATGGGCCGGTGGGCCATGTTTTGAGATGAGCCGGTGGGCTGCATTTTTTTGAAATAAATATGGTGGGCTGTGTTTTTGAGATAAAAGTGTGGGTGTGATGTTTAAAACTGTGATCCATCTGAATTGTTTAAGCAAATGTGTCGGTGTGTGTTTATGCTTCGATCCATCTAAATACTTATCATTTCCATTTATTATGTTGCTAACGTACATTCTCCTGTAACCTTTTTGGTTGCAGATTCTCAGTTGAGCTAGACGTCGGTCCACTACAGTGCCAGGGTGTCAGTCAGGTGTTCATAGAGGTTGAGTTTTATAATTCTGTCAGTTAGAGGGTGTTGTAGAATGACTATATAATGTGAGGTTGGTGTGGTTCAGTACAAGTCTAATATGGTTGACTGTACAATTGATGTGGAGGTGTGAACACCTGTTTATTTTTATTGGTTCTGCTGCGAGCTGTAGTCTAATTTTGAGTATTATTTTCGTGAGAAGCCGGAAAGGCGTACATGTGGTGACAGGTGTCCTGTCACTTTGTACAAGTTTTATTTTGCCAGGGTTGGGTGTGACAATTCTGGCCTCGTCGTAGACATCAGAGCTATCAAATGCCTATGGCTAATGGCCCCCCGGATTGGAAATCTTGGCTCCGCCACTACTTTGTAAGTTCATGTTGACTAAATCCACCCAAGTGGATTAGACCGAGAAACATGTGATGATTTCCCCTTGGAGTGTCGGCAAGACACTGTGGGCGCTACCCCATCTGTTTCACGTGGAAATACATTAAGGTTTTGCATCCCTTTTCTGTGTATATATGTACGACTCATAGAGGTGAGAGGGTTTGGTGAGAGCAATGTAGTCTCTGAGTTGGTGAGGTTCTGAGAGGGAGTGTCGTGGTGCTGATATCCGCGGAGGTTTTTCATGTTTGTAATCTATGGTGTAAACAGAGTTTTCGTCGATATCTCTCGTGTGTGTGACCCGTGAATCCCAACAAATGGTATCAAAGCGTAGTTGGTCGATTGGAGAGGCCACCAAGTTTTGTGTTTAAGCACACTGGTTCGAGATGGGCAAAACGTAGTTAGTCAAATTGATTTTGGCCACATATTGGACTCGCCTCAATGAGACGATCACAAAGGCGAAAGTCTCCCAGAGAAACGATGTCAAAGTTCACCCCACGTGCCAGTCAAAGGTGACGCGTGCATGCGCGTAGATCAGACATGCATGGCACGCGCCATGCACATTTGGAGGTTGAAGAAGCTAGGCCTCACGCGCACGTGATGGTCACAGGCAACATGGTGGTTCCACGTTGGTGACACATTAGCGCCACGTAAGATGGTCAACAGCCACGTCAGCTTGTCAACGTTGACGGTGTGCCACATCATTAAATGGGTAAGATATGCCAGGCAGCACTACCATGTCAGAGTCTGTACACTACATGGTAGGCCACATCAGAGGTCAACGCTCCACGTTAGCCAGTGACATGGTGACACATGGGCGGTGGTACTATGGAAACCGGATGGGTTGTAAGAAATCGGTGGTCTTTCGAGTATTTAGGTCAGGTCAGATCGTTTTTGGTCGGATTGACAGGTTTGACCCGGGTTAGTACATCTCAGGGGAGTTCGAGGCTGGTCTGATGTCATTTCGTCTGGTTCATGCAATTTCCAGCCAAGTTTTGGTATTTGAACCTCGGTTCAAGGCTATTTTTTAGCCCGGTTTTTACCGGTTATATGTTGTTTGCGACCGGTTCAATCCGATTCAATGCAATTAGTGAAAGGTTTGTGCAGTTCAGTCGATAGATGGCTGGTTCGTGGGGATTTTGTCCCGTTCAAGGTGGTGCAAGGTAGTTTAGGTTGGGATGGGATAGGATGGTTCGGTCTATTTCAGACCATTTTTAAAGGGTTTCGGGCAAAAGAGAGGCCAAATGTGATGTTTCAGAGCCAACCTCAGATGTTTGGGTTGCGTGGAGTCGAATTTTGCTTTCTGGGAACAGAGTCGAGATCAGGAGGATCGAACGCAGTCAAGGTCGATCGATAGCCGTTGGGTTCAGTCAGAGGCAAACCAAGGTGATCCGATGGAGTTCACGGAGTGCTAGGGATGGTTAGGAATGAAACGATGATGAACGAGGAGGCAAGAGGAGACCCAGGAAAGATGGCAGGGTGACTGGAGGTTAGAAGGATGCGACGAGGTTGGACAGTGCATGATTGCTACCCACCAAATGAGGATGAACAGACTCGACAGAGATCAGAGGTTGATCAAGGCAACTTGAGTGATTGCAGAGATGGTCAACAGTGATCGGGCGCAGTCTGGGTCAATCCAATGACGAAGACCCATCATTGGGTAGATGCAGTTTTGATACAAGCTTCTATGAGTTCTGATAGATGAAGCTAATGTTAGTTACAGAATTAGTAGTATGGGTGTTTTGTGATGGTGAACATGATAAGGAACAATTACAGATGCACAGAGAAAATGCACGGGAGTGCAGAGAGTTATGACCTAAATGTATAAGAGTGCCGGATATCGAATTGAGTTGTGCGTGATGTTTTTGATTAGACGACGAGCAATTGGTTGTTAACGGATGTTTGCAGAAGGTCAGGACAAATGAATTGAGATGGTGTAAAGAAGATCAATTGAAAGTTCTCTTCCTTCTGTGAATTAGTGATGGTTTCATCTCTAGACATGAGTACTCAAAACAAAGGAGAGATGGTGTCACTGAATTGTGTCCTGTGACTGGACACGAGCGCTCCAGGAATGGTGGATGCTGCTAATTAATTGCATCCCAGGGTAGCTCCAGAAATGGACTTTTGTTGCAAAGTCATCCAAGTTTGAATGTGACAAGACATTCCGTTGTTCGTTCAGAGACAACTGGAGGATGTGGAGCAGGTGAAGCTCCGTCGGATTCTGTAGACATTGTTATGTACACTACATTGTTCTTGTTGGTCATTGACCACGGACACTCCAGTGTGGGGGTGTGGGCACTCCAGTTAGGGGATGCAGAATATCAGTGATGTGTTCAGTAAGAGCCACAAAGATCTAGTAGTTTACGAAGACATTCCAGAGTTGCGGGTCAAGTTTTGTGGGTGCAATGATACTCGACAGGGAATATGGTGTGTCAATTGAGACACGTGAGCCTCTTCCCAGGCAGTGTGTGAGATCATCCGGTAGAATGAGCCTTTGCTGGGGGCAGAGGGGTGTGCGATGATCTTGACGGATAAATGCTAGAGTGTCTGAGTGTTTTTTCGACTTGGTTGGAGGGGGTTATTGTTGTCTAAATCCATCGAAGTGGATCAGACCGAGAAGCTGATTTCCCCTTGGAGTGTCGGCAAGACACTGTGGGAGCTACCCCATCCGTTTCACGTGAAAAGCCATTAAGGCTTTGGCTCCCTTTTCTGTGTATATATGTACGATTCAGAGAGTGTGAGAGGGTGTGGTGAGAGCAATGTAGTCTTTGAGTGGGCGAGTTCCTGAGAGGGAGTCCCGGAGGTTTTTAATTCGTATGGACTTTTCCTCGATATCTCATGTGTGTTGTGTGCGCGACCCGCGAACCCCAACATTTCAATCCATTGTAATTCGTGTCTCGTGTTATTAATTGACTCCAGACTCCAGAGAGTCGGAAACCCAACTTTGAGAGGTCTCCATGGCAAGTTCATGTAAAAATACAGAGAAACAGCTAAATAATCGAGGCATGGATAGAATACGTAGACTTACTCAGAACTACCATCATTTCCGGCAACACCATGAGGATCTCAAAAACATCACCAAAGAAACCGGTGCCAATGATGTTGAATAGCTGCTTGCTACCCCTCGTTAGAAACTTCTCCCCGGTTGCCAACAAGTACTCATATACCACTATTTGGAAAAGAAAGCCTCCAATATTATCTGCACATGGAAAAAAGCCGTAGTAGTGCTCACATCTCGCTGCAGAGGACGAGAACAGATCGTTCAAGCTAAGAAACGTTGATTGATAATCAACATTTTCAACTCCATCCGAGACTAATTGAGAATAATTCGGCATCAGAATCCGGCATTGCACCTGGCCAAATACAAGGGAAAGAAAGGCCAGACATAATCCAAGATTTCCCATTGGTGGACAGTGGGTTGACGTACAGTGTTAGATTCTGCCCGGCTTACGCATTGCACCTGGCAAATACAACGGAAAGAAAGGCCAGACATAGTCCAAGATTTCCCATTGGCGGACAGTGGGTGGACAGTGTTAGATTCTGCATGCCTGGCTCACTTTGATTTTACTGGAGTTTGAGATATATACTATAATCCAAGATTTCCCATTGGCGGACAGTGGTGGCACATATATATTTATATGTATGTATATATCTGTGTGCGTGTGTGGGTATATATATATTATCTACACGTTTGATCAAGCTAAAGTATATTTTAACGGCTAAGTATGTAATATTGATTAGAGGATAAGCTAACAAGCCAGAGCCTACTTAAGTGACTTAATAACGCTGGTGAAGAAACAAGTGTTCTTAATTAGCTGAGGTGAAGTGGTCATCATGAAAATATATTGAGACAACTGGGGAATTAGTATCCAAACAGAATCTACGCACACCTTTAGAACACAATTCTGGACACAATTGTGTCCGGATCGGTGGAATGGCTCGATGCATGTGAAGTTGTGAACCCATGAGCATCGAATAGTTTTTTTTTTTTTGCTAACCACGTGTTTGGGCCGGTTTTCTCACACCTCGATTAATCCTGGAGACCAATCCCACCGTCCACTAGCGGGGGCCCCATTTAAAGCCAGAGTAAAACTTTGTATGGACTGACAGCAAAAGAGTTGATAGCACCTAAGAGGTTTCGAACTTGAGACCATAGGAAGGAGCAAACTCCTAAGTCCCAAGCCTTGACCACTAGGCCGACCCCTTGGGGTTAGCATCAAATAGTTCTTGACATACTTTTGTCTGGAATTGTGTTTTAAAGTTGCGTGTAACATTGCTCATACCCAGACCAACTATATCAAGGGCAGTTTTAAGCAAGAGTATGTCTGTGAATGCGCTCAATATGTTATTTCTTATATAACTTGATGGAAGGATTTACTTAGATTGTGAGACAATTAAACAACACTTATCATGGGAAAAATCAATATTTTTAGAATCAAAGTTGATTTACATAGAAAAGTAAACAGAAAAGACAAGAAAACTTCACTGCTGCTGAAAAATGTGCGATTTGTGCCCGTGCAAGGATGACCAATGCTTATTACTTATCCCTTCCACAGTTCCACAGCTACCTTTCTTTTCTGTTCTTTTTTTTCTTTAATTTTTTGTTTGCCCATCCACTAGTCATGGATCCGTCTTTCTTTTTCTGTTTGCAAGTCATGCATCTGTCTACCTACCTATGCTTTGTACGGAGCGTACTGTTGGGTATCCCAGATCTGGACTGGGTGAACTGGGATATAATTTTGTTCACTTTTTTTTTTTTTTTCCCATCCTCTTATTACCCTCCTTGTTATTGGTTGAAAGAGTGTGGATCTCACAAAAAGTGATGTCATCCTTATTAAAAAGGGAAAACCACCAAAACATGGTATTAGGAGGAAATAAAGATTAAAAGGTGGTCATGGTTTGGGAAATTCCCAAAGCATGGTAAGAAAAAAGAAATTATTAACGTGGTATTTTTCACTTGCAATGCCCAAGATACCCTCAACTTAATTTTTCCATCCAAATCAAAGGAAACCCTTTCTTTTGTGTATTGTAAGAGTGAAATCTACACCATTCCAATCGATAAAAGTGAATGCAATATTGACACAATGCCACATCACCCCTATCAACATCCAATGATTCAAACTTTGAACTTCAAGGCATTTTTTTTTTCAAATTAATTCGCGCACGCACCCGTATACGTAGGATGCACAAACAGTGCATTTTGACCATCCAAAAGTATTTTCGATGGTCCAGATTTTATTTACTCTTTGACCGGTAAGAAAGCTCTTTGACCAGTCAAATAGTAATTAAGATCCGAACCATTGATTTATTAAAATGGATGAACGGTTAAGATATGTGTGTGCGCGTTGCGTATGCGTTCGTGCGTACGAATAGAAGGGCTTTTTTTTTATTTCTATTATCAGAAACTTCAAAGCATTTGCACACCACTATAAAGAGTAAAGACTCTACCGCTCTTGCCTTTCTACTCACGGAGTTGCTGCAAATGTACCCCAATTTATTACATGCATAGACATGAAAAATGTTCGAAACTAAGGAGGTGTTTGAGAGCCTACTTTTCAGTTTTTCATTCTCAACTTCTTGGCTTTTTCACTTTTTGGATTATGGTCAGAATGTGTTTTGAATATGTGAGGAGTGTTTGAGAGAAATGTGCAGAATGCATTTATCAACAGTAGTAGCTTTTGGGAGAACAATGATGAAAAATGAGTTATGTATTGATTGTTTACCATTGTGCCCTTATTTCTTTATTATGGAAAAAATATTTACGAATACTGTTTTTAGCAAACTTTTATGATTCATATTGGGAAATATTTTTGTAAGCACGACCCGTCCAATTTGAAAAGTTCTTATGTTGTCAGAAAATATGTTTCCATCATCCCTTTTTTTTTTTTTTTGGTGATTGAAATTCTCCTATAATTAATAAGCCAACAAGCCAACAATGTAAAATATTAAAGTGTATAATTTTTAAAAAAATTTGGTATCGAATTAAAGATCTCTATTAGTAGTTTAATTTGGTACAAAAAAAAATTTAAAAATTATTTGTGGAAGTACTTTATTTTTTTATCCAAAGGATATTGTAAAGCAACTCAACAAACCAACAAATTAAGGGGTAGAAATGGGAGAAATAAGTTGATGGGAAAAGGGGAAAAGCAAAACAGTAGAAGTAGAAATTGAAAAGTAGGGTTGAGCCTCTTTTTGGCTTCTTGCCCCTATCATCATAAATCAAAAACGAGTTTTGGGAGATACATTTTCTTTTTGGGTGTTGCGTCCAAACACCCAGAATGGAAAAAGGAGAATGCAAAAAACATGATAAGCAAGTGGCCAAACACACCATAAATGGGTGTTTTGGGTTAATAATTTTTCAGATATATATTTTTGTCACTATCCAAAAATTTTCTGTGGGTGTTGCATCATATTTTCTAGAATTGTTGGTTCGTCTGGAAGAGAAGAACCTAAAAAGTAAAAAAAAAAATATTTGATTAGAACTTTTTAAAAAATCAGTAAAAAAAAGAAAGAAAGGAAAACAGATAGACTTTTTGAATTATTTTTGTCTTTATTCAAAAAATTTAATTTGGTCTATATTGCTTTATTTTTCTGATTAGTCTTGTCGAAATGAACAAATAATCAATGAAAATTAACATAAATTAACATAAAAATTAGCTAAAAAGGAAAAATTGAATTAAGACAAAAATAATCCAATAGAATTATTAGGCCAAAACAGATGGGAGATTAAGAATTCCATTAGAGATGATCTTTTCCTTTGCTTATCCATTATCCATCCATTACAATATATAAAGAGGGAGGGAGAGGCAGAGGCGCTCCACTTGGAGCCTCAGGTGGTCACCTGAACACCCTGGAATTTTTTTTTTTTTTAGAAAAACATGAAATAAATTATTTGTCATTTTGAACACCCTAACCAAAATATTTGAACACCCTACCCGAAAAGTTTGAACACCCAATGCCAATGAACGATTGCTTGTTACTCGCATTGAGAGTGATGTATTTGACACCATTGATAATGATGCTATTATGCAACGGTTTCAAAATATGAAAAATTGTCAAGTGCAATTGTAATATACTAAATACTTTGTTGTTTTTTGTTGGCAATGTTAATATTAGTAGATTTTTTTTTATGTACAGTTATTGATTTCTAAAGGACGGTAGTAGAATTTTTGAACATTCTAGCAAGAATTCCTGAAACTGCCACTAGGGAGAGGGAGGACGAAATTTAGTCTATGGTCCCTTGCAAAATTACTTTATTTCCCCTCTTTATCATATTAAGTCCTCTTATCTTCTGTATTGGAATGGTGGGGCAAGACCTTTTCCTTTCTCCAAAGTTTTTGCCTTCGTCGTGTTTGGTATCCCTATGATACCATTTAAGTGGTGCTCTAGGCCTCAATCTCGAAACATATTTATAATTATAATGACGTGGGTACATCACACTTACACACCACATGCACATCAAGATGATATGACATATGAAGAGAAGCCAATGTGTGGCCCACCTAAAATAATGAATTTCTCTCATCCACTACATCACCTTGGTGTGCATGTGGGAGCAAGTGTGGTGTACCAATAGCATTGTTATATTTAAAATCTCACAACATATTTATGTCGGTCTGCTCTAAACCTCTTCTCCATCTAGGAGTGAGCAAAACAATCGCCAATTTGTGAATCCAATCCAAACCGAATGGTTTGGTTCGGTTTTTTAGTAATGTGTTTTGGTCAGGTTTTTAAAAGTTAAAAACCATTTTAAAATGGATTGGTTTGTGAATTTATGTTAATGGTTACGGCTTGTTTAATAATTTTTTTTACTTTTAAGATTACTCTCGTCAAGATAGACCAATAATCTACAAAAAAATCGATGCAAAACAAATAAATGATTTTTTTTGACAAAACAGTGCGGTACACAAATGACAACAAATTAGTGGCCTCTTACTCAAGCCAAACTCAAAAAGCTCACAAATTAATGAACAAGCTTTGCTAACAAACGGTAATCAACAATCACTCCTAATTAGAGGCAAAACATAAAAAAGCACGCTAATAAATTTCTGATCGCGTGAGATTCTGATGGCAAAGGAAAATCTCATAAACTAAGGTTATAATACAAATGGCAAAGGAAAAGCTCATAAACTTATGGCCGTTTCTGAGGACTGATCGAATTGGCGGCTCCTTGGCGGTCGTTTCTAGGGTCCGACAATGTTGAGGGGCTCTCATCGGCGTGTGTCATCGCCATTTGACTGATGGGTGCTATTCTGGTGGTGTTTGTCTGGCTTGGTGGCGGTGGCCTAAATGTGGTGGGCGGCAGTGTTTTTTTTTTTTTTTTGGCTTGGTTAAAGAAATTTATTAATCTTTGAAGAGAAGAACAAAGATTAAAAGGACCAAGGGAGAAGGAAACAAGAAGCTCCAACAACCCGAGACCCAAAAGAAACACAGGCAGGCAAGAAGCCAACCACGACCACAAAGACCAAAAGAGAAAGCACCACCAAAACCAACCACCCAAAACACCTAAAAGCCACCAAACCCAACCAAAAGGCCTAAAAACAAACATAGCTAAAGACCCAATAAGAGAGAAGACCCAAAACACGAAAATCACCAACATGCAGAATAACAACGAAACCCTTGCAAGCCATCAACGAGATCCCCGCATCAGCAGAAAAGAACCAAACCAACCCTATTCCATTCAGATCAAAATTAGAACTCCAATGAAAGAGAGGTCTCATCCTCCAAATCATCAAAATCCCCATCCATCAAATCATCAACATCCCTATTCTTTTTATCAGCAGAATTGAGAACCTCCAACTCCATAATTTTCTTCAAGTTGAAACTCTTCTTTCCATAAAATTTAACTCCACACCGCTCTCCAATATCCATCACAAACTCAGCTTTCTTAAGCAAGACCGAATTTCTATGATGAATATCGTTAGAAGATAGAGAAGAAGAAGAAGATACCTCATTTCCTTTATTATTTAACTTGACACTCCTCATTCCAAACTCAGAGATCATTTTTTTCTTGTGAATTTTCCTCTTAGATCTATTCAACCTCCTTTCCAACTTAAGGATGGCTTCATGAATTGATCTCTCACCTGGCAAACAAGCCCCTTTTCTTTTGAGTAACAATTTGACTTGAAAAGTCTCCCTTAAGCCCAAGCTCCTGCTCATGAATGATAGGGGTAGACAAAGAACCGCTCACATCTGGGACAACCTCGTCCAATAACTTGATAGTTCTTGCATCAACAAGGCCACCATCAGTATTTCCAACCATGACCTTATCTTGCCCACCTAAAACCCCACAACTGGAAGGGCTAACAATTTCTCCAACAACAGATTGATGATAAGAACTAGAATCATTCTCCTCAATATGCTCTATCACATTTGACCTCTTGTCAAAGCAAGGTTCATCACCATCCATGCCCTCGTCATCGGACTTCACTCCTTCACTAGCCAAATTCTCCCTAGGGCCTAAGGAGAAATCAACTCTCGGAAGAGAACAACCATTGCATTCACAAATAGCTTTCATAAAATTGTTGACCACCACTTGCTCCTCAACCACTCTGATCGGATAAATCATACCACCGTGCTCCAAGTCTATACATTGGTTAATAACCTCAAAAGCATTTGTTGATATCTTGATCTTTCCCATGGAAAAAGATGTCTTCTTAGAAGTAGCTTCATCAAGGGTAATAATCTCACCCCATAACTTTCCAATGTTGAAAAAAGTATTAGCATTCCACAAATTTATAGGTATCCCATAGCAATTTAACCACACCACTCTTGAACATTCCATATTAATGTTCGACTTCCACGGCTTAGCATCTACAAACCAATTAGACAATCAACTCAATTCTCCGCCTTCTAGCATACAATTCATATCATGGGAAGTAAGAAAAGTAAGAAGAACCATGTTCCCCCCCATAGCTCTAATGTGAACATTGAAAACACCATCAACACCAAAAGCTTCAATAATCGAATCCACATCCCTATGAGTATGAAGTCTAGCAACAATACTTCTATCTAACCACTCAATGTCTTCCTCCTGAGTTTTAACAGAAAACCTTTTGAAATCCACTGATTTCTTCCCAGCAACAACATTGGCATATGAAGGACAAGATCCCTTAACAAACTCAGACTTGATAGAACTAAAATCACCATCTCTGACATTCTGCCCTTGATTATAACTCCTACGAGAAATTGGATTAAGAGAGTTCTGAACATCCTTGTTATTGACATTAAAAACTTAGTCCTTCAGAGAATTCACCAATCCTTTTTTGTTGTAAGAAGCCCGTTTAACAAAAATAGTATTATCCATGAAACGACTTCCATTAGCCTTTTCAATAGCAATATCAGCAGACACTGGACAATCGAATCTCACACACTCGAATCTTCTCCCCAGAAATCTTCCCTCTTTTGTAAGGAATAAAAACATCTCTCACAATACCATAATCTATAAAAAATTTCCTTAGGGAAAAGGGATTAACCCTATCAGCCAAATCGTCTACAAACAAAGTTATATAGTTCTCCATAAAAGTAACCACACACCAAAAAACATCCAAAAGCCAGAATCGTAGATCTCAGAACTTCAAAAGATCAGATACACAACCATAAGATGTGTAACGACCCAAATTTTTGCCCCATTTTTGTTTTCGGATAAAATAAAATTTTTGATTTATTAAATTATTTTAGTCTAGATTAAGTAGACTTTATTTTTACGTTGGTACTTTACATGTATATATATATGAAGGTGTAGATATCCTATCTAAAGTATTTATGTTGCTTTACCATAACCAAATATCCTAACTATCCTAGCCAATTCCGCTAACTAAACTATCACACACACATGTATCACCTTTCATACCCATCCATCTTTGTTTGGCTACTTATGGGCTGCCCTTTTTCCCAGCCAATGGCCACCCAACACACCCCTAAAATCCCTTCCTCTATCCAACAAACAATACCCCCTCCCATGCACTCTATACCACGTATCTCTTTAAACAATCGATTTTCTCATAGTTACAGTCATTTTTGGGCTTAGGTTTCTTCAGAGAAGTTTTAGAGGACTTCTAGACCTTCGATTTCAACACAAGAATCAACCAAATCGGTTGAGTTTTGAGTGAGTTATAGCCATCCAAAGTTCAATAAAAATCTCGGCTATATTTTTCCAGACAGCTCACTGACCTTTACCATATCGCCATTTTTCTCCTAGTTAGATACGTTTTCAAGTTTAGAACCCTTCTTCAAGGTTGTAGAGAACTCCGAGAGCTTCGACTTAGACACAAGAATCATCCAAAACGGTCAAGCTTTGGTCACATTATTGCTGTCCGAAGTTCAGTACGAATTTACGACTTTCACCACAAAACTTTTCCGAAACTGAGCTTATTCTTCTGGACCAAAGGTAGATTACTCTAGACCTTTTAATTCCTAATTATACTACATGTATCATAGAATTGATTTATGTGTTTGGTGTTTGATTGATGCTTGAAACTTGCGTATAACTTCTTAAGTGTTGAAACTGTCTTGGTGCCGGTTAGATCAGTCAACTTCGGAAACTCATATAAAATACTACCAACCTCTTATGGGGTTGATTCTTATGTCAAATTGTAGATACACTTCTTATCTTTAAATGGCCACTGGAATCGCTTAAATTGGACTTTTAGAACTCTAGAAAAACAGATTTTAGTAAATGATGGCAAATCTGGATGGTCTAGATTCAAAGACGTTTTTGTATATCTTAAACTCATTTTTATGAAATATGTTCTATATAAAACATGATGATAACATCCTATTCTATTACCCTGTTAAATATCATTAATTTAGGAGCTGTTTTGATATGCTGTTGAAATATATTTCTTAATTACAAAATCTGTCAGACTTGGGTAAAAATTGAAGTTCTAACAATTTATTGGAAGACTTAAACATTTTATTTTTCAAATCTGTTTTTACTGGAAGTTAGACGAGGTGTTGTGAACACGTATGAATTTTTATAGCTCTTCAATCCATCTCCTTAAACCCTAAACGATCAAGTTTTCATATAGTGTCAAAAATAGACAGATTTTGTTCAATGCCGTTTTGGGTGAGCATAACTTCTGTTTTTGGAAATGTGTTCTGCAACATAAATTTTCCTAACACCCTAAATAACTTTCCCGTAGAATTTCATAGTAATCAGATTTTTATTGATGGATGATTTTGGCTAAGCACTAAGGTGAATAAAATATGTACTTTTCGGTAAATAAGGAGCTAAGCCTTAAAACTCATGTTTGTAGATTAATTTGATAGTATCGTACGAGTTAGCGAATAATCATTGTTCTTAGTTGTGATTGAACTGTGGTGATATTATGAATTGTTAATTATTATTTCAAGTTATGACTTGTTGACTGAGCGGTAATGTTACCAAGAACGTAGAAAGCGCGTTAGGTTCATTAAATTAGGTGCGGACTTGGAAAGATCAGCTAGATGTTTAAGTTAATGAAAATTTAAATAATGATAATGGATGGTGATTGATGAGATCTGGGGAAGCCATCCCGCAGAGTCTCAGCTTTATGATTGGCGGTCAGCCAGAGATAATGAAATTGAGGAATTGTGCGGTATTGGATATACCTATGTGCTGTATGTGCATCCCGAGGCAATGTGCTGTATGTACAACCTCACGTGCTGTATGTACGTCTCAAGGATTTGTGCTGAATGTACATCCTTATGCGCTGTATGTGCATCTTGAAGAATGCGCTGCATGTACATTCTCAAGGGGGGGAAGTGAATCTTGAAATGATGGAAAGCTGAATGCTGCGTTGATTTGGAGATTGATCCATGAGATTGTTAGAAATCGAAACTTGTTAGAAACGAAAATGGAACCCCGTGATAATTAGGGAAACAAAAATGTATCGATCGTAGTACGACAATAATTTGAAAAGAAAGTTGAACAATGAGATGGGTACAGTGTTGGGATTAATTGATAGTATGATTGCTCGAAGTAATTTTCACTGTGTTGAAGGCTATTCATTGAATCAATTTATTTGACCCTTAATGTTGTACTGCCTTTATATCAAATTGTGTATTGCTTGTAATGTAAGGGTTAACGGGTAGGAGTATATCTGCTGAGCGTCATTCGCTCATGGTATTCGTGTACCCTGGCTTTTCATGCCAGGTATTGAAGACGGAATTGAAAGACAAGATGAAGATAAGGATAGATCCCACTGGAGGACAAAAGATGTCGAGCCCTAGATTCCGTACTAGTTATTGCTCTGTTCCTTTTTCGAAATTATATTTCAAGTTGTAATCTTGCTTAGTAATTAAGCCTATTTTGTCAAGTTGGTGAAATCAAACTTTGCTTCCGCTGTTATTTAAGAAATTGACTTTTTATTTAATGGAATCGTTTTGGAAAATATTTTATTAACGTGTCCAAATTTTGGGGCGTTACAAGATGAAATATCTGTAACAACCCAGTGATTGACCAACAAGCAAACAGCGAAAACGCCTCAATCAGAGCAACACAAAATAAAGAAGGCCTCAAATATGAGAGCACCAGAGAGCAGCAAGAGTGCAGAAAAAAGCGAGGAAAAACGGAGCTCCGACGAAGAAGCTGGAAGGTCGCCGGAAAATAACTGCCGAAAAATGAACAGTCGGCGGAGTATGAAATCCCTCGGCCCAAGGAAACCAAATATGAAAGTAGATAAGCTTGGAGATGCTCCGATGGTCGTAGATCTAAAAAAGAGTGGCGAAAACCCAAGAGAGAGGAGAGGCAAAACCGGGAGAAAAAGGACCAAACCGTCGGAGGATGATGGTTTGGACGAGGAGAGGGAGAGATATGGTTGATTTTGCAAGGATCGGGTGGGGATTGGAGGAGCAAGGATGAAAGGATTGGTGGCTATGGAGGGAGGTAACTGTGAATTGCCATGGTCATTGTGAATCGCCCTCTTATGTAGATTGAACTGTTAACCCACAGATGTTGCGCGTGGTGGGCGGTTGTTTCTTTCTTTTTGTTTTTTTTTTTTGATGAATATAAAGAATTGGATTAAACCATAAGAGTTTACAACCGCCGACACCACAACAAACTAAATAAAACAACAACAACAACCAAAGACAACATAAAAAAGATTCTATCCACCGCTGTCCCATGTATCCGGACGACGCACAAAAGAGGAGATGGTGTGCTGGGAAAGGTCATCAACCCGTTGAATTTCTTTCCGGGAAGCTTTGGAGATTGGACAAAAAGTCAACTTTGAAATCTCCCCCTTGATGTTGTGTAGTAAAAAAGCGTCATTGTAGTTCTAAGACATGAGTCAAGAGATATCCATTCGGCAAACTAGCAAAGAACCCTAAACTGCACCAAGGATGTCCATCCTTCCAAGCTTCATTGATGTGAAGAATACAAGTATTCTGTGATCAACAGTTATTTGGGTATTCTTTAACAACAATCAAAGGATTCTTGATGCATTGGTGAGATCCCGTTTTACCACGCTAATGCCACAGAGAAGTCCGCTTGAACCAATGAGCATTATCTTTAACCGCAGCCACAACCGAACTACTATTAAAAGCCATGTTGTTGAAGACAAACTGATTACTTTGTTTCCTAATAGACTATATGCTTGCGTCCTTGGATTGTATTTCAAATGATGTTTCCCCAAGCGTAGGGTTTAGGTGTCACAAAGCATAATAACTCGGAAGTCCGAGGTCGAATCCACAGGGAGGGGTCGGAGCTAGTGAGAGGTTTACTTTACGGTAGGGGTTTGGCGTTAGGACGGCCAACCTTTTGGTTTGGTTTTGTTTGTGGGATTCCCTCTACCTCTAATGCGATTGAAAATGAAATTTTAAACTATAAATTAAAGGCGGCAAGGTCTAGAGGTTCATACCACCCATGACTAGGGATATTCAATGGCTCTCGATTATAACTCAAGTGAGAGACAAAGTCACTTGCTCTCACTCAGAAGATTTAGCAATGAAAATCATTTTGACTCTAGAAAATTGGTTTAACAATGGGATAAGTTCTTTGAGGCATTTTTGCAAACACTTGGAGTGACATAGCTCTAAGCATCACGTGTGGCAAGTAGTCAAGCCCTTGCCTACACAAGATCAAAAAGGTTAACAACTCCTAGTTTTGGTACATAAAATTGAACTCACCCAATGAAAACCAATCTTTACCACAAGGATGAGGTTTGTAAATGGAAAGAAACTCTCTTAAACATTTTATCGAACACCTAAAGTGACATAGCTCAAAGCATTGTGTGTGCCAAGTGACTTGTCTACACCCAATCAAGGAGGTTAACAACTCTAAGTTTAGACCGAAAATAGAGTGATTAATCCATTCACAAACCCACAATAAGCATAAAAATGTGAGAAGCCATTGAAACACCGAAGTCATGGGGTGATATTCACCCCATAACCAAGCCTAAACCACTACTCAATCATGCTTAAAGTACACACAACGGAGAAAAACGTGATTAAGGAAAACATAACGAAAATGAAAATAAACACAAGATTTAGATAGATAAGAGAAATACTTACAACATTTGTGAAGGCAAAAGCCTTGAATCCAAAGAGAAAATCCTAAAATCTAGAGAGAAGGTGGAGCTCAAGTGAGCAAAACAAAAATGGAGGTAGAGAGAGAAAGTGGAAGATGAAGAATACCCTAATATTCTGATGTTTGTGGGCTTTTATAGCCCCCCAAAACGTGTACAAAAGGTCCAAAATGCCCCTGAAAATAAACTGAGATCGGGCCAAAAAACGCAGAAAAACAAGCTAGATACCGGTATGGGAAAAAACCCATACTGGTATGTAGAGCTTCTGATCGCCTATTTGCTTCCTGGATACCGGTATGGGGAAAAACCCATACTGGTATGTAGAGTTGCTGAATTCTTCAGGCAGATTTTTGACCCAACTTCGCGGGCACGCCCCGGCTTCGTCCGAACTCGGAATGAGGCGATTGTTGAACCGTTGGAAAGATCTATAAGTCTACTTTCAAACCCAATTAACCTCATATTAATAGCCTTTGTATTTTGAGAGAAATGAGCCTTTTTCTATCGGTTGGTCAGATTTTCTCGAGGCTCATAACTCCAAATGTCTTGTTCTTTTGTTCCGGGCCTTCCTTGAACCTTCCAAAGCTTCTTGAATCGACTTCCAAGCTTTGGCGATTGTCCTCCACAGCATTGCGGGGCCTTGGGTACTTCCGGATACAACCGGGGATTATTTGGAGCTTTGGACATGCCTTTTTAGCTCCGATTTTCTGAAACTTATCAAAAACACAACTTGCGCAAAATCAATCATATAAAGGCACAAAATGCACATGTGTGTGATCACAACGAGCGAGATAAGCCCCGTTATTTACATTTTCGGGGGCTTATCACTATAGAATGCCGATGAAGACAAAAGAATTTGTCTTTATCATTTTGAAGGAGACTAATGCAGCCCATTAACGAGTCTTTGAAAACCAAGGATGCAGAGACACCCAAAGAGAATTGAGGAAAGTCAATTGATATCCCAGATAGCTCTAAAATGATTGCAAAAGCTAGCAGAATAGATGGGCAATGGTGTAAAAAATCCTAGTCCTAAATGCCCATATGAAATATATAGGCACCTCTAGAGTGAGGTGGATAAAAATTTGACAATATTTGAGGCACTGTGTAATATTTTGAGTTTTAGGATTTTTCCTTATGAATCCGACATGACCACGATGACCCTCGTATTGGATTTAGCCTGTGATGAATTTTGAGAATTTTTGGAGACTGAAATCTGGACTGATCCAGATAGAATTTTTGAAAAGCTCATGCCAAAATTTGTCATGGTGGTAACGTGGCCCATATTCCTCAAAGAGGAATGATACTTGGAGGGAATGAATTAGCCCCCACCTCCACGTATGTATATTTGAGACCTTTTATAAAAGAAAAGGGGATAAGAAACAACTAAAATAAAAAAGAGAGAGGCAAAAAAGAGAGAAATAGAAGACACCTGGAACTACATACTGCCACTTCTTTCTCGAGCTATTTCGCCAGAGTTTCTTCACATTCTCTCATGGTCAATTATGGTCTTCAATTAGAACAAACCCAACCCAACCCTAAACAGTAAACCCACACACACGTTGGACATGCCGGAATTGGCAATCACGGCTTCCAGCAATTCCAGAAATCAGTCTTCTCCCTCCTTACTTCTCTATTGTATTTCTCTCCTCCCCCTGTATCCTTTTCCGTACCCGACACATTCACCCCCTAAAACTACAAACCCTTTTTTTGGTAAATAATTTTAGAGTAACTGGTATTGAGTTAGCTAAAACTCACACACGCGCTGGACACGTCAGAATTTGCTGCCATGGCTGCCAGAGATTCTAGAAATCAGTCCTCTCCCTCCTTACTTTCTCTATTGTATCTCTCTCCTCCTCCCATATCCTTTTCCGTACCCAACATATTCACCCCCTAAAACTACAAAAACTTTTTGTGGTAAATAATTTTAGAGTAATTGATATTGAGTTAGCTAAAACTAAGTTCCTAATTAAAGTATTAAAGATTAAGGGATGGAGATTGAATAGTTGCCAGCTGCCATCGCCGAAATGAGAACCCTTCTTTTCGGTAGTGCAACTGCAACTTGAATTAGGATTGTATTTATTAACTTGGTTTAAACCCTCATTAGGCCATAATTCTTAACTTGTTGGATTGTTGGAATTCATGTTTAAACTATGTTTTTCTTAGAGCTCTATTGAGCAATAGCAGATTAAGAGAGATAAACCCAATTTAGCTTATAATTGAAAGACCCTGAGCTCCGAAGAAACACCTCCTAAATTACTAGCTATATCCAGTATTAAGAATTGCAGAGACCATAGTCGAATAGTTGCGGAATCGAAATACTAGCTTAGTTTAAGTTGCACTCACATCAATAGTGATATTGGGAGTAATCGTTAATTTTTTTTGTATTTAGGTGCAAGCCCTTAGGAGTAATTTATTCCACAGGAAGCTAGACACGACTTTTCGGTGAGTTGCTTACTTGCTTTTGTGTAGTGTTTTAAATAAATGTTTTGAATAAATGTCGCAAATAGTGTCGACTATTACTGGCATTTGTGACAACTTTTCCCGGCATTTGTAGCATTTACGACACTCGTGTAGACGACATACGAAGTAAATGCCCTTTTCCGGCATTTTTGGTGCTCTCTTGGTAGAGCAAGGACGTGAGGAGGTTAGGAGAATTTGTGAATATAAGAAGTGGAAGAATATGAATGGTAGAAAAAAGACAGCGTCGGATAACACAAGAAACAGAATATACGAAGAACCATCCCCGTGTGTGCTACTTGTGGAAAGAATCACCCAGGTGTTTGTTGGAGAACTATGCAAGGGAATCAAGGAAAGAATGTACCAAATTGTATAACATGTGGTAAGACTCATTCCGGAGTCTGTTGGACGGACAACTACAAATAAGTGCTTTGGGTGCGGGCAACCAGGCCAAATTCAAAGAACTGTCCAAGGAAGTTAATGGGGGCTAATGCAGTACCATTAATTAATTCGGGAAGGCAGACCATAGGCAACAAGTAGGCGCAAGTCAGAAATTTGGACCAAATCAGAACTGGCAAAGGCATTTGTATTGACACCTGGAGACCCAGGTAATACAGAGTCAGTAGTGGCAGGTACCTGATAAGTCCCCAATATTGTAGATATTCGGGGCTTATCTAACTCATTTTGCTCACACACACGCGCGATTTTGCGCCTTATATATTTGATATGTGCGTAGTGTTGTTTTTGTTAGTTACAGGTGAAACACGCGAATAAGCGCATTTTGGAGCGCATTGAGAACCGTGCCACGTTACCGAGGGTCACGTGCCCCATGGCACGCCAACACCGGGCCTCACGAGCCATGAAACAATGATTCGGCCGAGCCCCGGGAATGCGAAAAGTCACAAGTCACGCCGTTGGATTGAAAGCGTGCCGCAAGCTCACAAAGACTCCCGGTGGAATCCGGGAGTAACCAAGCATGCACGAGACCAAAAAACACCTCCCCGAGGGTCCCACAACTCGTTTTAGTGTTTTGAAGGAAGTCCGGAAACACGGAAGGCCAAGGGAGTGACCAAAGGCATCATCGGATCAATAGTGGATCTATCCACTCCCAATAGTGGATCGATCCACTCAAGTCAAAAGTTCATCAGAGCATAGTGGATCTATCCACTCCCAATAGTGGATCGATCCACTCAAGTAAAAAACATGGTCAGAGCGTTCTGGATCGATCCACTCCCAATAGTGGATCGATCCACTCCACCCCAAAAGTTCATCAGCAATAGTGGATCGATCCACTCCCGTCCAAATGACACCAGAGCATTCTGGATCGATCCACTCTCATAGTGGATCGATCCACATCAATCCGTGGAGCATTTTTCAAGCATTTCAAGCACTTTTTGTACTTTCTACTTATGAAAAGTTTCTATTAAAAGCATTATTAGGATATTTTGATGAGATGGAAGGTGTTTGTATATATTTCCCTCTCCCTCTCTCTCCCCTTATCTTCTTCCTCCATTAGTTTTGTTCTTAGTTTAGTTCCACCTTCTCTCTAGTTTTTAGGGTAGTTTCTCTTTGATCCAAGGTTTTCATCTTCATTAATGTTGTAAGTGTACTCTTAATCTTTACAAATCTACTGTTTATTTGTATTTTCTTCATGTTTCGTATTTTCATGTTGTTCTTGCTATTTCCATTGAAAATAATTTCTAAGTGTTGTTTGTGATTTTCTCTAGTGTTAATGTTGTAGGCCAACTTAGGTTCTTCACTTAAAATTAGTTTTTAAGTTTATTAATCATGTTCTGCATCTCCTTCAATGTTCTAATCTTATTTCTTCCTATGGTTTGTGAGTAGTTTAAGTAGGCTTAGTCATGGGGTGATTAGCACTCCATGACTTGGGATTAATCCATCCATCTCATGTTAAGGCATACATTGCTTGTCTATCAAATATTTGGGGTTGCACTTTTATGTACCAAAGAGTGGGTTTGTTAATCTCTTTGATCACACGTAGCCAAGAGCTTGACTACTTGGCACGTGTGATGCTTTGGGCGATGTCAACCCATTCGTTTTCAAAATGTACCGAAAACCTCTAATCTTTGGTAAACACATTTTCTTGTAAATGGTTTTAAAATCTAAATCTTCCGTTCGGGGGCATTTAACGATGCCCCGAGCCGGTTATCAAGAGGGGATGGATTAGCCCAAGTCATGGTCGTTAAATACCCTTAGACTTTGCCTTAGTTTAATTTGTCATTTTTAATCTAAGTCGTTCACGAAGTTAAGTGAATTCCACCAACCAAAATTCAAAAGCCAAGTTTGCCGCTTTAAGGCTAAAAACCTACACTTGCAAGACAACTCTCACGCCGGGTGCGTTCGGTCCCTGTGGATTCGACCCGGTCTTACCGGTTATTATGCTACCGCCGACCTAGCCCGACGCTTGGGGCGACACTCTCTACGACACAATCTAAGGTCGCAAGCATTTTTGGCGCCGTTGCCGGGGACCCAATGGTCCATCTAGCGTGAGTTTTTCCTTGCTCCACTGTAAGTATCCCACTCTTTTGTATAGTTTTTCTTATTTTCTGTACATTACTTGTTTTATTAACGAGGAGGCGGACTAGCCCCTCGGAGCTGTTCTTGTGGTGAGGCGGTTGCATAACCCCTCCGTTCTGCTAGTCTTAAGAAAATCCTATAAAAAAATGGCTTATTATGATAATTGGTATGGAGGGTATGCATGACAATTTGATTGTTCAATGTCACTTCCTATATTTTATGGCTTGGCCTCAGAAAACCCATCATTGCATATTGATAAACTTGAGGAATCTTTTTCTAGCGATGAAGAGGCTATGTTACAAGTATTCCCATCGTCTTTGCGAGATAGTGCTCTGGATTGGTTTTATTCTTTGAGTCTTGGATCTATCCATACATGGGGTGAGATGACACAATGTTTTTTCAAAAAATTCACTCCCTTTTATGAGACTCACATGCTTTTACAAGAAATATCCAATTTTTCTCAACAAGATGATGAGTCTTTTTCGCAATGTTGGGACCGATTTAAATGTTTCATCTTCTCTTGGTCGAGTTTTAATTGTGAGCTTGGGAGTCTTCTAGCTATCTTTTGCCAAGGTTTGAATTCTGAAACATGTCAATTTGATTTGTTGTCTGATGAAGAATTCCTAAGTAAAAATGCTGAAGAGGGTTGGGACTACCTTGATGAATTAGCCCAAAAGCCCCAACTTTGCGAGTTGACTGAAATTTGTGAGATGACCAATTCTTGCGTGAGGGAAGATGAGAAAATAGAGTCACTTGTCATTTGTGAGGAGTCATTTCCAATAGTTGCACTGGACAATCAAATTATCTTGGCTCTAGATGATACCAGCCCTCCTACTAAGTCTTCACCATTGCAAGAGCTTATAAACATAGAACGAATTGATTTTCTTGGTGTTGATAATTTTGAGGCAGTTTATCATCCATTTTTGTTGAAACTCATCAACAACTTGAAAGTTAATTTTGCTTGGAATATGCAATTGGTAGAATTTCAATTTCAAACGTGGCTAAAACAATTGAGATACTCTTAAGTATTTGATTTTATGGCATGGTCGCGTACAATTTTTAACGGAGGGCTTGAAATGGGTTGATATGCTCGTACTAGTAGCTCTTCATGGTACGACGGATATTTCGATTTCACGTGAAGGGATTGCATGGCACTATTTTTGTTTTTAGTTTCGTTGGTGGTGGTCTGGTATAGCCACCTTGCTTCGGTAAGGGAGAAAAGTATTACCCGGTAATCGCGTGAAGATTTGTTTGTTGGGGACTCGGCTATCACGGAGCGAGTCGGTACTAATCATTTTCTCTTAGTAGGAGTGATGAAAAAGCCTCTCATTTGGTCGAGGTATAAGGTGGTCGACATTCCACCCCATCGCTATATATATATATATATATATATATATATATATATATATATATATATAGGGGCCGGATCCGTGGACACATATTTTGCACACTCTTTTTGACACTCCATCTCAGCCATTAAAATGAATGGCTAAGATTAAAACTTAACACGCTTTTCTCTCACTCCTCTCTCCTATTCCATCTTCTCCCCGTCCATCCCATCGCCTCCTACAAACACCACCAGAACGGAAGAACCACCACCGTCAACATTCCTCTCTCCTATTTTCACCTAAAACAATCACCAGATCCATATCTCAAACTCTCGGTAATTAGTTTTTTCATTTAAACATTGCAGCGACCACTCGAGAAATCTGAAAATCTCGATATTCTCAAACTGAAAAAGTCCCAAAATCAAACAACAGTTCTCATGAAATCTCTAAAATCTGAAATCTCAAACAACAATTATCATTAGAGCACCATTTATACAAAGTTTTTTATTTTTTTAATCGACACCTATAAAGAGGTTTGTTCCCCATTTTTTACCCCATCGTCATTTCCTCTTTTTAGAGTGCGGTTTTAAGATCGTATTTTCTGTAGAATAAGATCGATTTCACAACTGGGTTTTATATCGTCTTATTCGAATCGATGTATGTAATTGGGTTCATGGATAAAAGGGATCTGAGAATTTGATTTTACGCCCCCAATGATTTTGGGGAGTTAAACCCCCATATTTTCGTGATTACCTTACCAATTTTTTATATTGCTTGAGGTTTCGAAGTTGCTCCTGGATCAATCGCTGAAACTAAGGTTTCTTGTTAGTCAATCATAGTTTTTTCCCATCATTTTTGGGTTTCTTGGGTTCTATTTGACTTTGCAAATCTAGGAGCTGGCAGACGGTGAGAACATAAGCACCTCTTTGGAGTCGGCGGACTACGGTGGCAAGAACGAGTTTGGAGGTGAGGAAAGAGAGAGAACAGAAGTGAAGGTACAGATAGAGAGAGAACACGTGAGTGTTGATTAGTTGGGGGACGGAGGGAGAGAATTTGTGATAAGTTTTAATCTCAGCCATTCATTTCAATGGCTGAGATGGAGTGTCAAAAAGAGTGTGTAAAATGTGTGTCCACGGATCCGGCCCCATATATATATATATATATATATATATATATATATATATATATATATATATATATTTTTTTTTTTTTTTTTCCCTCCTAGTTCTTCATTTTCATACTGTCTTCGTGCTATGAGGACATAGCACATTTTAAGTTGGGGGGAGGGTTTACTTCGTGCTTTGTTGCATTGTTTATTACTTCGTGCTTTGTAGCATTGTTTATATTAAGACTCTTTTTTTTTTTTAAAAAAAAAAGAGAAAATTGAAAAAAATTAAAAAAATTGGTGAATCAAGAAATTTGGATACTTGCGTGTGCTTACTCTTAATTGATGGCTTCTAATTGGTGCTATGATGTTTGTTGTGTGAGACGGAGTCTTGATACGATTTCATGGATAGAATTAAGCTTGTGAACATGACATTAAAGGGATACACTTGATTAAACCGTATTACCTATAGTTGGATAGCATATGCTCACTAAAATTCATGCTTTTACACGCGCATTGTCCCACTTGAGCATTCACTGGCTTCGAATTTGGTTCACGTGTCATTGATTCCTCGGTGTGAATTAACTTGTATGTGGAATATTTGGAGCCCTTTTCCTTGTAAAAAAAAAAAAAGATGATGCATGCTTTATTGTTAATGTTTATCCGGGCGTTCATTGAGTAACCGGGCAATCGGGGTTTGCTCCCACCATATTGTTCGCGTCAAAAGATGGATAGACCTTGTGAAGGCATTGTCGAATGTGGTTAGCTTGGACCTCACTGTAAAGCCTTTTTGACTCGAGCAATTAAGTCTGAGGGGTCTCTCAAAACCTGGCACCCTAAGGCCATTTGGCTTGGGGATGACCGACCTAACGCTCGCTAAAGCGGTCAACTAGAAAGCCCGAGAGGTCCGGGCATTGCACGACCACATATAAAAAAAAAAAAGAGAGAGAGATTCATTCGAATAAAGGGAAGGGGTGTGCTTAAAGAAATACCGAGCTATCAATGGTGTGAGAACTGTTTTCAAGGTTGGTGAATTTCTATGTGAGGTTTCTATTTACATGCATGCCATGTGAGAATTTTCTATCCGACCGTAGCTGAGAGGATTGATTTTTGTGCTAAGTTTGAATCTGAAGTTCACTTGCTTAATTCTTTCTATGAATGAAGTATCTTGTCATTGACTTGCATGGCGGACATTGTGGTGCTATGTGAGGTTGTCGGTTGGGCATGAGTACATTTAAAGTATTCGATTCCTTTGTGTTTTGTGGGTTGTTCACTGCTGAAAACCTTCACGAGACTTCACTCGTCCTACCGGGGCCGCCCGGGGGTTTAAAAGGCATATCTTTTTTAGTTTGTTTCCATTTGTGCATTTGTTTAGTTTGCTCGGGGCGAGCAAAGTTCAAGTTGGGGGGTGTGATAAGTCCCCAATATTGTAGATATCCGGGGCTTATCTAACTCATTTTGCTCACACACATGCGCGATTTTGCGCCTTATATGTTTGATATGCGCGTAGTGTTGTTTTTGTTAGTTACAGGTGAAACACACGAATAAGCGCATTTTGGAGCGCATTGAGAACCGTGCCACGTTACCGAGGGTCACGTGCCCCATGGCACGCCAACACCGGGCCTCACGAGCCATGAAACAACGATTCGTCCGAGGCCCGGGAATGCGAAAAGTCACAAGTCACGCCGTTGGATTGAAAGCGTGCCGCAAGCTCACAAAGACTCCCGGTGGAATCCAGGAGTAACCAAGCATGCACGAGACCAAAAAACACCTCTCTGAGGGTCCCACGACTCGTTTTAGTGTTTTGAAGGAAGTCCGGAAACACGGAAGGCCAAGGGAGTGACCAAAGGCATCATCGGATCAATAGTGGATCTATCCACTCCCAATAGTGGATTGATCCACTCAAGTCAAAAGTTCATCAGAGCATAGTGGATCTATCCACTCCCAATAGTGGATCGATCCACTCAAGTAAAAAACATGGTTAGAGCGTTCTGGATCGATCCACTCTCAATAGTGGATCGATCCACTCCACCCCAAAAGTTCATCAGCAATAGTGGATCGATCCACTCCCAATAGTGGATCAATCCACTCCACCCCAAAAGTTCATCAGCAATAGTGGATCGATCCACTCCCAATAGTGGATCGATCCACATCAATCCGTGGAGCATTTTTCAAGCATTTCACGCACTTTTTGTACTTTCTACTTATGGAAAGTTTCTATTAAAAGCATTATTAGGATATTTTGATGAGATGGAAGGTGTTTGTATATATTTCCCTCTCCCTCTCTCTCCCCTTATCTTCTTCCTCCATTAGTTTTGTTCTTAGTTTAGTTCCACATTCTCTCTAGTTTTTAGGGTAGTTTCTCTTTGATCCAAGGTTTTCATCTTCATTAATGTTGTAAGTGTACTCTTAATCTTTATAAATCTACTGTTTATTTGTATTTTCTTCATGTTTCGTATTTTCATGTTGTTCTTGCTATTTCCATTGAAAACTCTAATTTCTAAGTGTTGTTTGTGATTTTCTCTAGTGTTAATGTTGTAGGCCAACTTAGGTTATTCACTTAAAATTAGTTTTTAAGTTTATTAATCATGTTCTGCATCTCCTTCAATGTTCTAATCTTATTTCTTCCTATGGTTTGTGAGTAGTTTAAGTAGGCTTAGTCATGGGGTGATTAGCACTCCATGACTTGGGATTAATCCATCCATCTCATGTTAAGGCATACATTGCTTGTCTATCAAATATTTGGGGTTGCACTTTTATGTACCAAAGAGTGGGTTTGTTAATCTCTTTGATCACACGTAGCCAAGAGCTTGACTACTTGGCACGTGTGATGCTTTGGGCGATGTCAACCCATTCGTTTGCAAAATGTACCGAAAACCTCTAATCTTTGGTAAACACATTTTCTTGTAAATGGTTTTAAAATCTAAATCTTCCGTTCGGGGGCATTTAATGATGCCCCGAGCCGGTTATCAAGAGGGGATGGATTAGCCCAAATCATGGTCGTTAAATACCCTTAACTTTGCCTTAGTTTAATTTGTCATTTTTAATTTGAGTCGTTCACGAAGTCAAGTGAATTCCACCAACCAAAATTCAAAAGCCAAGTTTGCCGCTTTAAGGCTAAAAACCTACACTTGCAAGACAACTCTCATGCCGGGTGCGTTCGGTCCCTGTGGATTCGATCCGGTCTTACCGGTTATTATGCTATCGCCGACCTAGCCTGACGCTTGGGGCGACACTCTCTACGACACAATCTAAGGTCGCAAGCAGTACCGTATCGATCTACTCTATGCCTACTTATGTACTTTTTTATTCGGGATCGACTCATTCCTTCATTTCTAGTCAGTTTGCATTAAATTTTCCTAGAGAACCTGAACCTCTCGGGTGTGAGTTGGTAGTAACACAGCCTACGGGCAAGAATACAATATGTAATTTAATCCATAGAGGTTGTGAGATTGAACTTGGAGAGAGGAAGTTGATGGCTAACTTAATACCTATGGTAGTCAATCCTTTTGATGCGATCCTAGGAATGGATTGGTTGTCCAGTAATTATGTTACTATACACTGTGCCAGTAAGTCTATAAGTATTCTGAACCCTGAGCTAGACGAATACCAATTTGTTGGAGAGAAGGTGTATTCACCCCCATATTTTATTTTTGCTGCTCAAACCCGTCGACTTTTAAGGAATGGTTGTCAAGGATTATATTGTGGTGTTAGGTTAAAGGAGGCAAAGAATAAGGAGATGGGAGATATCCCTGTAGTGCAAGAATTTTCAGAAGTTTTCCTCGAGGAGCTGCCTGGTAAACCAATAGATTGGGAGATAGAGTTCTCCATTGACCTAGAACCAAGCACCAAACCTATTTCCAAAACTCCATATCGAATGGGCCCAGCTGAGTTAAAGGAACTTAAAGTACAACTAGAGGAACTATTGGATGAGGGTTTTATTAGGCCAAGTTTATCACCATGGGGAGCGCCAGTACTATTTGTAAAGAAAAAGGACGGGACCATGCGGTTGTGTATAGACTATCGAGAATTAAATACGGTGACCATTAAAAATACGTACCCATTACCCAAGATCAAAGATTTATTTGACCAATTTCAAGGAGCTAAGGTGTTTTCAAAGATAGACTTGAGATTAGGATACCATCAATTGAAAGTCAAGGAAGGAGACATCGAGAAAACTGCATTTCACATGAGGTATGGCACTATGAGTTCTTGGTGATGCCTTTTGGAGTAACTAATGCACCCACCGCATTGATGGACTTGATGAATCGAGTTTCAAGAGTTATTTGGATGATTTTGTAATTATGTTCATAAATGACATTTTGATATACTCCAAAAGTGAGGAGGAGCATGCGAATCATTTAAAACTTGTGCTGCGGACTCTCTAGGAGCAGAAGTTGTATGCAAAATTTAAAAAGTGTGAATTTTGGTTGGATAGGGTTGTGTTTATGGGGCATGTTGGTAGTAGTGCGGGAATTGCCATAGACCAGCAAAAGATTGAAGCTGCCATTAATTAGCCAAGGCCAACAACCGTAATTGAGGTGAGAAGTTTTATGGGATTGATAGGTTATTTCCGAAGGTTTGTTAAGGACTTCTCCAAAATTGTAGTACCTTTGACCGAATTGACTAAGGGAGAACCTTTTATTTTGACTGAAAGGTGGGAAGAATGTTTTCAAGAGCTGAAACGATGATCAACCACAACCCCCGTTCTGACCCTTCCTGACGGAAATGATAATTTTCCAATCTATAGTGATCCCTCTCGTCAAGGTTTGGGATGTGTTTTGATGCAAAATGAAAAGGTGGCGGCGTACGCTTCTCAACAGTTAAAACCCCATGAGAAAAATTATCCGACCCATGACTTAGAATTAGCGATTGTTATATTTGCTTTGAAGATCTAGCTTCATTATTTATACAGTGCCATGTAATACCTATACCGATCACCAGAGCTTACATTATATTTTTACCCAAAAGGAGATAACCTTAAAGTAAAGGCATTGGTTGGAATTGATAAATGATTATGATGTAACCATTCAGTATCACCTTGGAAAGGCTAATGTAGTGGCCGATGCTTTAAGTCGTAAGGCAACGGGAAGTTTAAATTACCTCATTACTACTCAGAAGGAGTTACTTAAGGACATAGAAAAGTTGAGGGTCGAATACCATTTGTGCGGTCGTTATGATAGAGCCAGCAATAATTCAAGAACTGAAATCCTGGCAAATGGAGGGATACCAAGTTGAAGAGAATAAGTGACCAGATTGGGACAGATTTCCACCCAGATCTTTTAACGGGTGGACAAGTGATGAGATTATGGAATCGATTATGTGTCCCTAACATTCCATAACTTAAGCAACAAATTTTGGAGGAGCATCACAAGTCCAAGTTTGTGTGTCACCCAGGAGTTACAAAAATGTACCAGGATCTTAAGGAATTTTATTAGTGGATCGGTATGAAGAGAAACATCAGAGACTATGTGGTCAAGTGTTTGTAGTGTCAACAGATTAAAGCTGAGCGCTGGAACCCTGCTGGACTTTTGCAACTTTTACCCATATCTGAAGGAAAATGGGAGAATTTGACAATAGATTTTGTGGTTGGAATCGTCTCTTACACCAAAGGGAAACAATTCAATTTGGGTGATTGTGGAGTGACTCACCAAAATGGCACATTTTCTCCCAGTCAAGAATACTCACACGATGAAGAAATTGGCTGCCATATATGTTTGAGAAGTGGTTCGATTACAATGAGTTCCTATTATTATTGGGTCAGACCGAGATCCAAAGTTTGTATCTAGATTCTCGGAGAGTTTTCAAAGGGCAATGGGAACCAAGTTGAATTTTAACACAGCTTTCCATCCTCAGAACGATGGAAAAACTGAGCGAACAATTCAAACATTGGAGGACATGTTACGAGCTTGTGCTATGGATCTCCATGGAAGCTGGGAAGAGCATTCTAGCTCGTCATGCGCGAACATGCATGGACGAACAAAAGTTGGGGAGCAATTGTGTGGGGTATTTTCCAATGAATACAGCGGACGAACAGTTTAGCTCGTCAAGAGCCATCACGTGACATGCACAAGGGAAGAAGTACGGAACAGTATGCCGACGATCACCAAGCCCATGATCCAACAGTAACCCGACTCTACCTGTTCGTCGGATGGCGCGGATGGAACGGCCCAATATGGGACAAACCCTAGTAGCAGACTTACTTGATGAAGATAAGGGAAGAAGGGAATCTTCGAAGATATCTCCAAAATGGGATAAGCTTGTGAAGATAAGCATGATCTAATTGAGAAACACAAGGCTGGTCAACTTACCAAAGAGGAGGCAAACTCCCAAGTAGGGTAAAGCTCCGAACGAGCAATATGCAGGCCATCTGGGCGGGGATCCTTGTCAAATAAGGATACAGAATCATGCAGGCTACGCTGCCCAATAGGAGAGAATCCTAAGCTTGGGAGGATTCCATACAGAGAAGAATTCCACAAGGAATGTAAGTGCAAACTAATCGATTATATAATGGGATGACTCCTAAATGCTAGAGGTATGCTTTAACCGAATCGCGCACTTACACATTCATTTGAGTTATCCTCCAGTTCGTCGATACTAACTTAGCCATCGGAGGGCCCTTGCCGCCTAGAGGCAGGGGTGCTCTGACAGTTCGTTCGTGTTGCAGGATCGAGGTCGCTCCATTCGAAGAGGATTTGATCTCATAAGAGCAAGGAAATAACTTCGTGAGTTTTTCCCCTCTTACAGTCTTCAATTAGGAACAAACCCAACCCTAAATAGTAAACCCACACACACGCGCTGGACACGTCAGAATTTGCTACCATGGCTGCGAGAGATTCCAGAAATCAGTCCTTTCCCTCCTTACTTTCTCTATTGTATCTCTCTCCTCCTCCCATATCCTTTTCCGTACCCAACATATTCACCCCCTAAAACTACCAAAACTTTTTGTGGTAAATAATTTTAGAGTAATTGGTATTGAGTTAGCTAAAACTAAGTTCCTAATTAAAGTATTAAAGATTAAGGGATGGTGATTGAATAGTCGCCAACTGCCATCGCTGAAATGAGAACCCGTCTTTTCGGCAATGCAACTGCAACCTAAATTAGGATTGTATATATTAACTTGGTTTAAACCATAATTAGGCCATAATTCTTAACCTGTCAGATTGTTGGAATTCATATTTAAACTACGTTTTTCTTATGGCTCTATTGAGCAATAGCAGATTAAGATAGATTAAACCAAATCTAGCTTATAATTGAGCGACCCTGAGCTCTAAAGAAAATTTTGAAGTGGTTATTCCAATTGAACTCCCAAATGTTCATTGGGCAAACAAGACCACACCAAGGACGGCCACAACGAAAACTTCTTTTTCACTTGCGTTTGGTGCAAAAGTAGTTATTCCAAATTACAGAAAAAATGGTTTCAATATTCAAGATAAAGAAGATCACCACTGAGGTGAATTAGATTTACTTGAAGAACGGAGGAAAAATACAGCTAGTTCTAATAGTTGCATATCAACAAAGAATGGCCAACTATCATAATGCAATGGTCAAAACAAGAAGCTTCCGAGCAGGAGATTTGCTGCTCAAGAAAGTTGATCCAGCAGGCAAAAAGATTGGCAAACTTGGACCAAATTGGGAAGGACCATACAGTATTGTCTTGAGGCATTTCAAAGCAAGAGCCTATAGGCTGACAACATTGGAATGAGTAGAGTTGCCAAATCCATAGAAAATAGAGCATCTCAAGAAGTATTACTAGTAGATTTCTTTACTTATCTTTCAATAAAGTGTTGCTATATAATAATTGCTTGCAGGAATAAAATCTTCGAGTCTTGTCTTGCAAACTCATGATGCATAGTCATGCCCTTTTAATTCTGTTGAATAGCACTAAAGAGACTACAACAATGCAATCATATCTTATTAGTCTCAAAAACTATTTTCACCAGTGGAACCAATACAAGACTCAGGTCATCAATAGATTTGTTAAACATCAAAGAAATACAATCACAAAAACATAGCCTGAGCTAACAATAGACCCCGTATCTGATCGTAAGAAATCTAGTTATAGGCACCTTGTCTAAACTGATCAAGAGACTCTCGTCTGACCAGGAAAAAATTTGTTTACTAGACTCTGAGTCCAAGAATGAAGTTCTATTCACTTGGTTATGATCAACAGATAGCCTATCTGATCAGAGGGTTCTAATCAACAGACTTCAAGTCTAATCATGAAAAACTAACCACCAATGCATATTGTTTGGTCAGAAGATCACAGATTTTCAACCAAGTCTGAATAAAAGACATGTGTCGAAAACTTCGAAAACTTTTCCTAAAAAGATTCCATATCAAGTAATTCTGTTTAGCATATTTGAGCATGAAAACTCTTCGTAAGGTTTTTAAAAACAGGAAGCCAAGGATATGTCACTTCAATAAGTCATGGGGCCACCCATTATAAGAGCTTAGAAAAGCTTTCATAAAAAGAGGAGAAGGAAAGGTTCCTAATACCTCCATAAGTGTTTATGAGGATCAACCTCCAAAGTAACACCAGTGTTGAAATACACAAAAGATTTTGCATTTATAGTACATAATAGCATAATCTTGTAAGTTTTTGATTCTGGTCACGATTACACAACATTTGTGGTTCAAAACAAAGGGTATTGATTCAAAATGCAAGTGTAATTAAACACTGTATTGGAACAGTTAACACAGAAACATCATTCCGCAATATAGATAGATAATTCTTCAAATATTCTTTGGTAAACAAGTGTCATACTATTTTCTTTATTGTTGAAAGCAGCATGTCACTTGGGGGAGTAGGGAGTATGACAAGTGCACATACATATCCCCACCATACTTGAAATCAAAGAAAATTTTAATTTCAATCAATTGAGGTAATCAGATTAATGATTCTAGTTAAATACAGAGGCTGTGTCATTAAGATATGCGGAAAAAGTATTACAATGACATCACAGAGGTTACAAAGGGTTAAACAAGAAAAGAACATAGGAGAATTTCTTCTTCAACAGAAGTCATATCCGTCAATCACCTTCCTAAGGGATGTATCTGTCAATCACCTTCCTCCGAGATGGTGTATTTGTCAATCACCTTCCTCCGAGATGGACCTTCCTCTGGGAAGGTTAATCTGTCGCTCACTTTCCTCCGGGATGGTGAATCAATAGATGGTGAACTTGTCAATCACTTTCCTCCGGGATGATCTTGTGTGCTTATCGAGAAAGATACCACATCAATTCTCCCTTCCAAGTGGGGAAGAAGGTTATTCCACATCAATTCTCCCTTCCGAGTGGGGAAGAAAGTTATTTGTGATACCTTTGTTGAAAACATCATAATCAGCACTAAGAGGTCCACTGCCATTGAGGTCTGCCAGGGATTTCCCTTTAAGCATCCTTGTTGGGCCTAATCTAACCTTCTTGTGTTGTACACCTTGGAGCGATGGTAGATCAAACCTTTGTTCTCTCCTAGCCACTCTGTGCTCCAAGTCCTGGACATATCTCCTACCCTAGAATATCGGTTAACCACAGTCAACAACACTTATGACAACCTGAAGCAACACAAAGTGGTAGTCAATACCAGAAAATTGAAAAGGAAAAAAGTGATATATGAATTCTTGAGCAACGATGCTTATGAGGCTTGTGCAAGGAAGGAAATCTTCCACAAACCTATTCGTACGACAATCTCCTAGCAACTTCGTATCCTCCGAGAGAAGAAGATCACCTATTCCAGCCATAACCCCTCTTTTATTGGAAAACATCGAAGAAATATCTTCGTCAATAGGGTGGTGACTCTCAACAATATTAAGGAGAGCAAGAGTTCTTCTGTTGACAAGAAGCAGACATAAGGGAATGGCCCTTTGCCTTCTTCTTCTTCTCCATCCTGTCTCCTCCTTCTAGGATGACTTCCTCTGAAGGGGAGGAATAGTCCAAAGGATTGGAAAAAATCTTTAGGATACTATTCCCCTGGGAAAAGAGCTGCAACTCAAGGCCAAGGCCCATTTCATCAAAATGATACAAGTGGAGGAAAATATTCTTCCTCAAAATGATTTTCTCTCCAGACAATGAGTACCCTAAGGCCACCGAGTCAAGAGCGGTGCTCAAAATGTTAAAGGAGATGATAAGAGCAAAGGAAGAGGATTCAACCCTATGAACAACGATAAGAAAAACCCACTTAGTATTCGACTTATCTTCAAACTACTCTTGATTTCCAAGGAACGGATTCATTCTTGGAAGCTTTTTTAGAAATTTGAAGGGGGTGAACCTAAGGGTACACTACTATATGGATCTGAAGAGAAGTATAAAAAATTTTCAACATAAAAGGCATGCTTTTATACACTTCATAGTGGCTCCTAGTGAATTGCTAAAGGTGAAGTCTGATCATCACATAAGTGGAACTTGATTATTCTCAAAGAGTCAACAGAAAGATTGACTTCAAAATGGACTTATCGGTACATTGATTGTGGTGGAGGATGCATTAAATAAATGAAAGGGTACAACAACATTAATGTTAGGGGAAGTTGAAGAGTGAAGAGGCAGTCAAAAGTTTGAAAGCACTGAGCAGTATTTTCTCTTTCCACCTTTCGGGGTCATTCAAAAATAGGGGAGTAGCTAATAGGTCCAAACTAGCCACCCTTAGAGTTGTGCTTTGCAGAGACATAACTCTTCAAGGGGAAGAGGGTCCATGACCCAAAAGCTAGCAATTAAGGTACCTGCCTAATAGCTTGTTCTTAATTATCAGATGAGCATAAGCGAGACACATAGCAGACCTGATCAAAAGAGATCTAAGAGAATCAGAGCCATCAGATCAAGTCAAAGAAGACCAGAGCCTATCAAACTTTATGTAACAAACTCCCCATAGACAAGGGATGTATTATGAGGATAAACAAAGATATAGCTCACCTGCAGATCAAAACCTATTTCGAGAGATAAGTTAAAATTCAAACAAACGCGCCCTCGAAATTATTTGAATCCTCCGGGATATTATCAAACTAATTCTACCAATATAGGGGAGGTTGGTACACATATGTTGTTCATTTAAAAATAAGTAAGAACACTCGCATAAAAGGTACATAGAAACTCATACATTCCAATTACATCTAAAGTTCTATTATTTTTCTTTGGATTCCAATACTAACTTAAGAATTGGAGGGGTGTTGGCGGGAAACGCTCTTGTCTTTACACCTTGTTTTGCATGTCATTAGTTGAAGGCGATCAAAAGTGATTCATCGGGGCCCAATTCCAAGTCTGACATAAACAATCCGAATCGTTAAATAATGTTAAATTAATTATTCAAGTGGTCTTGGAGAAAATCACGACCCCTCGGATATTTGTATGTAATTGAGCTAATAAGTTCAATTTTCATTCAAAATTAAAGATAATATAATTCAAAAGAATCTTCAAGAAAAGTTATACAATTGTGCGCTTGTTAAATCATTGATCTGAACCATAGATGTTGTAGGGTTCATTGAAGAGAACATTCAGTACAAAACTTATCTGGATCGGACATCAATAGATATCAAAACACTAAAAATATGAATTGTTTTGATACCCATCTATGTCCGATCAAGATAATTTTTTTACCGAATGCTCTTCTCAATGAGTCATACGACACCTCCGGTTTAGATCAATGATTTATTGAACTCAAAATTGTATTAACATTTTTTTGAAGATTCTTTCGAATTAGATGGTCCTGAATTCTGAATTAAAATCGAACGTATTAGATAAATTACATACAAATATCCAATAGGCTTGATTTTTTCCAAGACCACTTCAATAATTAATTTACAATTATTTTACGGAACGGATCGTTTCTGTCGGACGTAGAAGTGGGCCCCACAGGAGTACATTTAGCGAAGCACTTCGCTTGCACACCAAAACGACGCCATTTTGGTGCACTGCACCGTGCAGGACGCTTGCTACACAACAGGAACCCTGCTTCCAGAACATAGGTGCTTTTTTGGTGGTGCAGGGTGATCATTATCAGGCTCACTAGTTTTTTATTCAAGCTTTTGTCCTCAATACCTTATAATCGAGGAGTAGTGCCTACAGGGATTTACATGCATCTAATTGTTGCCCGTTACACAAGTGTGGCAGCTTTTATAGATATCAATCTTAGTGATTGTTAATCCATCAAGCCTTATGTTATATGTGTTTTTGTATTATTTGATTGATTCACCTTGACTAAAAAAGACATCCAATTTATCGGACAGAAAAAGTAACTATTTGCCAATGGAAGCCATGTGCAAGGGTTAGTTCTGACCAAAAAAATACTCACTGTATTTGACTGGCAGTTTTGACAAAAAAAAATTGAGTTATATTTTTGAGGTAATGTTTAGTTTGGTTTTTAGTTTGGGGTAATGATTGAAAAGGGAAATGAAAGTAATAATTGGAGAGAGAGAGAGGGAAATAAGAGTAGTGATTGGAGAGAGTAGTAATGACTGGAGAGTGAAATGTGAGTAATGATTGAAGAGATGAGTAATAGGTGTGGAGAGAATTCCAAAAACAATTTTGGAAAAATTTCCCAAAAATAGCAACGTGAGTTCTATGAACTACCTTTTCAAGAGATCGATCATCAACTATTTTATAGTAATTGTGACTTTCTTAACCGCTTATATCAAACAAAATTCGTTTTGTTGGAAGAACGGTAAGAAACTGCACAAGCAAACCAATGGGTAACTCTTAAAACATATGCATAACGGTAAGTATGAAAATTGTCAATCTACTACTATTTTAAAAAAGATCAAGCCCCTAAAGTGTTTCCCACACTTTTCCTACCAAAATACGCCTTCAAAAAATGCCAAATAACTTACCCACCCAAACTGGAAAAACACGCCGTTCCTGTTGTTGCCTTCTCATTGCATCTGTTTCGAAACACCACCTTTATCCAATATACGAACCAGCAGCGAACTCCATCCTCCTGCGCCTCCAAATCCCGTCTCCAAAACAAAACTGTGACTACATTCCACCCCATCTCCAGAGACACTTTCACTTACGAACCCCCTTTTGATGGACAGAATTTTTTCTTCAACCGTTGCCCAAAGGCCACCGCGCAGAATCTCCTAACGCTGCTTCCGCCTTCCACACGGTAAGCCATTTTGTAAATGCCTAATTAATACAATGCTGAGTTTCGGATCACCACAGATTGCTAATGTAATTGGTTGTTGAGAAAAATTGTTGCACTCAAACTGTTTGACAAATTGCCTTCTCTTGGCCTATTGCACTCAAGGTGTTTGATGGATTGCTAATGTAATTGGTTGTAGAGGAAAATTGTTGCACTCAACCTGTTTGATGAATTGCCGTCTCTCAGCGTTGAGTATAATCCAAACATGACAAACGTTAGATAAAAATAATGCATGTGCATTAGAATAGGAATTGGTTTCTTTGATCACCAATTTTTGAAGGCCATTTGACTTTTAAAATGCTACAAACTTGATCTGAAGGCTATGCCCTTTGAAGGCTATGATCTGAAGGATGAGAATTACACTTGTTGCTTCGATTCTATACACTTTTTTTTTTTTGAATCAATGTTTTGTTGAAGTGTCAATGCGTTCGTTTTGTTTAAATGTTAAATAAGTTTGCCATCCAAATAAGTACCTACAAATACATTGTGGTATGTATAGAGGGAGTCGGAGGTCAATGTAACTTATGTGTGTTTTTTTATGGTATTTATTTTCTTATTATGTACAAGGATCTTTCCTATTAGACCACATGACAATCAATAATAGAAAAATCCAGCTTCAGCATATCCATTATATTATGGTATTTATTTTCTAATTATGTGCAAGTGTCTTTTCTATTTGACCGCATGATCATCAATCAATAATATAAAACAAAATTAAATTATTCATTATTGACAACCTTAATCTTGAGTTGTGGGCATTGAGAAAGTGTCTGAAGAGGGGGGTTAAATTTCACATGGACTAGAATAAGAGGGAAAGTTAAAACTAAGCAACACTAATCCTATGTTTTCTAATTTCTATCCACAACAAGCTTGACCTTTCGACGATCCCACAATTATTCTCACTTTATTGGCCATTTCTTGCATAGCATACGTTGAACCCATATATGATGCTTGATTGATGGTTTCCTATAGCTTATGTATGTCGTGACATTGCCATGTGCTCATTCTTTCTGGATTTTGTTTAATGGTAGCACCCTTTTGTTTAACGGCAGGAACTAGATTCGTCCTTGAGCATATTTGCATTATGTTAACCTTAAAGTTTAGCATAATATCAGAATTATCAAATCGTCTACCTCTTAAACACCGGCATGCTTGGTTATTTCCTAGACTCGATGTTACATGGATCTTATTAAATCTATGTCTATACCTTGCTATACTACCTTAGAAAGACGAAGATGTTTGGCTACTAGATACTTCCAAAATGTAATTATCTACTACGCAGAATGCATTTCCTTGGCTGGATACAACTATCTTTAATAATTGCATGGCATTGTGCCTAGGTGAAACCAACGCATGAAGTCAGACCAATCGGCAACATGTAATCTGTTTTGTCTAAAAAGTTGTAAAAAGATCAATGCGATCAAACAAAAAATAAATTATGCATAACTTTTAAAAAGTTAGGCATAATTTAGGCAGAAGCTCTAAAAAAATTATAGAGTTTAGTATTCTGAAAATGCCTTATGCTGTCGACATATTTTGTAAAGGTGAATGCTTTCCGTTTTCTATTCGCTTCACTTTTCTATTATGAAAGAGGATAGGCGGATGCCACATACTTGTTTGTCAGTGTTCCAATATGTATCAGTTACAAATGGTACAGTTTTGTACGGTGAAGAGATTAAAAAATACAACTCTCTCCGTAAGTCTCAAGAACAAATCTTCTATCAGTGCTTCTATTTTGATCTATTATCTCTCGATTTAAAAAAAATCTTGTTCCTTTGATTGTTTCTATTGATTAGGTCTTCTATTTTTTCTTCAATTTTTTGGGCGGCTCTATGCAAGAGTTAGCAGATACACCGCACAATTAAGCTATTAGGTAGCAACTATGTGCTACAAGAAAATATGAGAACGTTGGCTGGAAAGGGATCGAGTAATCTTGCTTGAAAATTGTGGAAATCGAGTACAGTTCTACCAATACCTATGAAGATGAGAAACTTTTTGTAGGCACTATATATAAAGCATTCTATGCGGTGAACTATCAGAGTTATAGGTGCTCAAAGTATGTTCTTGTTTTGCAGGTTTGTGGGGAATGGAGGAAGAGAAAACAGTGGAACACGCATAAGTGGGTTGCTGCTTGGTGTGGAACTATGGATGTGTGTAGTGAGTTTGCGGGTTTGGCCATAGGCAACATAGAAGGATACCAAAAAAATTATACCCGTGGAAGAACTAGAATTTTCTTTCGTCTGTCTTGTGTTCTACAGTAATGCTACTGGCGAGGAGCCATGAGCCAGTTTGACACTATAGTGAACTCGGATTCGCCTCAAGGTGATGTTTATAAGTCTATTGTTGATAGCTATCTGGAGCCCAAATTCAAATGTGCTAGCATTGGGATTTCGCTAAGTAATCATAACTAGAATTTCATAGCAGTTTGTGCTCAGAAGTATGTTTTTTAATGTTTGGTAGTTGAGGGTTGAATTTGCAACAAAAGTAGGGTCTGGACTAATTATACTAGAAAATGATTCGAAGAACATAATGTTGGTGGTTGTAAGCACATATAAAGCCTTTCAGTTGACGTAATTGTGGTTCTAGGTTATATACATATATTTTGGCTTAGTTGGTTCATATGAGCAGTTGTATGCATGTCAATGAAAGCTAATGTTTGTACCGTTATTTTTTCTGAATATTTCTTCTTGGTTGATGTATTTTTAGTCATTTTCTGGTTGGATATGACTAACATTTAGGAGAAATAATATGATTCATCTTTCATTGTTCTTGTTGAAGACAATGAGAGTGAAATTGAATATCCTTTCACTATATTTTATTCATTTTCCTAGCAAATCAAGATGTTCATGTAAGTACAAGTTGAAGACGATCAAAGTACGTGTGTTGCATTATGTCAATTTCAAGGTTATTAGTGGAAAATGTGCAAAGTCATAAAAGATTTAAACAATGCTTGCTATGCAAAATAGAAACATGACCCCCCAAAAAGTAATATTAAGCGAATGATATAAGTATCAAAACTAGAAAGGACTGGATGGGGAGAGATTGGATTGGACCTGAGTCCATAAGATACAACTCTAACTCTAACTTTCTCTTACACAGTAATGCTATAAATAAATTTCTCGTGCAAAGCACGTGCACTTTTGCTAGTAAAAAAAAAAAGGGAAGAAAAACAATTCTTCAAAACACATAGTTATTAACAACCCTGTGAACACCCCACGAAGTTATGTCCACGAAAATCGATTTGATTTGAAAAACGGTTTTCATTGATTGAATGGAGTCGCCACCCAAGTTTGAGGATCGTACCCGAAAAACCAATTGAAAATGACTCTTTTGCCCTTGATATGGAAAATGTTTTACTGGTCTCGCCAAAATAAGATTTCTCGGGTCCGAGAGCTAGGTTACGCAAGAGGAAGGAATTTAAAGCACCCCTCGCGCCTGGTAAAACCACCGGTCTCTACTCAATGCACAAGGGATTTTAAAAAATATTGTTTGGATGGACTTTAATTACAAATACAGTGAGAGCACGTTAATGCATTTAAAATGTCAATATGATGTATGTGAATACATGTGCTAAGTGTCATGTGTGGTAAATAACCATGCATAAAACCATGAACTATGCTAAAACACACTTAAACCATGCTAATAGACCCCAACACACACCCACGGACTCGATACAAATCACACCTGGATTAGGCAAATCCAGGCGCCTGGATTGAGTCCAGGCGCCTAGAAAGAACCAATCCAGGCACCTGGATTGCCTCCCAGATAGAAACCTCAGAACCTCATTTTTCACAGTTTGCACCAAATGAGAAACCTTTAGCCCATTCACACATACTCTAAATGATGTTTGGAAATGCAGTAGCAGACATGAACCTCAAACTCAACTCAAACACATGATATGAATTTAAAAGAGGCTTGATTTTTAGATGATTTTTGAAAATATACACAACAAATGCTAATGAAGAACTTCCATTTTTGTGAAATTTGAAACCTTTCCAAACTCTTAACTAGTATGAAGAACTAGTAAGAGCTTGGATGGTATCCCCTCAGGGCCTTTTGAGCACAATGGTAGAAAAACTACCTTGAAAAGCTTGAATAATGGACTTGAAATGGGTTTTTGAGTGGGTTTTATGGAAGTGTAGCTGCTAGTCTTGAGTGAACAAAGGTACTTAGGGCAGAATATAAGTTGATTGTTTGGTTTTAGTTGAGCTTGATGATGGATGGTTGAAATGTGAGAGTTTTTGATGATCAAAGGGTGGATTTTTGGGCTAAAAAATGAGGAAAACAGAGGAGATGAACTGGAAATGTGGATTCTGGAAATATTCCAGCAGAGTAACAGTAAGATAGAGGTGGGGAGTTGATCATCTTGAAATGGAGTGGGAGGGGGGTATATATAGAGAAAGAATGAGAGAGTTTTGGGTGAGTTTTAGAGGGAAATGGCAATTTGAACTCAAATTGTGGAGGGATAATCTGTTGGAGGGAGATTTGAGTACAGAAAAATGTGGGACAATGTAGGAGGGAGTCCATGGTTTCAATCAAAATCAGCTGCAGATTGCCCACTGGAAGTGATTCCAGGCGCCTGGAATTGGGGAATCCAGGCGCCTGGATTGAGTCCGGGCGCCTGGATTAGGGTAATCCAGGCGCCTGGACTGGGGGACTGCACAACAATCCAAACTTCGCGGGGCTAGTTTGGGTGCTACCGAACTCCGTTTTGTGCATGGTTTGAAGCGTTGGAAAGCTTGAAAGGTCTACTTTCTAACCCAAGTGGTTTGAACCCAAGATGATTTGTACATCAAAATATGTTACCATTTTACCCTAAGAAGGTCAAAAAAATAAATCGTTTCGGTAAAATGGGCATATCTCGCTCGTTTCAAAATGGATTGGGATGTATTATATATACCAAAAAAGAGGGTTTTTGATGTACTAGAAGGTGGTGCAAGATTGGGTTTATTTTGGAGAGGTTTTGGTGGGGTTTCCAAGTTCACAATCAAGCCTCGCGTGCTCTTATCAGGCATTTTCATCATCGGGGATGCTTGATAAGTTTTTCGGGTAAAAATCGGGGTGTCTACAGTTGCCCCTCTTGGATGGAACTCTGCATCATTGCTTGATGCGAGTTACATCTAAGATTGAGACATCCCGATTCCTTCCTTGATCCTTTCTCAAGCTACAAAGGAAAACATTAAAATCACGGTCGCGCCACTCAGGCTTCCTACGTACCCCATTGTAGGGATCAGACCAGCGTAGTTCTTGGGGGCAAAGGAATAGATTGATGATTCACTTGACAATGAACGATGAATGATGATGCACACAATAAATGATTGATGATTGATGGGTAATGTGTCACACCCTACTCTGACAAGATATAACTTGCTCAAAGTGACAGGACACCTGTCACCACCTGTACGCCTTTCCGGCCTCTCACAAAATTAAATACTCAAAAATAAACTACAGCTCGCAAGCAGAACCAAATACAAATATATACAGGCGTTCACACCTCCTCAACAATTGTACAGTCAACAATATTAGACTTGTACTGAACCACACCAATCACTCAAATATATTGTCATTCTACAACACCCTCTAAACCACATAAATACAAAAACATCAACCTCTATGAACACCTGTCTGACACTCTGGCACTGTAGTGGACCGACGTCTAGCTCAACTGAAAAATCTGCAACCAAAAAGGTTACAGGAGAATGTACCTTAGCAACATAATAAATGGAAATGATAAGTATTTAGATGGATCGAAGCATAAACAACACATCAACACATTTGCTTAAACAATTTAGATGGATCACAGTTTTAAACATCACACCCCTACACTTTTATCTCAAAATCACAGCCCACCATATTCTTTTTCTAAAAATGCAGCCCACCGGCTCATCTCAAAACATGGCCCACCGGCCCATCTAAAAAACACGGCCTATCGGCTCATCTAAAAAAAACACGGCCCACCGGCCCATTTCATCAACACACCTCTGTAAGTTTTGCAAAATATTTCACATTTTCTTTCACAATATAAAATAATATCCTATCATTTTACCCAATGTGCCAACGAGTCGCCAACCTCACGACCGGGAGTTATGACGGTACCGTTACCTCGCTCACAGGCTCACATATAGTGGCGGTGACGAGGGCCATTCTTTATCACCAATGGTAGGTGCAACCCACAGGGTAAGCAAAGCTCACCGACAAGCCTCACAAATTGCTTGCCATCTCACACAAATATTGGCACAGCCCACGCTGCAAGATGCCAACCTTGCAACTTTTTGGCTCCACAAAGGTAAGCAAAAGCTTACTGGCAAACCTCACAATTGTTTGCCGCTCACACAGACATTGGCACAAGAGGCATAAAAATTATCTTTCCACTCACCAAAAATCATTTGATCCATCACTGAAATCATTTAATCCATCCAAACATAATACTTCTAACATATACAAAAATCATAAGGAGAGTTTTCAAAAACAGCAATAATCACACAACACATTTGAAAACATCACATAAACACTACACATTTCTATTTATTATAGAGGCTGTACATTCTCACCTGTCACAACAGGACCAACTCCGCCATAGACTTAACCTCTATGCACCGAAGGCGTAATCACAACCATCCTTACGATAACATCACCTATAATGCCAATTATACAGTACCCATAAGGCTCACTACCAAAATTCATGCCCAAATGCAAATGAAATACATAAAAATGCATCCTACGACTCAACAGTGCTTCGCTCTATGAATTTTCAGAATTAATCTACTTATCCGATTCCCATGAAAATTTTACCACAAACTCCAGACTCATACTTCATCATCATATCCAAAATTCAAAATTTTTTAAGCTCTGTAACAATTTTTAAACAACCTCCAAACAGACCCATAACCTGCTGCAAATTCCCCAAAACAGAATCTTCCCCAACTTCAAATTAAAAACTGCTATTCTCTGGAAATAATTAAGGCACAACCCATACATCATTTCGAAGGTATACAAGTCTAGTTTCAGAATCAGAAAACGGTGTACCAATTGGATACCCGAGCTAAGAGTTATAACCATTTTCCCAGGACATGTCAGTGATGTCTGCCCAAACACACACCTGACCACAGTCCGCTCAAACATTTTTCATATTTTCTGTACTTCTCATAAAATCACGAAAATTTAACACAAGGTCTGGAACTCATATGGGTACCTACAATTAATTTTCCAGAAAATCAAGAACTTAGAAACCCCATCTAAAAATTCGGTCAAAGCCATGGCAGATTTGATTTCCTCAAAATCAGTCAGTGAAATCCCCACCTTTCTTCCACGAATTTTTGTAAAAACAAACCCCAAACCACTCATATGAGATACAAAATACTCGATCAATTTGTAAATAAACAACATAACCCAAGTATTTTGGAAATTAAACTCCAATCCGTACCTTAATTTGGGTTTCCCCCAATTTTTCGGTCCATCCTCCTCCTCCTTCCTCTGTTTTCTTCTTCTCTTCCTTCTTCTCTTCTTCCTCTGCCCACTTCTCCCTTTCTCTCCCTCTCTCTCCCTTCTCTGATTACTCCCTTCCCCAAAAGAAATGAAAGAAGAAAAAAAACAAAAAGGAAAGAAGAAAAGAGAAAAGAGAGAACGACTTTGGGGGTGGGGTGGGACCCACTCCCATATTAAGAAATTTTCCACTTCCAGCAAGGCGGCTGGAACTCCGCGACCGCGAAAACAAGCCCGGTTCCGACCGTGCAGTCCAGATACTACCTCAGAAAATTCTAAAAATTTTACCATGGCTCCAATAAATTATCTTGAGACTAACCGCGGTCTCGGTTTATCCAATAACATTTTCATAAGTACTCCAAAATGTGTATCAAATATTTTTGAAATAATCCGGGGTGTTACATAATGATTGATTGAATGATTGATTTAAAGAACGAGTGATGATTGATTAGATGCGCCAGCTAGGCGGCTTTTGAGTGATGATTGAATGATTGGATGCGCCAGCTAGGCGGCTTTTGAATGATGATTGAATGATTGGATGCGCCAACTAGGCGGCTAAAATGATTGCATGCACCAGCTTGAATGACATTATTGAAAATGTGACCATTTCTGGTCTTGAAATTAATTTTGAAGATGACCATTTTCTGGTCTTGAAATTAATTAAAAAAGTTGTCCCTCAGGACGATTGATTCAAAAGTTTGTCCCTCAGGACGATTGATTTAAAAGTTGTCCCTCAGGACGATTGATTGAAAACTGTCCCGCAGAACGATTGATTTTAAATTGTCTCGCAGGACGATTTGATTTAAAAAGTTTGTCCCTCAGGACGATTGATTTAAAACTGTCCCGCAGGATGATTTGATTTAAAAAGTTTGTCCCTCAAGACGATTGATTTAAGAGGTTTGGTCCCTGAGGACGATTGATTTAAAACTGTCCCGTAGGACGATTTGATTAAAAAAGTTTATCCCTCAGGACGATTGATTTAAAAGATTTGGTCCCTGAGGACGATTGATTTAAAAGATTTGGTCCTTGAGGACGATTGATTTAAAGACTGTCCCGGAAGACGATTGCATGTGACTCGTGCATCGACACTCAATGACAACAACGACAACATTCCTTCTTAAAAAAGTAGGAGGCTCAATGGGGTGGCTCTTTTGCTTTACTGTCTTTCCCTTTTGGCCAAGGTTTTGGGTTTGAGCTTGGCAAGACTTGGGTTTTGGATTGGTATTAGAATTTTAGGCTCCTATGCTCCAGTCATGGATTTGGGTGTGTGCTTCCCCCCAGAAATGGCATTAGGTTGACATGCCCCAATTTCGGGTTGACGTGCCTCCACAGATGATGAACCTCAATTCTGATTTTCCTTCTCGGCTCTGCTGTTGGTTTTGGCAATCAATCGATCATGTACCCAAACACGGGTTCTTTCATGCATTGAGATTGTTTCCACGAGTCAAGGATAGACAAGACTAAGGTGACATGGTTGACCAAAAAGGTGGATTTTTACAAGGCTAAGGAATTTGACCGGCCTTTTGACAAGAGGGTGGACATCGATAAGACTGACAAGGCCAAGAAATTTGATTGGCCTTTTTGACAAGGGGATGGACTTCGATAAGACGGCAAGGCCAAGGAATTTGATTGGCCTTTTGTCAAGAGAGTGGACTTCGATAAGATTGATAAGGCCAAAGAATTTGATTGGCCTTTTAGATAAGAAGGGCGGACTTTGACAGACAAGGCTTGAGGAATTTGATTGACCATGTTGACCTGACGGATAGGAGCAAGAATGTGTTGACTCGAAAGATACGGAAGACTATGTTGACTCGAAGTTCTGAAAGATGGCAGACATGCCTCACCATTGATGTTGAAATTGTCACGATAAAATTGGATTTTGATTTTTGTGATTGTTCAAGTGATGTTCATTCAAATCTACTATTTTATCAAAACACAAGATTTCTTATCATGAACCTATGCCCCAGATTTCTGATGATGCTTCATTGATTTTTCTTCGAAATGCCCCAGTTTAGAGGGCTGCTAATGAAGACCTATTGATATGCCCCAGTTTGGATTTTTGCTTTGCATGACGTCAGCGTTTGCACAATGCTTTGACTTTTGATTTTCAAGGGAGATTAGACTGTTCCCTTTGTGACTTGAATTCCCATATCAAGTTGCACTTTCCAATCTGAAAGGACTTTTATCTAGGTTATCACGGGGCCAAGGTTACGGGCTTAACAAAGGAAGGATAATAGGCTCAAAAATCTCATTTTTCCTCCAGGTTGTTTGAGCTAACAGCTATCTTGGGCTTCATTCATGCCCTTTTTGCTTTTTGATGGACATTTCTTCTTTTGTGCCTGTTTTTGATTGGCGCTTTCTTTTTATTTGATTTTACTGATTATTTCTTCGGTGCTCCTCATCTTGTTGTACCCATGTATTTGACATTTTCACAAGCCTATGAGTTTGGCACTTTTCATTCTTGTGATGCTTTGAATTTTGCACTTGGTACTTTCATAACACCCCGCGGAGTTATGTCCACGAAAATCGATTTGATTTGAAAAACTGATTTTGATTGATTGAATGGAGTCGTCACCCAAGTTTGAGGATCGTACCCGAGAAACCAATTGAAAAATGACTCTTTTGCCCTTGATATGGAAAATGTTTTACTGGTCTCGCCAAAGTGAGATTTCTCGGGTCCGGGAGCTAGGTTACGCGAGGGGAAGGAATTTAAAGCACCCCTCGCGCCGGGTAAAACCACCGGTCTCTACTCAATGCACAAGGGATTTTAGAAAATATTGTTTTGATGGACTTTAATTACAAATACAGTGAGAGCACGTGAATGCATTTAAAATGTCAATATGATGTATGTGAATACATATGCTAAGTGTCATGTGTGGTAAATAACCATGCATAAAACCATGAACTATGCTAAAACACACTTAAACCATGCTAATAGACCCCAACACACACCCACAGACTCGATACAAATCACACCTGGATTTGGCAAATCCAGGCGTCCTGGACTGTCCAGGCGCCTGGAAAGAACCAATCCAGGCGTCTGGATTGCCTCCCAGACAGAAACCTCAGAACCTCATTTTTCACAGTTTGCACCAAATGAGAAACCTTTAGCCCATTCACACATACTCTAAATGATGTTTGGAAATGCAGTAGCAGACATGAACCTCAAACTCAACTCAAACACATGATATGAACTTAAAAGAGGCTTGATTTTTAGATGATTTTTGAAAATATACACAACAAATGCTAATGAAGAACTTCCATTTTTGTGAAATTTGAAACCTTTCCAAACTCTTAACTAGTATGAAGAACTAGTAAGAGCTTGGATGGTATCCCCTCAGGACCTTTTGAGCACAATGGTAGAAAAACTACCTTGAAAAGCTTGAATAATGGACTTGAAATGGGTTTTTGAGTGGGTTTTATGGAAGTGTAGCTGCTGGTCTTGAGTGAACAAAGGTACTAAGGGCATAATATAAGTTGATTGTTTTGGTTTTGGTTGAGCTTGATGATGGATGGTTGAAATGTGAGAGTTTTTGATGATTAAAGGGTGGATTTTTTTGGGCTAAAAAATGAGGAAAACAGAGGAGATGAACTGGAAATGTGGATTCTGGAAATATTCCAGCAGAGTAACAGTAAGAGAGAGGTGGGGAGTTGATCATCTTGAAATGGAGTGGGAGGGGGGTATATATAGAGAAAGAATGAGAGAGTTTTGGGTGAGTTTTAGAGGGAAATGGCAATTTGAACTCAAATTGTGGAGGGATAATCTGTTGGAGGGAGATTTGAGTATAGAAAAACGTGGGACAATGTAGGGGGGAGTCCATGGTTTCAATCAAAACCAGCTGTAGATTGCCCACTGGAAGTGATTCCAGGCGCCTCGAATTGAGGAATCCAGGCGCTTGGATTGAGTCCGGGCGCCTGGATTAGGGTAATCCAGGCGCTTGGACTGGGGGACTACACAACAATCCAAACTTCGCGGGGCCATTCCGGGTGCTACCGAACTCCGTTTTGTGCATGGTTTGAAGCGTTGGAAAGCTTGAAAGGTCTACTTTCTAACCCAAGTGGTTTGAACCCAAGATGATTTGTACATCAAAATATGTGACCATTTTACCCTCAGAAGGTCGGGAAAATGAATCGTTTCGGTAAAACGGGCATATCTCCCTCGTTTCAAAATGGATTGGGACGTATTATATATCAAAAAAGAGAGTTTTTGATGTACTAGAAGGTGGTGCAAGATTGAGTTTATTTTAGAGAGGTTTTGGTGGGGTTTCCAAGTTCACAATCAAGCCTCGCGTGCTCTTATCGGGCATTTTCATCATCGGAGATGCTTGATAAGTTTCTCGGGTCAAAATCAGGGTGTCTACAAACCCAAAATGGACTCTACTTTTATTTGGGGACGGAGGGAGTGAAACAAATGGGCAATGATTTTCAATTGCGCAATTTTGATCCTCAACGTTTGGAATTTGAGTCGTTTTGGTCCCTACCTTGCGCCGTTACCCGTCTCCCTCAAATTGAGGGGTAGAAGGGGTATTTCACAACCCAACATCTTCTCCATCCCAAAACCAGACAAATTGATCAAAAAAGAAAAAAGAGAAAAAAAAGGCGGTGGGTAGTCGAACTGCAAAGACAAATCGATCAAACCAGACAAATCAAACAAAACTAGACAAATTTCACAAGGGCATAAGGGGTATGCTAAGCCGACTCGGGCAGGCGGAAAACGGATCAGAGCTGTAGAGTGAAGTCAGCGGAATTGCTACCGCCGCTGGCGATTATACTCTCCATCCATTTGTTAAAGTCGAACTCGCTGCCAGATCCGCCACCGCTGACGAAATCGGAGAACCCAAAAGTGGCGGTGGCGGACTACTGCTGGTGGTGGTGGTCGAAGGTGGGGAAATGAAACCCGGCTGGGTTACCGGTATCAGCTGCTCCGTCGTGAAACGGGTTGTGTGAAACTCTAATCGTGACTAATTAGAGGTTTTTCTTATCTGGGTTTTAGGAGTTTGACTCGTTAATCCTGTTTGTATGTGTTATTGTATTGAATAATTAGTTTGTGTTACCATATTTCTTTCTTTGATTGCTTCTGGTTTTGGGTTATTCTGATGAGGATTTTTTAATGCTATCCGCTGATTGTGGGACTATTTTTTTTTCATTCTAAAACTGTGTCTTAATTTGTGGTCGAATTTGGGTAGTTTGGTCAATTTTTCTGTTCTTCCCTTGGGCTTCGATATGTAACTGGTTTTTTGGTTCTAAAACCCTGTATTGATTTTTCCAAATACGTGCACTTGTGTCTCGACATAGAGCTTTTAGATCTGTTATGTAGGAATACGAAATGGTGAACCGAAATCGAAGTAATAAAATTAGAAGTTACAAGATTTAGGTGGTTTGGTTCGAGTCTAGGTCCAGGAACAAAGAACAGCCATTTTATTTCACAGTTCATGGGTTCAATTAAGAAGAAGAAGAAGAAGAAGAAGAAAGAGAAAGGAAAAAGCTAGTGAGAGCTGTGAAATACCCCTTCTACCCCTCAATTTGACGGAGATAGGTAACAGCATGAGGAGTAGGGACCAAAACGACTCAAATTCCAAACATTGGGGACCAAAATTGCGCAATTGAAAAATTGGGGACCCAAATGACACCTCTCGCATACTTCGGGAACCAAAAATGTCAATCAGTCTTAAACGGTGTCACCTCCGCGTCTGAATCCTGGTTTTGCCACTGTGCTGCTATTAAGGGAAAGTACTGTACTTTATTTAATGCAAATGATGTGGGGGTATTGTGGCAAGACGAGGATCTTGTTGGTGCAGCGAAAGTTAAGGATGGATTAGCCCAAGATTTTCTAGTAAAAACTTATGAACCGAGATATATTTTGGGTAGTGCTAATGCCAAAACACTTTTTGATTGTGCCAAAACTCAAGTGCATGAATGCCTTGTACTCATGTGTAAAGTACAAACTTTTTATGCATTAGAGTTTTGGCACAATCAAAAAGGGTTTTGGCATTATCACTACCTTATATTTTTCTGCTGGACAGAGAAGTATTTTCTGGAATTTTATTCTTGGGGGACTTGTCCTACAAAAGATTACATTGTGCCTTCTATTTGTAGTTGATACAAAGAACTAGCAGATGACCTTCCAACTTCTGAAGAAGACCAACTCTTGTACTCAAACGAATTCTAGACCAGTCTACAAACTAATATGTGGAAAGACTCTTCAACCTTCTATAAAATTACACAAAAATGTTAGGTACACACAATTTGATACCCACAATTTACCTAAACACACACACAAGTGTGTGGGCTCCACACACACATTGTGTGTGTGTTTGGGTAAATTGTGGGTACCAAATTGTGTGTATGTAGTGTTGCTAAAAATTACAAGTCAACTTCCATAGATCTTGGAAACTGCTGGGTAATTCCTTTAACCATATGCTCAGCTTTGAAAGTCTGGTTGACTAATCGACACATATCGGCTGATGTTTTCACACTACATTCAAACTTTACTGTTCTCCCTATCACTCTCCCAAGACGTATAAATTTATCAAACTCATGAACACATGAACAAGACATTTGTGGCATTTACCCCAAAAAAAAGACATTTGTGGAGTAGTTTTTATTCGCCAAAATGCATTTCCTGCGCAGTACCTGCACAATAACTGCAAAACCCATGTTTTTCGTGTCCATACTACTGGCCTCTTTGCTTGTAATGCTCTCCCAAGTCTCTGTGGTTGAAGCTGATAATATAATCACAAACATTGGAGGAATCCTCAATGATAATTCTCGTGTAGGCAAAGAACAGAAGACAGCCATGGACATAGCTGTTCACAACTTCAACCAGAAGTCAACTATGCATAACCTAGCTCTCCATTTCCATAAACTAGATGGGGACCTCCTACAAGCTGCTTATGCTGGTCAGTATTCTTTTTCTTTCTCGCTTTCTTGATATTCAGTCTGTGTTCCATAATTGTATCATCGTATGTCTATATAATGACTCGAATTAATTGTCTTCATGGCTCCATGCCATCAATTACAAACACATATATGTGTCATCATACTTTAATCGTGTTTTCAATGAATATTATTGGGGATTTTCTTTTCTTTCCTTGACTAAGGCAGTAGGAAACCTCAATATGATAAAATCCCATTTCAGTGACTTGAAATTTTGCATCTTAAAGCTTTCTTTTTTTTAAATATGCACGTAGTTTGTTAGTGTTATTTGGTATAAATATTGTTTTATTATATATTAATTATGTTAACGTATCTTGCGATATGCGATACGTATCCTGATACGATTTATAAAACATGAAAAACGATAAACGATACGTATCCCGATTTGAAAAACGGCTGCCTAGCGGCCTAGGCGGGGACTAGGCACCGACTAGTCGGCTCCTAATCTAGGTGTTGAACCACCACCTAGCGCCATGGCGGCCGACTTTTGGATCTCTGTGCAAAATAGTAGCAGTTCTCAAAGAATGTTTGGTATAGTTGTGCAAAACGAAAAGAAAGGGTTGCTATCTCCCGTGTAATTAAGTGAGCCAAGAAAAGGGAAAAACAAGTTTTCTCACTGTCATGTTTGGATGAGTTAGAAAGGAAAGCCTGAGATCTAGGGATCATGTGATATTTTATTTCCTGATTTGTATTTTGAAGGTCAATTTTGTTTTTATAGGATGCATACCCACTTGAATTCGTTTCTCACCAATTCTTACCATTTCTGGTGAAATTTCCCTTTCTCACCTCATTTGCAATCCAAACATGGGGAAAAAATGTTTATTCTCTCTGTTAGCTTAACTTTTTTGGCAAATCACCCATACCAAACAAGCTGCCGGCTATCTCTGTTAGTCAGATATCCCATTTATAATGTGAAACATGAATCCATGACTGGACAGGTAATTTGTAATTACATGCAGATAAACAGAGAATGGATCACGAGTTTGAGTTTATTTGGTTATATATTAGATATGTGCAGACTACATGTGGAAAAGCTAGACATCAAAGCTTTGTATCTTGTTGATTTCATCTTTGTAGATTGAAGATTGAAAATCCATTCCCCCAAAAATTAGTAACGACCCTTCCACCATTGACATAATTTATTTTCAACATTAGGTTTAATGTAATTTTGAAGGCAAGATTAAATGTACAGCTACATCACAATCCAAATGTCAAAGGATTTATCTTGAATCGTTTGTTAGGGAGGAGATTGTGGGTTTTGGATAGTCAAATGTGGGATGTCATTATGTTGAGGTAATTAAAAGATACGTTGTACATATAGTAGTTAGAGTATGTGTTTATCCATATCGGGGTTTTATCGGAATGAAAGGCAAGACTGATATTAAGTTGAAGTGACCATAGAAAATCCATTATAGGAGAAAGATAAGGCAAGCATGGAGTCTAAATTCTAATCAAGATGATGATGTTATTGCTCATAACAACTTTGTTCACATCTAAAGACGGTTCTGAATGTTTCGCAGCTGAAGAGCTAATTAACAAGAAAAATGTGCAAGTGATTATTGGCATGGAGACATGGTTAGAAGCAGCATTAGTTGCCAGCATCGGGAACCAAGCCCAAGTTCCAGTCATTTCACTAGCAGCTGGAGGTATCAAAACACGTCAATGGCCTTTCTTGATTCAAATGGCTAATGACGTTTCAAAACAAATGGACTGTATTGCAGCTATTGTTAAGTCCAATTGGAGAAGAGTAGTTGTTGTCTATGAAGAAGATATGTATTTCGGTGTGTCGGCGATGCTACCCCTGTTATCTGAGGCACTCCAAAAAGTTGGCTTCGAACATTGTGCATCATTTAGTCATTGCACGATTTTCTTCTCTATCGAATCCCAAACAATTTGTTCATGAGGAACTGATGAAATTGAAAAACACACAACCTACTGCTTTCATTGTTCTTCACTCATCAGCACCTCTGTGTATTGTTTTGTTCAGTGAAGCAAAGAGGATGGATTTCATAGGAAAAGACTCGGTTTGGGTACTTACAGACTCTGTTGCAAACTTACTTGATTCTGCTAATAGTTCATTTTTCTCTTCAATGGAAGGTGTTCTGGGAATCAGGGCAGAATATTCTGAAAACAGTAAGCCTTTTCTAAAATTTTATGAGCAGTTTAGGAAAAGATTCCTTTTGGAATATCCTGAAGAAGAAAACTACAACCCTGGGATTCATGCTCTCAGAGCATATGATGGCATTACAGCCATTACTGCTGCCTCGGACCGATTGAATCATAAAACTAGCACGTCGGAGAGTTTACTAGACAGTCTATTATTAGGCAGTTTCACTGGTTTGAGTGGTGAAATTCACTTTGAAGATGGAAGACTATCTTATCAACCTATATACCGGGTCATTAGTGTCTTCAATATGACATACCATAAGTTGGGATATTGGTCCCAGGAGTTTGGGTTCTCGAAGAACCTTGATGCTGAGAATGGAAAAAATGACTCCAGTGAAAAAGGCAATGATTTTTTGAGACTGGTGGATGGTTTAATAAAGTGGTCAGGGGACTCGAAGCGGGTTCCTAAAGGATGGACAAGGCCTAGCTTGCAAGATCCACTCATAATTGGAGTTCCTGGTAATGCCCCTTCTGAGAACCTTGTGAAGATTACGTCAATCGAGAATTCACATCAGAAGATATACTCCGGTTTCTGCATTCGTGTTTTTGAGGAGGTGAAAAGGATTTTGGAATATGATCTACCTAGTAAATATGTAGAGTTCAACGGCACTTACGACAACTTAGTTGCTAATGTTGCAAACAAGGTAATAAATCAGTCTCCAACATTCTTTTTCTTTGTACCTTAGGTCAAATGGTATGCTACAGAACATACAAACAGGCTTCACACATAATAATTATTTGACTTATACTTGTTTTCTTGTGGGTCCAAATTTTTGGAAAACCTGAGCTATCTACCCAGGCTTCACACAATGCTTTATCTACATATTTTTTCACATAGTTTTTAACTTGAATTATTTACTTGTGGTCGAAATTCGTGGAAGACCTTTGGAGCTGCTGTTGGCGACATAACAATGCTAGCTAAACGGTGGAGTGGCGTCGAATTCACAGAACCATTCACTGTGTCAGGCTTGTTAATGGTAGTCCCTGTGAAGCATGCTCAGAAGGCATGGATATTTCTGAAGCCTTTCACCGTGGGAATGTGGTTAGCAACTGGGGCTGTTTTGATCTATACAATGTTTGTAGTTTGGTTTGTGGAACATCGGTCCAATCCAGAATTCGGTGGCCCATGGAAGGATCAGCTAGGGAATGTTCTATGGTTCACCTTCTCTTCACTTTTCCTTGCTCACAGTAAGTATATCTAAAGTTAAAGCAAATGCGCTAATAATCACGTCTTGCTTTCATAGTTGGGTCTAAGAACCAAACCTAACTGTACAACATTCAAACTGCTGTATAAGGTTTGAAGTACGATAGTATGTACGAGCTCATTGTCAAACAAGTAAATTCCCCCACAAAGCTGGGTATAAATGAGCTAAGGGCAAATAATGAGGCACCATTTGTTCTGCATTTTGAGGAATATAAGCTAATCTATATTCTCGGTGCCCTACTGTAGCTTCGTAAGAGTTGAGATTCTTACTGTTGTGGGATATGCTATAGGATAACGGATGCATACACTAAACATCTAACAACAGTAAAAGCATGAATTATTGTTTATGCACTCGCTGTTATCATACAGGGGAGAAGATTCAAAGCAACTACACTCGGGTTGTAGTTGTGGCGTGGCTTTTTGTGGCATTGATCTTAACACAAAGCTACACTGCCAGTCTCACTTCAATGCTCACAATCTCGCAACTCCAGCCAAGTGTTGAGTCCCTAAAAATGTCCAATGCCAAAGTCGGTTGTGATGCATATTTTTTGAGGACATACCTACAGGATGTGCTTCAATACAAACCAGAGAATGTCAAGCCCATGCACAATGAAAATGACTATTTGAGGTCATTCGAGAATGGCAGTATCTCAGCAGCATTTCTTGAGATTCCTTACGCCAAAGTTTTTGCCAACAAATATTGCAGGAGATACACTGTCTATGGATCTACCTATAGATTTGGAGGATTTGGCTTTGTGAGTATTAAATTCAACTAACTTTTTACACTCTTGTCACTGCATGAAACTTTGTGCTCTGAGGTAGTATACCAAAAACAAATGTTGCACATAAGTTTTAGATACGATCTTGAAGTGTACTTTGCCAATCCAAAGGAAAATAGAACGCAGGTTTTCATAAATGGGGTAACTAACGGAAATGTCCTCATGTATTCTGTGTAGGTATTTCAAAAAGGTTCTCCAATAGCAGCTGACGTTTCCAAAGCCATTCTACAACTAGCGGAAGATGGCACGCTACGAAGGTTGGAAGAAGAATGGTTTACTTCTTCCGCAAAGTGTCTCGACTCCCAAACTAACAAAAGCATTGATATCCTAGGCTTCCAAAGCTTCTGGGGACTATACCTCTTCTCCATTGGCACCTCTTCCATTTGTTTTATGCTATTCTTGGCTAAGTTACTGAAGAACTACTGGTGCGATCACAAATCAGGTGATATCCATGAAGGTGCTGAAAGTATTTGGAACAAGACGGTCAGACTTGGACAATACTTGTATAATGCAGAGACTGGAAATCCAAGGAGAGCTCCAACCTCTGGTCGGGCAACACCCAAGATCAAAAAAGCGATTAGATTGTCAAAATTTAAGAAAAGGAAGAATAAGGAGAACCATTTCTTACTCATATTGGATGCAGAACAGTAGCTGTGGCATACTTGGAGTTTCTAGACACAATGCTATCCGATAAGCAATTCTGCCTTCTGGCTAGATGTATCAGGATTGGTCCGGAAGACCCAAGGGTGATTGTAAATGACCCAACAATCGTTACTCACGCAAAAATTTGGTGTTATTAAATTCCCAATCACCAGATAGAATTAAGCAAATAGGAAAGCAAAGAGTAGCACCAGAAGAAAATGAGGATTGATACATCCACAACGTCTTTTTTTTTTTTTTTTTCAAGCTAACATTGAAAAAGTATTATATTCAACAAAAAAAAAAAAAGGATTGGTACCAATAAGCCAGTGGAGGAATTAAGGATTTTTGGGTAATTGAGAAATGAGAAATGGAAACGATGCACAGAATCATCATATGATTCTTGCTGTATAGTTTCAATAGACAATAATGGTGCTAAATCTGACGATCCGAGGGGGAGGGCGAGAGGATAAAATTAGAGTGAATATTTCTTATATCCCTTCAACTTTGATGCAAATTCCACTTCAGTACTTCTTGTTTCAATTTGAACAATTACCACCAAGCATTTTAGATTGCTTTTCAATGTGGTCCACCCGCGGCCCTCCATTCAAATTTTGGACAAGGAATAGTCATGTGCTGTCTACGTGACAACTTTGCAAGGGTATATTAGCCATTCTGGTCCACGTGAAATTCTCGCCAAAGTCGAAGGGATATAATAGAAATTTACCTATAAAATTACTACTTCCTTCGCCCCTTCTCTATTTAGGTATCCCGGCCAGCATACAAGCCTCCGTCCATTGTTAAGTGTTTAACTTCATAAATCCAATGTCATAATTGCCCTTTACGGAGACATCTTCAATGCACATTTTATGTGATTATTTAGAGTCTACTCAGGATATAATGAGAAATGTACCAATTTTTACTTCACTTATTTTTTTGAAATGGACACATCAAAGGACTCCTAAAATGGAATACTCGAAATAAAAAATGCTAAGCAGGACATTGAAAAGGAGAAGCGATCACCTCCTCTCTGTATCCTTCAATACCTTCATTTTGTGGCTCAACTTGTCCCTATGATTATGGCTCAACGAGCCCCTTGCAAGTATGATTCAAATTGTTCATCTTGTAAAATTAACAAAACAGCATATCCTTAAATTGTCTCTACATTTTCTTACTATACAAAGATATAACACCGGGTGATGAAATCACGATCCTTTCCATGATGGTGTACATTATCACACGTGGCGGATCAGTTAATGGTTAGATCAAGTACAATGGTGATGGGTGCAAAGCCATTTTTGCATTTTTTAAAATTGTTTTAACAAAGTTTCACCCATTATTTTTCGAATTACTTGTACTATTTAAACCACTATTTCAAATGTTAATTTTATTTTTTCGAATTACTATTTTAAAACTAGTATTTAGTCCAATATAAGTTCCCCCCAACATGCGCTCGATATATTGGTTAGAGGTGCTTGTGATGGCTAAGATATTTTCTCCATGAAGGTAAGATATATGTGCTTAGAGGTCCACTTGAAGTTATTTCACCTTAATTTGCTGGTAATGTCTTTTCCTCTAACAAAAGCTCCCGAATATCCGGATTCGATCCGAATTTTTCACATGTATTGAATTTTAACAGATAAAGCCCCAAAAAACTGGAAAAAAAAATTAAAAAAATACAAAAAAATCCAAAACAAGAGAGAGTGAGATTACGAAGGTTTCGACTTTCGATCTTGTGAGCGGATAAGAGATCTGTCATGCCATTTTAGTGAGACTACTCCATTATTGTGTGCATCTGGTAATTTGGTTCTGAAAGTAATCATCTCAGGATAATTATGGTTAACAATAGAGTTCTGTTCTGTCATCATCCGATAGGATGATAGGTAAAGACTCCTCCATTTTCGTGATCGGATCCGAAATATTCGTCTGCATTCACTGCAACTGTAGACCCCATTTTTTGGGCTTGTTCTTCCTTTGCCTCCATTTTAGTGAGAGAAGATAGTTAATTGTAAAGAAATCAATGTAGAAGATGGATGGATTTCGCTAGTTTAATTCCCGCATCACACACTCGGAATTGTCGAATGAAGTATTCAAGTTCAGGTATACTTCAGGTTTTTGTTGGACTTGAAATTATGCAAAGGCAAAACAAGTCCTAAAGGGGTGAATAGGACTAACAACTAAAAAATTAATCACGTCTAGTCCAAGACAATCACCCAAGTTCCATGACTATTCAAGCAATTCAACAACTCCAATGTAAGAAAAACAAAGTAAAGAGACAAGACACACAATATACGTTGAAACTACTGCTAATACGCTAAGCATAAAACTACCTTACTTATATTTCATAATTCAAAAGGTACAAGAAATTGAAAGACAAGGAATTTTACCCACAAACAACTTGTTTTTTCTTGGCTCCAATTCTTGAACTAGAACCCCGTGCTCCTTCTTGAATTCATGAATCCGTGAGAATCACCATCTCGATCTCCGCATCTTCATGGCTCCGGATCATCCGGCCAAGTAATTAGAAGGCACCCAAACATGATGAATAAAAAAGATTTGATTTTTATGAAGATTTTTTAAAAAATAAAATCATCCTAGAGTGGATCTATGGAGAGAGGAAAACTCTAGATTGAAGAAAGATGAGAAGAGCAAGCTCAAATTATCAAGAACATCAAGTTCCACAAAGAGAGAAGGGATGAGACTTTCTCTCTCTAAAAAGCGGTTAATTTTTCAATGAAGTGTGTGCCCTAAAATGAGAGAGAAAGAGCTTATATAGTGCACAAATTCGGATCCCACATGTAAGCCTCTCAAAACATGATACATGTCATTAAAAAGTGCTACCAGACGCGTGTAAACGTTTGTGAACTCAACAGTAACTAAAAGGACATGGGCTATCAGACGCTTACAAACGCCAAGTGCAAAGCAAGGGCTGTCAGACGCTTGTAAACGCAATGAGGGATTCAAAAGACTAGAATTCAAATGCCTTTGTCAAAATCATGATTTAGGAAGTGAATCAACGCACTTGACTAAGTAAAACTCATGAGACCTAAACCATGATGATCAAACCTAAATGCAAACATGACATGCATGCATGAGTATACCTTTCCGGATTAAGCTTTGAAACACTTGACAAGGCATTGGCTTGATCATGAAGCTTGTAATCTCTCGAATGGAGCATCTAGACTCAAGCCCTAAGCACTCTACGTCCCAAAACCCCATATGCAAATTACATACACCGAAAGGCTTGACATAACCCGGAAAACGCCAACAAAACAAATAGGACTGATATGTTTAATTTTTTAAAATAAATTCTTATAAGATTATATCAGAATTCGATCCGATAAGAGTTCGGATTATCAGATTCGGGTCCGATTTTTTCGGATTGGATCCGGATTAAATCTGGTCCATTGACAAGCCTAATTTCAGTCAACAATTCGAAAGGAAAAATAGGATAAATCGGATATTTGCACAATTTGATGTATCTCCTTTGTCTTCAATAAGAATGAATATAATTTTAGGGTCCATTTGTTTAATCGGATGCAAGGCCGGCCCAAAGATTTCCAAGATTCCAGACGAACTTGTAAAATAAGGACTTATGTTTTTTAAAATAAAAATTAACATCCAAAGAATAGTTCTTATCTTTTTCCGTAAGTTATGTCATTATTGTGATAAGAATGTTTTTCACTCAAAATAATTTTTCCACCAATAAAAAAGTTATTATTTGAAATCATGAAATTGACGCAAAATTTGAATACTATGGACGAAAGTGCTTTATTTTTTTTGTTCTCCTATAATCACTACACAACTTTTCTGGAAAACAAACAATATTGGAAGAAGTATATGTTCTTCTTTAAATAGATAAAGTTAACTCTGAAATGATTGCAACATAGAAAATATAATGGGTCTTTAATTAATGTTTAATTGTTGGTTTAAAACCAGTATCAAATATTTGACTTAAGTATATTGGTAATATTAAAAAATGTTGGTTTAAAAAAAATCATTGCTGAAAAACATGGTTTCAAAAATTGTTTCGGATCTACTTCTTACGTACGTGTAAAGTTCATAAAGAAGGATTAGGGTTCTACCTTTGTAGTTCAAAGAATTGGAGCCTCCTACACACCAAAGATCTTCAACCCTATGACCCAAGAGATTAATAGCCAAAAGGTTTGTGGGAACCCTAGATTTTTCCTCTCTCAACTTTTTTAGAGAAAAGTTGCCTACACCTTTTGTTGTGTCTTTTCCAAGAGAGAAAGAGATGAATATATAAAGGAGAATGACTTGGCCAATAATTCAACTTAAATTAAATTGAATATTATCTCTAATAATAGGGCTAGGGTTGAGACCCATGGGCTTCTTGAGCACTAGCTAAAATTGGGCTTACGCTCTCTCATCTCTATGAGTGGTGGCCCAATTAAACCACAATTAATTCTACTATATAATTATGGATGAGCTCTAGGCCTCGAGAATTAATATATTATAACCCGTTAACTGCTAATACCATAATATCGAACCCCTTTACTACGTAATGTCCATAAGCAGCAATTGGTCAAAACAAAATACTGACAAACCAAAGCTACGGTAATGCCCCATGTAGACCACTAGCCCAGTACCTTAATTTGATTCACAAGCAACACTACATGGCTCAAAATGCTTAAGCCCAATGTACTAGTAGTCTCTTACATGGTTTGTTATATGTCGAAGATCTCTCGTGTAAACAACCAATGTGGGACGAAACACCATCTACCCCCAAACCTGGGTTATTACAATCCTCCCCCCTTAGGGATGCAACGTCCTTGTTGCATAATCCCAGCAACCTCCCCTGGTGTCCGTGGGGTGTCCGTGGTGGCAGACCGCATCCCACCCACTACTTGGACCAGGGTAGGGCTCTGATGCCATTTGTAACGCCCCATGTAGACTACTAGCCCAGTACCTTAATTTGATCCACAAGCCATACCACATGGCTCAAAATTCTTAAGCCCAAGGTACTAGTAGACTCTTACATGGTTTTTTGTTATATGTCGAAGATCACTCATGTAAACAACCAATGTGGGACTAAACACCATCTACCCCAACAAACCATGTGGGCTACTACTAGTACCTTGGGCTTAAGCATTTTGGGTCATGTGGTGTGGCTTGTGGATCAAATTAAGGTACTGGGTTAGCGGTCTACATGGGGCGTTACACTTACTTATATTTTTATTCCGTTGAATACTAGTTCACTCACTTTTAGTTTAGAAAAATATTCTAATGAACTTTTCATTAAAATGACTAGTACTAAATTCCAAAGACTAATCCAGTGAACTAACTCAAGGGAACATTATACTCTATAATAAAATAGAGAGTGAATTCCATCTTGAAAATAATGTTCTCACAGTCCTAGCATAAATCACCGAGGTGTTGATCAAGTAAGACCTCACTCATTGGTGAATCAAAGTAACATATGATAGAAACTTGAGTTCATTAACTTTCTCAGAATTAAGGGTGAATTACAATTAGCAAATAAAATCTACACTAATATTGAAAGTCATTAAAATAGTGTGACTCTTACAGTGGTCCTTCAATGTATATCGAATACACCAACATATGAACTTGAAGTCTTTCACTTCAATGATTGAGATAGATCAGTCTATCTTATAGAAGTTAATCATGTTGCAATTGACCTAATAGATAGTCCTTTCTATTAGCAACTGTGAATAATTTAAATTATAAGCAATTATGATTTATCTCTCCTGTATGGAAATCACATTCACATACATAAATCATATTCAATATAATTTAGGACTTTAATATTCATCTCATGAATCAATAATATTCCTCTCATGAATTATATCCAACATATGAAATAAAACATTTTATAACAATAAAGTGAAGCTCTAATTATTAACCAAAAATAATAAATTAATTGGTTTTGAGGGCATTGATCCCGACAAAAAATACATAGGTTCTTCCAACTATCAAAGCAGTTCAAATTGTATTTAGGGGAAAAAAAACCTAATAAATAAAATTAAGTGAATTTTTTTCAATATGATACTCCCTCTGTCCAAAATTGTTTTCCCTATTCGGATTTAAATTCAATTTTTAACTATTCATATCTTTCAATCTATTAATATTGTTCTCCAGTGGATAAAATCAGGCATTGTTGAAAAGATTTGATAAAATCTTAGATTTTTCTTAGATTTTGAATGCAAAAATCTAAGATTTTATCAAATCTCTTCACCAATGGATAAAATCAAGGGCTTGATTTTATCAAATCTTGATAAAATTCATTGGTGAAAAGCTTTGTATAATAGAAATAATTGAGATCTATATCCATATTGCGTACAAGAAATCAAGCTTTTTGCCAGGGAATAAATTTCTTGCTAAATGCAAAACTCCTCGCCAAAGGGGTTTTATTAGAAAATTTCTTTTGTTGCCCGTTCATCGCAAATGGGTAGTCTCTAATTCTTTCAATTTTGTGTCCAAAATTTTTTTCCTTCCTAATTTTTTTTTCAAGGACATTTAACTGGTTGCTATTGAGTAAACCACTTTGCAAGGAATATATGTGTTTCGCGACCAAGCATTTTCCTCGCAAAATGGTGCACTCAATAGCAACAACTCAAATTTCCTTCTAAATGTACATGTTTAGGAACACATAATTTCCTTGCAAAATGGTGCATTCAATAACAACGACCCAAGTTCCCTTGCCAAATATACCTAGTTAGCGCGGAAAATGGTGCATTTTGTAGCAACGAACCAAATTCCGTAGCAAAAACATGACTTTTTGGCGAGGAAATAATTTTTTTCCCGAAACAGGGAATAACTTTTGTTGAACAATCAATTTCTGATCCCATACCCAAGAACAATTTGTGTATGCATCGAAGCAGTTGTAGTACCTCACAAAGTCAAATTGTTGATTCGTAACTTTACTCTTTTTGTTGGAGATGAAAATATCTCTAATTCTTCCAAATTTTGAAAATAAGTTGTAAATCCAAATCTTTTGATTGATAATGGAAGATTTTCAACAATGAGGGTGGTTGATTGAGATTGGGCCATTGAAGAAGAAACCCTAATTTTTTCGCACATAACATCTACATCGACCGGAGGACAAGCTATGAGATGCTCGTTTACCTTCACCCAGAGAACTATCCATAGATTTTTACCATTTCTGGCGATGGAGGTCAGCCATGGGATTCAGTACACCTTGATCTTCTAACAGCTCGCCGTCCAGCGATGGAAGACGAAGCGCTTTTGCTCTCTCTCTCTCTCTCTGTAGGATTCTCTCTCTCTCTTGCCACTAATATTCTGCTTCCGTTTTTTAGGAAGTTAAAATGGAATTTGGGTGATTGCTTGGGTTAATTAGTAATTAATTTTTTTTAGTTATAGTCCCATTTCACTCCTCCTGGGGGAACTTAATCGTGGTCTAAATTATTTCAAAGATGTTGACTCCATTTGATTTGCACAAAAGAATAAAATATTGTCTATTAAAAAAGACCATTGTTTGATTGAAAATGTCCCAACTATCATGACTTTGCTCCCACTATTTCGTGTCATTAAGCTCCAAATTACCTGATAGAAGGTAAGGAAATTGAAACCCACGGGGTTAGCAAAGTAGTCTTGCCTTGGGACTTAGGAGTTGCTCCCACCTAAGATCTCAGTTTTGGTCGATTCTCCTTGCTAGCAAACTCTTAGGGCGTTGGGAGTTGGAGGAGAAATGACATCCAGTTATAAAGAAAGCAAAGATAAGGAAGTTGGAAGAGTTGCTGAGGGGACAATGAATTGATTAGGGCGTTGAGAGTTGGAGGAGAAATACCAATGTGCATTTTTCATTAGGGGTGTACACGGTCCAGATCGGATCGGATTTGCATGAATCCAATCCTAATCCGCGAGTCACGGTTTTTAGAAAATCCAATCCATGTCCGGACCAAAAGTCTCACGGTCCAGTTCCAATCCGATCCGCGAGTCACGGACCGGTTCCGGTTTTATCCATGGATTACATGTCATGCGTAAATAAGTAACAAACAGCTAGATTAAAATAAAATCCTAAAAAATCCAAAGTAAAAAACAAAGAGACTTTAGATGAAGCATATAGCTTAGTTCAGTTACATAGTGAAATAGAAACAAAGACAGTTTAATACAAAAACAAAAAAATAGTGAACAACTACTAAATTCATCAAAGTCCAATATAAATGCAAGGTAGGGAAATACATGAAAGTCCAATACAAATTGACAATATTTATAGGAGATAACAGTATTACTCTATATCAAATTGACAATATTTATAAAAGTGATAAAATTATTTATACATACAAACATATATTTTTAAAAAATTATATATTATAAAAATCTCACGGTTCGGATTAGTTAATCCACGGTTTCAAAATCAAAATCCATGTTCGGACCGCGAGTCACGGTTTATTATTTTTTGAATCCGTGTCCGGACCATTAATCCACGATTAAAATCCAAAACGTACTGATTGATTCGGTCTAGACCGGATTCACGGTTCACCGGTTTTTTTGTGCAGCCCTATTTTTCATACAGTACTAAAACTTACATACTTTTGTTTATGGTAGTAAACACTCGTAAATTCGAAGTTATCCTCCAATTGTATGGGTTTTCACCGGTAACCCGTCCCCTCTGAAAGGAGTGCTATTTTATCACAAAGTGGCCCAGTGATTTCCCTGGTGCAAAGGCATTTCCGCAGAAATCTATTTTTTTTAAAAAAATTAATTAATTAATTAATTTTTCACCTTTTAATTTTGTTAGAATTGGTATTTTAAATCACTATTTCAAATAAATTTTCAATCCAATGACGCAATAAATTTGTTAGATTATATATATTCCTTGAACCAATAGAAGTTGGTAATACGTTTTTCGAGACCAAAACTCTAAACTACATATGATATGTATTCTTTAACTGCTTTGGTTACGCCTAGGGTGTTTGGGAGCCCTATTTTTAGTTTTTTATTTTTAACTTTTTAGCTTTTTAGTTTTTTGAATTATGGTCAAAATGTATTTTGAATTTGGTTGGAGTGTTTGGAAGAAATGTGCAGAATTCATTTTGAAATAGGAGTAGTGTTTGGGAGATATGTGTAGAATACATTCCGTAGGTCTTTTTGTTAATCAAAATGGGAAAAGTGGAAAATGAGAAATCAAAAAGCTCCTCTCAACCTATTTTTGACTTCTCTTCTCTAAACTCAAAAGCCACAAACTCATTTTCGTAGAATGTGTTTTCACTCTGGTGTGCCAAACACCCAGAAGTAGAAAATGAGAAAACCAAAATGAAAAAAGTAGGTAGCCAAACACCCCGAAATTGAGTATTAGTTTATATGCTTGTACTTCTCGTTCGACATACTAAGTTAAATAGATTAGCTTCTGTTATTGAAATGCCACTATTAGAAAACTAAGTAGAGAAACAAACTATGCAAATTTGAAAACCCCCAGTGGGTGGACAAAAACATTTGGGGTCTATTTAGGAAAGATGAGGAGGGGAAATCGGTTGGTTAGGTGAGGTGACAAGATTTGGCAAACCTGGAGTTTTAGTTTTTTTTTTTTTTTTTGGTACATCGGAATTGGGGGGGGGGAATATATATATATATATATATATATATATATATATATATATATCGGTTGGTTAGGTGAGGTGACAAGATTTGGCAAACCTGGAGTTTTAGTTTTTTTTTTTTTTTTTTGGTACATCGGAATTGGGGGGGGGGGGGGGGGGGGGGGGGGGAATATATATATATATATATAGGAAGATGTTCTATTAAGGACTCCCTCAAAGATCTCCTACGTGAGGACCACCCCTTTTTTGATTTTTCGGACCAAATTTCGATGATCCGAACCGCTCAATGTGTTTAAAACATGTTTTGCATGGCTAACGCGAAGAATCACAAAAAAAAAAATACCCGAAAAGGCTTCATCCGAAGCAGTTTTTCATAATGACCGTACATGTATAGTTTATCGAAAAAAACTCAAATGAAGCCCTTCCGGGTATTTTTTTTTTGGACGAATCCTTGCGGTGACCCTTAAAAACACGTTTTAAATATATTGAGCGGTTTCGGATAGTCGAGATTCGACCCCGATCCATGAGGTTATATACACAGCAACAAGAACTATAAATCAGCAACAAGAACGATCAACCGAAATCAACACGCACTACAACAAAAATGATAAACCGTGACGAAATTCTGGTGACGAAATTAGTTTTTGTCTCCTATATGACTATTTTGAGAGGAAAAATATAATTCGTCCTTAATTGGGAGGATAAACAAAAATAAAGGTGATGAAATTTTATTTCGTCTCTAAACTTGTGGAAGAACGAAATTTTTGGTGACGAAAATATTTTTTTCGTCACTAATATGTTCCCTCCACATCTTTTTGGTGACGAAAATATTTTTTTCCTCACTAATATGTTCCCTCCAAATCTTTTTGGTGACGAAAATATTTTTTTCTCACTAATATGTTCCCTCCACATCCTCCCCAGGAGAGCAAATCAATATAAGACAAAAATATTCCTCACAAAAGAGAAGACTTTGGCCCAAGAAATTTTTTTCGTCAGCCATTCACTCTACTTTTTTGAATAAGTTAGCTTCCTAAATTTCATCAACCGTTACTAGAAACAGGACTATAGCGACGGTTTTATTAACCGTTAGTAGATTAATTTTACTCCACCAAAACTAATTTTCCTTATTTATTTAATCATTTTCTCGTAAAAATTTGCCTCGATCGGGCTTAGAAAGCTTCTTAATTATCGAGACACAATTTCATTAACAAATTTTTTTTTTGTCTGATCAATTGTGTAGCGATAGCTCCCCCATTTTTAATAAAATTCTTCTTTGCCAATTGTAGGTGATGGTTCTTGTTTAGTCAAAATAATAAGCTGGAGAGGTATGGATAGTCAACAGTAAAGACACAGTGAAAGAGGAGAATGAGGTGGTCTAGAGGAAGGGTGAGGAACAGAGCAGGTGTGCACAGAAAGAACTAAGGCAGTGGATTGCTCTCAGTCTAATCCGTGATGCCCTTGGTGACCTAGGAGATGGGGAAGAACTCACCAGGGAGAATGTTCTCCTCTCACTCAGTGGTTACCCTTTTCTCTCTCTAGAATGGCATATGCCTCTGCCAAGATTTCATCAACCTCTGGGCATTGAAAGGGAATGTCCCATATTTATAGGCACCTTGGACCAATCATCAGGTGCCAGACTGTCATCCTATAATATGATAACACGTGTCCTTCCCGTACACCCTAATCGTACGGGTGACGTCATCACTGCGCAGCTGGTCCGTGCGGTGACGAGCCATTCCCCCGCGCAGCGATCCTCTTGTTCTAAGCCACCAAGCCACTAGATCTCCCTTATTCCCGTAAGGGCAAGGTCGCAACCTATTCGGTCGCACCTATACCGCAGCCAAGCCTTGGGGGGCTCCCGGGGTCCTGCCTTCAGATCGCAGCAGGTATAATTACCTGGGCTAAGTGGGACTAGCTTTCTCGCGTTCTCGCTCATGTTCTGAGCCTCGCCAGTCATCTGAGCCATGGGCTGTTTTCCTATTTGGATGGTCCATGGCTATTCCAGCACTGCCCTAGTCGGGCACAGGGTGCGCGTCACCAGGACGCCTGGTGCGAGAGGGTCCTGTTTCTCTAGCCCCCCTTTCCGCACAGAAACTTATACCCGCGTCAGTGGCCCCCTAGCGCGGAGGCTTGCGCGAAGTGCGCCACGTGTCGCGCAAACATCGCGCCACCTACGTGACACTTGTCATAATTTCATTAGAGGGTCAACGTTGACCATGGTCAACTGAGGGTCTCGCGTTGACCTCCCCTACACCGATCAAAAAAAAATTGTACAACGATAGCTGATTAACTTTATTTTTTGTATGAAATTAATTATGTACTCTTTAATATGTAAAAGATAGATGGTTTTGATTGAAAAAAATTACTCAAGTGTGGGGTCGAGTCTTGCAATCTAAAAAAATGACCCGACGAACTTCGATTTTGGTGACAATGACGAGATGTGAAATGCCAACGGTTTAAATCGACGCTTGTAAATATGGAGTTTGTAAGTACATTTAAAATATATATGTTAAATGTAATTTATAACAAACTATTAAACCAGATTAAAAAAACTGATTTGTATAGTATAAACAAGATTAAAAAAAAAAATTTATAAAAAGGCTTATGTTAAAAAAGAAAATTTATTAGAAATATGATATTAGTAGGTGTTTGTATAATGGGTGTTCAAATGGGGAGCATAAAACAATGGGAATAAAAAAAAACTTATTTTTATAGCTTAAACTAGATTTTAAAAAAATTATTAAAAGGTGTTTGTTAAAATAAAAAAAATTCTTTCAAAAAGAAAAAATATATATTTAAAAATATATTAGTTGGTGTTTGTATAATGTGTGTTCAAATGGGGAGTGTAAAACAATCGGAATAAAAAAAATTATTTGTATAGTATAAACTCGATTAAAAAATTTATTAAAAGGCTTTTGTTAAAAAAGAAATTTTTTTGTGTTAAAAAATAAAAAAATAATTAAAGTAGTGATATTAGAAGGTGTTTGTATAATGGGTGTTCAAATGGGGAGCATAAAACAATGGGAATAAAAAAAAGATTTATTTTTATAGTATAAACTGGATTTAAAAAAAATTATTAAAAGGCGTTTGTTAAAAAAGAAAATTTTTTCATTCAAAAAGAAAAAATATATATTTAAAAATATATTAGTTGGTGTTTGTATAGTGGGTGTTCAAATGGGGAGCATAAAACAATGGGAATAAAAAAAAACTTTTTTTTATAGTATAAACTGGATATAAAAAAAATTATTAAAAGGCGTTTGTTAAAAAAGAAAATTTTTTCTTTCAAAAATAAAAAATATATATTTAAAAATATATTAGTTGGTGTTTGTATAATGTGTGTTCAAATGGGGAGTGTAAAACAATCGGAATAAAAAAAATTATTTGTATAGTATAAACTTGATTAAAAAATTTATTAAAAGGCTTTTGTTAAAAGAGAAATTTTTTTGTGTTAAAAAATAAAAAAATAATTAAAGTAGTGATATTAGTAGGTGTTTGTATAATGGGTGTTCAAATGGGGAGCATAAAACAATGGGAATAAAAAAAAGACTTATTTTTATAGTATAAACTGGATTTTAAAAAAATTATTAAAAGGCGTTTGTTAAGAAAGAAAATTTTTTCATTCAAAAAGAAAAAATATATATTTAAAAATATATTAGTTGGTGTTTGTATAGTGGGTGTTCAAATGGGGAGCATAAAACAATGGGAATAAAAAAAAACTTTTTTTTATAGTATAAACTGGATATAAAAAAAATTATTAAAAGGCGTTTGTTAAAAAAGAAAATTTTTTCTTTCAAAAATAAAAAATATATATTTAAAAATATATTATTTGGTGTTTGTATAATGGGTGTTCAAATGGGGAGTGTAAAACAATCGGAATAAAAAAAAATTTATTTGTATAGTATAAACTTGATTAAAAAATTTATTAAAAGGCTTTTGTTAAAAAAGAAAATTTTTTGTGTTAAAAAATAAAAAAAATTATTAAAGTAGTGATATTAGTAGGTGTTTGTATAAGTATAAAATTTATAAAAGAAATGATATTAGTAGGGGTTTGTATAAGAATAATCCGGTTTTTATTGTATAAATATTAAAAAGGGGCCTAAATGGCACAAGTGGTGCCCTGGCTCAGCTGGTTCGCGCGCGTGCGCGCACAAGCAAGGTCTCCGGTTCGATTCCCAGGAGGAGCAAAATTCTCAATTTTTAGTCGCCACACCAGCGCCACTCGGGCGACACGCCAGCCAATTGCCACGCAGGCGCCACGCCAGCCGCCACGCAGGCGCCACACAGGGTACACGTAGGCGCCACGCCAGCTGCCACCCGGGCGACACGTTGGCGCCACGCCAGCCGCCACCCCAGCGCCACGCGGGTGACACGTAGGCGCCACACGGTAACACGTCAGTAGTTTCCTTCATCAATTTCTGTCACGGTTAGTGACGAATTTTTTTGTCACCTAAGTAGTTTCCTTCATCAATTTCTAGTCACGGTTAGAGACGAAACTAGTGAGTGGGTGACAAATAATTTGCAAATTGGTGATGAAAAATTTCGTCACCAAAATTTAGTATAGGTGACAAAACAATAATTTCGTCACCAGGTGACTTTCGGAGACAACCTATAGGTGACAAAACTATTTTTCGTCACCAAGACTATCAGAGACAAAAACCATGCATTTCATGACGATTTCATTTGTCTCCAAAGAACTAATTTCTTGTAGTGACGATCGGGTTTTAGAGAAGAAAGATCTACATCCAACTTCCACTGACGCCGGGGTCTTACCTGCTACCGCCTCCGCCGTCGCTTTGCTGCTGTCGAGAACCACCCTCCGCCACCTTCATCAGAAGCCATTGGTGGCCGGATCTCAAGATCCGTCACAGATTGGAGGTGGTCAAACAAAAAATGCAAGAGATCGGGCGATTCCAACTCCCACGAAAGAGAGTGACCCCGCCCAGATCCACTTGGTAAGTGGAGAAACCGGAGAGAGGAGAGGAGAGGGGTAGGGGTAGGGGGTGGTTGAAGTTATGAAAGTCATATGTATGTTTTGCTAATTATATTCCTCACTCCCATTTGTTAGTCTCTTTTGCTAAACTTATTTAGGGGACATGATAGGTGCGCAATATCATGGATATAAGCACCTAAGTAGGGCGAGTTAGCGCATTAGAGGCGCGGTTTTATTCCATTTTCCACTTGATGCGGTGTTGTCTTTTGTTTTGGTATGTTCGCTTGTTTTTGTAGGAAACAGGCCGGAAGAGCACGTAAAGTGGACACAAGGCAATCGGGCATGTTGGGAACCGGTGTGACCCAAGTAGGGACGAGCAAGCAAGCTGAAAGGCCATATGAAGGTGTCGGTATCGATACAGGTAAAGCCCTGTATCGATACCCAGGCGTCAGCAAGCGAACAGAACCTATGGGTATCGGTACAGGGTTTTCCCTGTATCGATACCGAGAGCCCTAAAAGGAGCTTTTGACTTTGCCACGTGTTTTGACTTCGGGAAGGACATAAATACCTCGTTTTGAGGATGAATTAGGGTTCGAATTTTGTTTTTCTCTTCTTCCAATTAGCAGCCGACTAATTCCTTTTGGGAGATTTTACTTTCCGGAGATCGTTTGTTTTGAATTTTTGAAGTTTCGTTCGCAGATTCAAGTATTGCTTCGGTAACTTTTGTTTTGTTTACGTTAATCTCAGTTCACGGGAGTTTGTCCGTGTTTTGCTTTCGAATCTTTTGCTTTAATCCATACTCGAGTTTAATAGCATGTTTTATTTCAGAATCCTGTTATTTGTTCAAGTTACTATGAGTGAGTAGTCGCATAGGTATAGTCGTGGGGTGATTAACACACCGTGGCCAGGGCTGGGTAATTTGTTGCTCCTATTTTCAAAATCAATAATGGAAAAAGCAATTTTAGGTTATTAAAGAACTTCCGTTGGACGAATTCGAGCTTAGTCGGAGCCCATGTAATGCGGGGAACGGGGGACCAAAACTGGTTCTCCACTGAACCTGGGTAATGGCAACCGCGAGGATTCGCATCTTTCGGGGTATCTTTTTCTCTCTAAAATCAAATGTTTTCTTTGAAACACCGAATGGAGCAGGGAATATCCGAACCTGGTCACTTGTGTTATGAACCCCATGACCATACCTCCTTTCAAATAATTTAAGTAAACCAGAGTTACTCTAGTTTAGTTAATTCTTCCCATCACATTACAAGGGGTGGCTACCTAAGAGCCGTGCTAAACTTGACAACCCAAGTTTTTTAGTAAGCACTTTCCACCTTCTCTGTGGATTCGATTCCGGTCTTACTGGGTATTGTGCTACACCGGTCTCAGCCCTACGCTTGGGGGAACCCATTAATTTAGGTCTAGGATTTGGTCAAGCATTTTTGGCGCCGTTGCCGGGGAAGGCAAAAGAGGTGTTAGAAATTCGGGTCGTTAGTGTTTTGTGAATTTTAGTTTTAAATTCATCTTTCTTAATTCGAAAAAAAAAAAACATTTTAGGAAAACCTTTAGTTGTTAGGGTTAAGTCAAAATAGGTAACGGTAGGAAGGGTTCACAAAAGGCGGACCCGCTCTTTTACCGAGACCGGTCTAAGCGTCTAGTTAGGATAGATAGAGAGTCGTTGGTAGAAGTTTCACTCGAGTCTAGTCAGTTTGAGTCAGTAGGATTCCAGTTTGAGTCGCCGCCCACTCAGTCCGAGTCTTCCGTAGGTTAACCTGAATCCATTCCCGTAGACGACCTGTTCATAGAATTTCCCAATCCATTGTTTGTCTTCGAGACTGAGCCACCGATGGCGGAACAGAAAACTATGCGGGATTATATGCATCCCGAGAGGACTACTCCTATCAGCCCAATAGTTTTGCCAACTGAGACTGTGGAGGTACACAACGCTTTCACTGTGAAACCGGGAACCCACAATTCCCTTCCCCTCTTTTATGGGAGGGAAAATGAGGACCCGTATGAGCATGTCCGCCATTTTGAGGGGTTGGTGCGCACCCTAGCCACCACTACTCAATGGGAAAACGCTTGCCTTAAGCTTTTCCTTGCTTCTCTGAAAGATAGTGCGGATAAGTGGCTCAGAATGCAAAAGGAGCGATCTCTCACGACATGGGCAGCGGTTAGGGAGCTGTTCTATAGGAAATATTTCTCTGAGAGCAAGTCACAGCGCCTGACTCGCCAAATCCAGTCGTTCAGACAAAAAGAGAACGAGTCATTTTTGAGGTGTTGGGAGAGGTTTAAGGACTTGTTGTTGTCTTTACCCCACCACGGGTTTGAGAAATACCAGTTGGTGACATTCTTCCAGCTGGGCCTAAATATTGCGACGGCCCAGCAGATTGAGTATCTTTGTAGAGAGGGAGATTTCTTAGATAAGGCCCCAGATGAGGCATGAGATTTCCTAGAGGAGTTGGCCGAAAAACATCGAAGTTGAGAACCTTCCGACCTCGCTGACAGGGCCATAGCTGCACAGGGACCCAGTGGGTCCGGTATTTCCCCCCTTAGTGTGAGAGAACACACTGTCCAGTCTCAGCTAGACAAATTGACCAAGCAAATGGAGGACTTGCGGCTGAAGCAAGTCCAACAGGTGAATGATGTGAGAGTTGAAGAGGTGTGTGCGCTTTGTGAGTGTCCGGGGCATTCAGTGACTGTTTGCCCCGCTTTTTCGATGGTTAAGGAGGCATACCAAAGCAACCAGGCTGAGGTGAATGCGGTGAACCAACGTTGGGATCCGTTCTCAAACACCTATAATTTGGGCTGGGCTCATCACCCAGCCCTGAGTTGGAGAGATCCTAAAGTACCAGTGCCACCCCAGGCACCACCTCAGCAACAGATGCAACCATATCGGCCTCCTCAAGGCCAAATGTCCCAATACCGTTATCCCAGTCAGAATCAGCAGGGGTTCGGTCCTTCATTTTCTGGACCACCCCGAGGCATAAATCATCCTACTAGGGATAGGCAGACTGATGAGATGTTGAAGGCTCTCATGCAGTCTCAACTAAGCTTTACCGAGCAGACCAAGCAAGCCATAGGAGACATTAGGTCCCAATTGACTCAGTTGACGGCAGTAGTTGGGCAAACCCAACAGGAGAGGGGAAAATTTCCCTCTCAACCTCACACCAATGCTGTCGGTACTAATTTTCGGGGAGATGGTTCAGGCACGAGTAATTTGAACCCCAATGCGGAGGAAGCAAAAGCGATCACTACTCTCAGGAGTGGGAAGGTGATCGATAAGACAATTCCTCTGAAGCAAAAATCGGTTCCAACTCCGGAGCCGGTCGCTGCACCAGTAGTTATCCCTGCTATGGGGAAGTGTACTGAGGAAGAGAGAGAATCAGAGTCACCTGAGGTGGTGGTGCCTGCACCTGCGGCCCCCACGACTCCTTTGCCTCCTGTTGCACCATATCCCCATCGCTTAGTGGCAAAGCCAAACGTCAATGTGAACTTCCAGATTCTTGAGTTGTTCAAGAAGGTTCAGTTTCCTATCTCTTTGATGGAAGCCATTGACGCTATTCCTCAGTTTGCTAAGGTGCTGAAAGAGCTGTGCATGTCGAAACGGAGAACTAAGAGTCAGTGCAACGTGCTTCTGACGGAGCAAGTGAGCTCCATTCTCCAAGCTGATATTCCAATTAAGCGGAAAGATCCAGGTTGCCCCGCTATCCCTATAGCTATTGCGGGCCAGAGTTTTGAGAAGGCCTTGTTGGATTTGGGCGCAAGTGTCAATTTGCTCCCATATTCGGTATACTTGAGATTAGGCTTAGGTGATCTTAAAGCCACACCGATCACGCTACAGCTGGCTGACCGGAGTGTGAGAATTTCTAAGGGGGTAGTGGATGATGTGTTGATTCAAGTTGGGGAGTTTCTGTTCCCCGTAGATTTCATTGTCTTGGACACGTGTCCAATCCCGGAAGTATTTGAGAAGGCTCCCATTATCCTCGGCTGTCCATTTTTAGCCACCTCCAGTGCTGTAATGAATTGCAAAACTGGACAAGTCCAATTATCATTTGGGGACTTGAAGATGGAGGTGAATGTTTACAATGTGGATAGCCGAGTGGAGGATGATGAGGAGGTCTATGAGGTGAGTCTGATCGACACGCTGGTGCAAGAGCATGTCGAAAATATTTTGTGTAAGGATCCTCTGGAGATAGCGCTTACCGCCAATGAGGCGTTATTTTTAGATTCTCCAGAGGTCGGGAGTTTGATGGAGATGCTAGCAGTAGATGATGTATGTGGCTCCGTTTGGGACCCAGTTCTCGAACCGCTGGGCGCCCCATTATCTAAGGCTCTCCCATCATCGGTCCAGCCACCGAAGCCTGAGTTGAAGCCTCTGCCGGATACGTTGAAATATGCCTTTCTTAAAGGTAATGATGCGTTTCCAGTGGTGATCTCCTGCTCCCTGGGGGCAGATCAAGAGGCTAAATTACTTGCCCTGCTGAGAGAGCATATAGGGGCAATTGGCTGGACGATAGCTGATTTACAGGGTATTAGTCCTACGGTGTGTACACACCGCATTTTTCTAGATGAGGATGTGAAGCCTTCTAGGCAACCTCAGCGCCGTCTGAACCCCAATATGAAGGAGGTGGTTAGGATGGAGGTGCTTAAACTGTTAGATGCGAGTATCATTTACCCGATTGCCCATAGTGAGTGGGTAAGTCCCGTTCAGGTTGTGCCTAAGAAGGCAGGAGTGACTGTTGTGAGGAATGAGGAGGGAGAGTTAGTGCCAACCCGTGTGCAGACCGGGTGGCGTGTTTGCATTGACTACTGGAAGCTCAACGCGAGCACCCAGAAGGATCATTTTCCCCTCCCATTCATTGACCAAATTTTAGAGAGAGTTGCGGGCAGAGCGTTCTATTGTTTCCTGGATGGATACTCGGGCTACAATCAAATTGAGGTAGCCATGGAGGACCAGGAAAAGACCACACTCATGTGCCCATATGATACTTTTGCCTACCGTCGCATGCCTTTTGGCTTTTGTAATGCTCCCGGCACCTTTTCAAGGTGTATGATGGGAATTTTCAGCGACATGGTAGAGAAGATTGTGGAGGTTTTCATGGATGACTTTTCAGTTTTTGGGGATTCGTTCGACGGATGCCTCGAGAACTTAGGAAAAGTCTTGACTAGGTGCGAGGAGAAGCGTCTTGTGCTGAATTGGGAGCGTCTTGTGCTGAATTGGGAGAAGTGTCACTTCATGGTGACCCAAGGAATTGTTTTGGGACATATTGTCTCATCCAAGGGTATTGAGGTGGACAAGGCTAAGATAGACTTAATTGCGAATCTTCCCACGCCAAAAACTGTCAAGGATGTCTGGTCTTTTCTAGGTCACGCCAGTTTTTACTGGCAATTTATTCAGGGTTTTAGCGCCATCTCTCGGCCATTGTGTCAGTTGTTAGCGAAGGACACACCCTTTGTGTGGTCCAACGCTTGTGAGGGGGCCTTTTAGAAATTGAAGCGAAGTCTCACTACTCCACCAATTGTTCAGCCCCGAGATTGGAGTTTGCCTTTTGAGTTGATGTGTGACGCATCCGACTATGCAGTCGGAGCGGTTTTAGGTCAGAGGCGAGGGAAAGATCCCTGTGTTATTTATTATGCGAGCAAGACGCTGAATGAGGCACAACTTAACTACACCACCACTGAGAAGGAATTGTTAGCGGTGGTGTTTGCCTTAGATAAGTTCCGGTCCTATTTGGTGGGTTCGCAGATTGTGGTGTATACCGATCATGCGGCCTTGAGGTATTTGATGACCAAGCAGGACGCGAAGGCTCGCCTTATCCAGTGGATTCTTTTGCTGCAAGAATTTCACCTCATCAATAAGGATAAGAAAGGGGTAAAAAATGTAGTGGCTGATCATCTGTCTCGTTTGGAGTTTGAGGACCCCACCTCTCATCTCCCTATTGCGGATACCTTTCCTGACGAGCAGTTGTTCGCTGCTAATACGTGCCCGTAGTTTGCGGATATCGCCAATTATTTGGTGACTGGACAGATTCCACCCCATTGGACTACACTTGAAAAACAACGATTCTTAAGAGAGGTCCAGCAGTATATTTTTGATGATCCATATGTGTTTAAGTACTGCGCGGACCAGATAGTGCGCCGTTGTGTCCCCGAGATCAAAGGGGAATTTTAGAGTTTTGTCATTCTGAGGCGTGTGGCGGTCATTTTTCCGCCAAGAAAACCACCGCCAAGGTTTTACAGTGTGGCTTCTTTTGGCCAAGCCTATTTAAGGATGCATATGTTTTCTGTAAGTCTTGTGACTGGTGTCAAAAGTTAGGTAAAGTCGGCCCGCGAAATATGATGCCCCTCCGCAATATTTATGTGTTGGAGGTCTTTGATTGTTGGGGCATTGATTTCATGGGCCCATTTCCGGTGTCACATGGTTTCGAGTACATCCTCCTGGCGGTGGATTATGTGTCAAAGTGGGTAGAGGCGATTCCCACTAGAACCAGTGATTCAAAGGTGGTGCTTGAGTTTTTGAAAAGTAATATTTTATCGCGATTTGGCATGCCACGTGCCATTATCTCTAATCAGGGCACCCACTTTTGTAATCGGTCCTTTGAGGCGTTGATGAGGAAGTATGGCATCTCTCACAAGGTGTCTACGGCCTATCACCCTTAGACCAACGGCCAGGCTGAGCTGGCCAATCGAGAGATTAAGGGGATCTTAGAGAAAACGGTAAACCCGAGTAGGAAGGATTGGTCCCTGCGAGTGATTGATGCTTTGTGGGCCGACCGCACTGCTTACAAGACCGTGTTGGGTGCTTCACCTTGTCGGCTTGTTTACGGTAAGGCCTGTCACCTGCCCGTGGAGATGGAGCATAAGGCCCATTGGGCCATTCAGACGGTGAACGCAAGTTTGCCAGAGGCAGGTGCCCATAGGAAGCTCTAGCTGTGTGAGCTTGAGGAAATTAGGAATGATGCGTATGAGAGTACTAGCATTTACAAAGCTAAGGTTAAGGCGTACCATGATAGGAATATCCAGCGCAAAACCTTTAGTGTTGGGCAGAAAGTTTTACTGTATAACTCGTGCATTCACTTATTTCCTGGGAAGTTGAGGTCTCGCTTGGATGGGTCGTATATAGTCCATAAGGTTAACCCGAACGGTTCGATAGATGTCTGCGATCCTAAGGATAATCATATTTTCAAAGTTAATGGACAGCGTCTTAAACCATTTTTAGACATAATAGACGTAGGTGAACCTGAGGAGGACTTAGTTGATCCAGTTTACTTGGATACTTCCGTGGTTTAGCCGTTGGGCTATGTTTTTACGGGTAGCTCACGCGTACCAGGCTCTTCATTGAGTGTGGACCCAACTCCTAGTAATAGGGGTACCCATCATTGACTTGGGTATTTATAGCTTCGCACGCCGCTATTAAAATAAGGATCGTGTGCACAGCTCCAGTTAGTAAGGGCAATTTGTGTATTTTCGTGTCTGTTTTGATTTTCAAAAAAAAAAAAAAAAAACATGCGGTCCAGTATAGCCACCTAATTTCTAGCCTTAAATTTGTGTATCTGGGTTTCTGACAATCTTATTGCCGTGTCTCGGATAGTCATAAAAGACGATTGGCTCTGATTTCTTTAAGGAAAAACCTTGAGTAATTTAACCTGTTGAGTCATGACTTACCCAGGATTGTTCTGATGACCTTCTCTACACAAATTTAAGTGAGAAATTAGGGAGAAAAGTAGTACCCGTGCCTTTCACGTGACGAAAGTGGTGGTGTATTCTGTTCTTCTTTTATTGCACTTTTGTTTTTTTTTTCTGTGTACGCTCGGATACCACGTGCGGGGCTGGACTGATGTTTTATGCAGGGTACACGGAGAGAGTCCCCGAAATTCCTCATACATCGGCCGAGGTCATGGTGGTTGGCTGCCACCCAGAGGTCCAGTTCTTCCCCTTGTTATTTCATTTTGTGTGTCTCCATGCTCTGGGGACATAGCATGTTTCTAGTTGGGGGGAGGGTGTACTTTGTACATACTTGCATTGCGTTGCTAGTTAGGTTTTTGGGGATACGGGTGTTATGCATCTTGTAAATATCATCGAGCAAGTGAGATATAGCTAATTCAGTATGCCTGTTTAACTTGAATTCATGCATATAGTTGGCTATCTAGTTGATCATAGTGCACTGTAAAGCATGTGAATAAGTGTCCCCACATTGATAATAGCGTATTCTAAATAGCATTCCCATGTTCTTTGTATTCCTTTCTGCAATCGCATAAAATAGTAGGCTTTTGTTTTGCAAGTAAGAGACCAGTTATTTTTCCTGCATTTGTGAGAGTGAATAACGTGCATAGGGGATGATACAAGGCAATCTTTGCATGATTAAACCACATACGAGTCCCCTTGACCCATCTTAAACCAGTCCGAGTCAGTTCCTGTGTCTAACTTAGGAAACCGGTGTTTGGTTGGATTGAAGTTGGGGGGAAGTCAAGCTCCGTGCGTCATAGGTGCCGTACTGCTGTGGGAAAATGTTTGTGAAGCATTGTACTTTTGAGGGAGTAACACTTGAAGAAGTCTGGTTGGGTGTCATGTTTTGGAAACCAAACCCATAAACCAAAGCCTTAACCTCAGCCTTTGATTCAAAAAAAAAAAAAATTATAAGCCTACCGGTATCGATACATTAGTTACTATGTATCGATACCGGGTACCCATGACCGGAACAGAACCTACGGGTATCGATACAAGGATTTTCCTGTATCGATACCGAGTGCCTTATAACGAAAAATAAAAAGGGTTCGGCCGGTCATCTTCTCCACTTCTCATCTTCTTCCCCAACCTTCTCTCCTTCTCTCTTTAACCCAAACTCACGAAAACTCCATAACCACCCCCTCCAAACCTCTAAAAACTCCACCAAATCTCACCCAAATTCCACCAAACTTCACCAAAATACTCCTTATCTTCATCCCTACCACATATACCTCTCAAATCCTTTCTGAAATCCCTATTTCTCCAAATCTAAAACCTTAAATTTCCAAACCAACTTCCAAGCATGGCACCCAGGAAGCCTACCGCTAGTGCTAAGGGTAAAGGAGTGGCTTCCTCTAGTGCTCCTCCAGAGCAAGAGGAAGGGGGAAGCCCGGTTCAGGCCCGGGGTAGGAGGAGGACCCGAGATCAGATTACCCGGGATGAACAGCAAGCATGGGAGGATTCCATTCAAGAGAGGGGTGTCAAGAATGAGCGCCACATTATCCGGGAGGGGTTCCCTGCGAATCACGTCACCATATAAGCCATTGTGGAGCAAGGTATGTCCTTCTGGTTTGAGCCAAACCCCGGGTATAACTTAGAACTCGTTAGGGAATTCTATAAAAATTTTCAAGTACCAGAGTCTGGGACTACATTTAGTGCCGGGACTCAGATCACCTCGCGAGCAGCTAGGTTCCCCATTGTGGTCACACCCGATATTATTGCTGCAAGTTTGCACTATAGGAGGCCGACTGATACTAATTATCCTTGCCCCACTGAGGATTTTGTGCCAGACAGGGTGGCTGGTATTTTGTATGAGAACCGTAGAGAGATCCGTATTACTCACCGGCTGGGCAAGTTTAAGCCGACATTTCGGTTTTTAAACCAGGTAGTGTGTTATAACCTGGACCCGAGGGCGACTGAGAATAAACCGTCTGAAAATATTGGGAATTTAATGACAGCTTTTATGGAGTCGGACACTGTTTGTGAATGGGCACTGTTTATCTATTCTAAGATTATTGACTTTCGAGATGCCCCAACACAGACGAGAATGCCGTTTCCTTGTTTGATTACGGCCATTGCTAGAGGGTCCGGGTTGGTAGGGGCTAAATGGTTTAAGAACGACCCACTGAGTCCTGGGCCGATTGACAGCACTATCCTCACGAAAAGCATAGCCTAGTCTCATGGTGTTAGAGGTGGAGCCTTTTTGACTACCGAACCTCCCCCCAGCGCTTCTACTACTTCTTGGCTGCGGAAGATTTTTTGCCAGGGTGTCGCTACCATTCGGAGCCAACAGAAGATCAAGAGAGAGGTGCGACAGATTGCAAGAACTCAGCAACAAATGGATCACAAGCAGGAGTGGTTGGCAGGTTGGGTTGAGGGTTCATCTTCGGGGCCATATGTTCCTTTGCAGTTGCCCGAGTTGGAGGTCAGTGATGACTTCGCTGATGATGGTGGCGGGGATGAGTCGGATTAAGTGAAGGCACTTGAGTTACATGGAGCTGGCTTGGGGGTAGATGGTGATGATGGTTGGAGGTGTTATTTCATGTTAGTATTTGTTATTTTATGTGGAACTTATGTCTGTTTTTCATTTGGTTTGTAACATAACTATTATGGATGATGGGTTTTCCTTTGTGGACTTGGTTTGGTTGGCGCCGATGGGCGCATTGACAGGTAGTTAGACATGACAGGTGCGGCCAGTTAGGGTAGTTAACCTTGCGCTTCTATAGGCCGTCACTTGATTTTGCAGTCCCTTTTTGTTCTAACCAAGGTCATTATAATCCAAAAAGTCCTTCGTAGATCGTGTGCACGTGTTTTATCTCTCACTTATGCATGATTAATGATGTTGTTGCTTATTTTGTGAAATCATATTTGGATAGATTGTGCGGTTATTTCTTGCTAAGCGTTAACTTTGATTGGCACGTGGAAACCAGTTGTTCGGTTCCACGCAGTTCGCCAAACGCTTAAATGGGATGTTGAGTGTTCTAGTGAGTAGTGTAACGCTGTTGATTTGTAGGGGTATTTATTCGAGCATGTGGAGCGATGCTAATCGTGTTCAATTTTTCTGTCAAGGCATGCATGCGTTTGAGTTACAGGCATATTAAAAGGCGAATATCTATCGCTGTGACTAATTATTTCTACAGGTGGCATAACCCCCGTACCCCCGTTGGTGTGTTCTAATTTCTTTTCATTAGTTGCATTTCGTTCGTTCCTAGGGACTAGCAACGCTCAAGTTGGGGGGTGTGATAGGCGCGCAATATCATGGATATAAGCGCCTAAGTAGGGCAAGTTAGCGCATTAGAGGCGCGGTTTTATTCCATTTTCCACTTGATGCGGTGTTATCTTTTGTTTTGGTATGTTCGCTTGCTTTTGTAGGAAACAAGCCGGAAGAGCACGTAAAGTGGACACAAGGCAATTAGGCATGTTGGGAACTGGTGGGACCCAGGTAGGGACGAACAGGCAAGCTGAAAGGCCATATGAAGGTGTCGGTATCGATACAGGTAAAGCCCTGTATCGATACCGACGCTGTTTAATACTCAACCGTAACCAATAGGTATCGATACCCCTGAGAAGGGTAGCGATACCGAAACCTTAGACTCCTTCTTTGACCGCTAAGCCGTAGGTATCAATACCCCTGATAAGGGTAGCGATACTAAACATTCTGGACAAAATCCGTCCCATTGAAACCAACTAGTATCGATACTACTGTGAGGGGTAGCGATACCGGTTCCTTTCGGCTGGCTTCTTTTGAGTTTCAAGCTTCAACCCTTGATTCCCGCGCCCAGCTCCACTTCAAGCCATGCAAAAAGCGCGCCAAAGTCATTCTTTTACCTGGAAAATTCATGAAGACACCAAAAACACCACCGTGCACGCATTAAACGAAAAATAAACATTAAACCGCACGTCTAACGCACTAACTCCCCCTACTTAGGCGCTTATATTTACAGTATCGCGCGCCTATCACACCCCCCAACTTAAAGGTTGCTAGTCCCTAGCAACAAAAAGAATAAAATAAATAAATAAAAGGATAGATCTTTTAAACCCCCGGGCGGCCCCGGTAGGACGAGTGAAGTCTCGTGAGGGTTTTCAGCAGTGATCACCCACAAAACACAAAGGACTCTGACACTTCGAATGCAACTCAACCAAATCAATAACCTCTAAAAGCACTACAATGACTTTCAAACAAGTCAAAGGCAAGATATTTCATTCATGCATAAAGTTAAACAAATGAACTTCGTACCAAACTTAGCACAAAAATTAATCCTCTCACCTACGATCGGATAGCGAATTTTCAAATGGCATGCGTGAATGAAAAGCCACATAAAGAAATTTACCAATCTCGAGAATAGTTCACACACCGTTGATAGCCCAGTGTTTCTTTAAGCACACTCCTTCCTTTTCTTTCTTTGCTTTTTTTTCTCATGGTCGTGCAATGCTGGATCTCTCAGGCTTTCTAGTTGACTCTTTAGCGAGCTTTGCGTCGGCTATCCCCAAGCCAAACGGCCTTAGAGCACCAGGTTTTAAGAGACCCCTACGGACTTAATTGCTCAAGTCAAAAAGGCTTTATTGAGATCCAAGCTAACCACATTTAGTGATACTTTCACAGGGTCTATCCATCTTTTGACGCGAACAACACGGTGGGAGCATACCCCGATTGTCCGGTTACTACTCAATGGACGCCCGGATAAGCATTAACAATATAGCACACACAACTCTTGTTTTTTTTAGGAGTTCTACAAAAATCCCATCAAACGAGTTAACACATACTAGATTACCAATGACACATGAACCAAACTCAAGACGGCAAATCATCAAGTGGGACAGTGTGTGTGTGTGAGCATGCTTTCAAGTGACCAAATGCTATCCAACTATAGATGATACGGGCTAACCAAGTACTTCTTCAACATCATGCTCACGAGCTTAAGTCTATCCATGAAATCATATCGAGACTCCGACTCGCACAACAACCACTATAGTGCTAATTAACAGTCATCAACCAAGAATAGTTACACCCAAGCATCCAAATTCTTTTTTTTTTTAAAACATGTACGAAGTACACCCTCCCCCCAACTTAGAACATGCTATGTCCTCAGAGCATGAAGACAATAAGAAAATAAAGAACAAGAGAGAGAAATGGACCAACAAATGGCAGCCAACCATCATGACCCCGGCCGATATATGGGGAGTTTGTCGTCACCGTTGCCTTTTGTTATTAATAGCATGTTTTATTTCAGAATCCTGTTATTTGTTCAAGTTACTATGAGTGAGTAGTCGCATAGGTATGGTCGCGGGGTGATTAACACACCGTGGCCAGGGCTGGGTAATTTGTTGCTCCTATTTTCAAAATCAATAATGGAAAAAGCAATTTTAGGTTATTAAAGAACTTCCGTTGGACGAATCCGAGCTTAGTCGGAGCCCATGTAACGCGGGGAACAGGGGACCAAAACTGGTTCTCCGCTGAACCTGGGTAATGGCAACCGCGAGGATTCGCATCTTTCGGGGTATCTTTTTCTCTCTAAAATCAAATGTTTTCTTTGAAACACCGAATGGAGCAGGGAATGTCCGGACCTGGTCACTCGTGTTATGAACCCCATGATTGTACCTCCTTTCAAATAATTTAAGTAAACCAGAGTTACTCTAGTTTAGTTAATTCTTCCCATCACATTTCAAGGGGTGGCTACCTAAGAGCCGTGCTAAACTTGACAACCCGAGTTTTTTAGTAAGCACTTTCCACCTTCTCTGTGGATTCGATTCCGGTCTTACTGGGTATTGTGCTACACTGGTCTCAGCCCTACGCTTGGGGCAACCCATTAATTTAGGTCTAGGATTTGGTCAAGCAGGACACAATCATTGTACTTATCATATTTTTCCTTTCTCTTTCAAACATCATCATTGTCTTTATATTATTACTTGGAATAAAGTTGACAAGTAATCAAGGGTGAACAGTGGCGGAGCTATGTTGGCGTTGGGGGTGCCCCGGCCCCCCTGATTTTTAAAAATTTATTAATTTAACACTAATTTTGTTGAAATAATTGATACTATTTTTGTAATATCTTCTCACGATCGTAATAACTTTGGTTTCATTAACTAAAAGATAGGTAATTTTATATCTTCATCAATGATTTTCACACTCCCTCTTTTTATAAACACACCCTTCTTTGTCTTTTAGTAACATTTTCACATAAAAGTTCCACTAAAAGACAAAAAATGGGGCGTGGAAATCATTTGTCTTTCTTTCTTTCGTAATTTGAAAAACAAGCATATGAGTATTGTTGTAACCTAAAGAAATACTCCGGTAAGTAAAAGAAAACGATTCATGTATTTTTAATATATTAGGCTAGAATATTTTCAATGCACAAGTAAATTATATTGAAAAGCAAATCCATATCATAAGTTTACACTTGGATAAAGATATGTCTATTTAGTCGGCCCCCCTCGAGCAAAAATCATGACTCCGCCACTGAGGGTGAACGAGTAAATTCAACAACTTTAGGCCATTACTTCTAAACAAGGACAAAAATTTTGGGACAATAAAAAGTGCTAAAATGGACCAAAAATCGAGAGCCAAACTTCTAGGACATACAATGGACTTGGCAGGGTGCAATAACCAAGATGAGCTTCACTATGATCATCGGGCAACCTCACCTTAATTTGGATTGCAAACATTCATTTTGGTTAAAAGTCAAGAGTTCAAGAGAACGCGAATCGATTCACGCGAAGTGACTTGCTAATCTTTAACTTAACTACGTGGCACAAAATGTTAACTTCGAGTGTACTATGACTGCTTGCATTTTCTTACATATCGTATTCACTAGCTTTATATATTTTTCTAATGTGGGATCTGAGACAGCGCCTACTCCATTAACGTGCATTTGGACTATGAAAAGTCCATACACCCGCAATCATGTCAATTGCATAATAAAATCAGAAAAATCGTATATTTGTCCAATTTGATTTATATCCTTCGTCTTCAACAGAAATTGAAGAATACAATTTATCGGTCCCTTGTCCTATATATAAAGACGAGATCTTGACTATTCGGCGTTGATATATATTTGGTATGGGGATTGTCTTTTTCGCCGGAAATTTACCTAGCTAGTCGTTCTCGTCAATGCTTTGGATTCTTTGTTGGGTCTTAGTTTTACAAGGGCAAATTCAATGACCGAACATGGACACAGTTTCCCTATTTTCATCTTCATAGTTTTGTACATTCAAAGTCATGTTGTCTAGAAGGCATAAGAATTTACTGGAAAATTCAGTGCAATGTGTAAGACTGAATGAGTTTGCACTATGGTATTTTTGATATTTTTGAACTATAAATTGTCAAATCAGAGATTCATTCTCCTCACAAACATCAACTGATATGATAGCAAATTACAACATCTCAAAAACAATTATGGTAGTTTGTTTGCCACTCACTCTCCCTCGCCATACACCTCCACCCACCGTTTTCACTACCTCCACCTTCCCCACCATCCATGCCATTTGGTTCGGCCAGACACCAACACCATATGGGCAGATTTTTGGCTGATCTAATGTAGTAATAAAGTTCCAGTTTCCACAGGCGATCGGCCATAGAGCTCGGGTTTTTTCTGGGGAAGCGGTTGGATTTTGAACTCAGCTACACTTAGTGGTATGACTCAGTGGGCAGTATTAGTGCGGCAACTCAGTGTTTTTTGGGTTTCGTTTAGCTGGTTTTTTCAGTTTTATTTCCTGTTTTCTTTGTTGAACACGTAAAAGAAAATCATTACCGATTTTCAATAACAAAATCAATAGTATGATCTAAATTACATCTACTCCTACTACTAATTATAACCCAAAATTGGGTTAGTAAGAAAAAAAATTTAAGAACAAATAAAGATAAAGACTTTGATTTGTTGAGAGAGTTTACAATGAAGTCTGAGGCTATTTATAGGAAACAAAAAAATGTACGAAATAACTTCTTTCCTTCTCTTGCAGTCTTTCAATCTCTTGCTTCCCCTTGTCCTCTTCAACTTCCAAATGTGTAGGAGAAGCGATGTGTCCTAATAACTCCCAAGCTAATAGAGTTGCGCCAAGTGTCCTACACATGTAATAAAAATACAAACAAGAATAACAAAAATACTAATGCTAATTCTAATACTAATACTTATTATTTAAGTAGATTTTCTACAATTATCACCTTTTTATCGGTATAGATAAGGGTGTAAAATATTGTGTAAAAAGGCGTATTGAATGACATGTTGAGAGTTTCAAACAAAAAAAAAAAAGTACTGATTTGATAACTTATGATTAAAAATACCCTAGTGTAAATTAAGGCTAAGTTTTCCGTTTGATTTTAACAAATGTTGTTAAAATCATTACTGATTTTAGCAATTCTCTTTTCTAAAATCATTTGAAAAACTCAGCCTAAGCCTTTAAAGCGAGAATTAGAGAGATGACGAAATAGCTAGGAATTGGTTGCTCCCTGAATATTGGTGGAGAAAAGTAAACGGAAATCGGATTCTCATGAGTGTGGATAACTCCAAAAGTCGAGTTCCGTTGGTTGGTCTAAATTTTTATTGGCGTCTTATAATTGAATTCAATGAATATCAACACCCTAGAAGAATTTCTGGACCACAACAGGTACACACCCAATAGGCCAATTGGATCACTCTCTCTCACACCCTCCATGTGGCACTCTCTCACCCTCTCACTTTCTCTCTCCCCTTCCTCTCTCAAACTCTCTCTCTCTCTCTCTCTCTCTCTCTCTCTCTCTCTGCCTTTCTCTCCCTCTTTCTTCTTCACTTTCTCTCGTCTACTCACTCTCCTCACTTTTCTCTCTCCCTCTCTCTTTTTTTATTTCTTAAAAAAGATTTATAACTTTCATTTTTCATATCCAATGTTGAAAAAACGTATATATTTCAACTCTACTCGACGATATCTATCAAACAAGACTAATATTAAATGTGTAATTATGTATAAAAATAATTTTTTAGTATATTTTTTTTCCGCTAAGTTTGAACTCATAAATTTAACTTGATTTGAGCTCATAAAAATAATTGTGTTTGAGCTTGTGGATTATTCACTAGTTTTTATCTTGTGAATTCCGCTGTGTTTTGGTCTAAAAAGTCACCTGGCTTATTTTTTTTGTCTTTATTAGATTTTTTTTTGCGTTATTTAGTTTTTGCATCAATTTTTTGTGTATTAATAGTTCGTCTCAGTGGGAGGAATAAAAAAGTAAAAATTATGTTCGAAGTTTGAATTTTTATGAATAAAGACAAAAATAAGTCAAAAATACAGATTTTTACACTTTTTTCAATCTTGGTCAAAAAATTGAGAGTTCTAATCATAATCTTTCACATTTTTGGATTACTCTCGTCAAGATAAATCAATAATACACGAAAAGTTACGATTTTTTTGTCTACAAGTTACGAAACACAATTTTTTGTGCAAAAGTTACGAAGCACGCACGAAAATGTTATGAATGTAATAAATCATATTTGTGAAAAGTTATGATTTTTTTGTGTAAAAGTTACGAATCATATTTGTAAAGAGTTACGACTTTTTTTCTAGTTTATGTCTTGAATTATCCCCATTTGTATGTCATATTGGTGTTTAACATCCAAAAGATGAAGCGAAGAATAACAGAAGGGGGCTTAGAGATAGTAAATGATAGATTGAGAGAGTCAGGTCTAGGATTTGAACTTTTCTCACGCGCAGAGATTCAAAATGCCTTAATATTCCACCAGAAATTTCCACCTATGCTTCTCTCTCTCCTCTTTCTCTCTCACACATCTCCAAACATATCGGATAATTTTGAACTTTTCTCACACGCATAGATTCAAAATGCCTTGAGATTCCACCAGAAATTTCCACCTATGCTTCTCTCTCCTCTTTCTCTCTCTTTAGAGAGTAGACAGACACATCTCCAAACATATCGGATATAAATAACGAAGCCCATGAACCACATGTCCAGTACTTAAATCACTAAGCATATGACACACTACTCTTTTGAATCCCCAAAATGCCTTTCCTTCGCTATGGCAACCCAATCATGCCGACTATTACAACACTAATGATATTAGTCCTTTTTCCACTCTCTCAAGTCTCTTTTGTTGGAGGTGATAGAACAGAACAAAAGACAGATAAATTCACTATTGGAGTTCCAGGAAAAGCGTCTTTCAAAAACTTTGTGAAGATAACACCAAGTTCTAAGGATCCAAATGAGAAGAATTACACCGGTTTTTGCATTCGGGTTTTTGAAGAGGTCCGAAGCAAATTGGATTTACGACCCTACGAATTTGTGGAGTTCAATGGATCGTATGATGATTTAGTTGCTAATGTCGCTAACAAGGTAATACATGTTTCTCGGACCCTTTTTGTTTGCATATGTTTCACTAACCTTTTTGTGTAGATTCTGTAGAATCAACTTGCTAATGTTCAGAAACCTTTTTTTTTTTTACTCAGTTATGTTCAGAAAACTTACAATATCCTATGTATCCCTTAAATTACGTAACCGAATTCATAAATTTTGAACATGAAGTTTCCAAAAGCAACCTTTAACCTTGGATTCATATTATTAATATGCAATATGTTTTTATCTTAATTTTATAAATGCAAATGGTATTTAAATAATAGGTCACGAGCTTCAATTTAGAATGTTACGAATTATAGGCGATTAAGGATATCGTGATTAAACAAATAGGATACATAGCACTTCTCGTTTATGCTTCCGTTTACTATTTTTTTACAAGTTACGAATTTCAATGTGAAATGGAATGAATTAAACGTGATTAAGGAGCACATATCAAGCCTGGTTTATATTTCCATGTTCTTTATTGGTTAACATGTGCTTTTCTAAATGTGGAAAAAAATATGGAAGACTTATGACGCTGCGGTAGGCGATATAACAATATTAGCACACCGTTGGAAAGACGTGGAATTCACCGAGCCATTCACCGAATCAGGGTTATCGATGGTAGTTCCAGTGAAGTCCAGTCCCAAAGCATGGATATTTCTTGAGCCTTTCACTCTGGGAATGTGGTTGGCTACTGCCGCTGTTTCGGTCTACACAATGTTCATAGTTTGGTTTGTCGAACATCGGTCCAATCCAGATTTCAGTGGTCCATGGAAAGATCAACTTGGAAATGCGCTTTGGTTCACCTTCTCTTCCCTTTTCCTCGCTCACCGTAAGTATAATATAGAAGTAGAACAAGAGTGGTATAGCCATTCGTTACAGATATGGTTTCAGAAACAAGCATCTAAACGAAATTCATAAAAAATGTCTTCCATGCAAGGCAGTTCAACAGTATACTAGTGAGACCGTCATGCATACAACGGTATCAAAATATTGTCTAAAATTACCTTATATTCAGATAAATGTTGGTGTTTCTAGTACTGCTCTTAGGCTGAGTTTCCCATTTTTAGCGCCTTTGCTAAAAGTCATATTTTGTCTTTGTTAGTTTTATGTCGAGAGCTTGATGATTATTTGTTCATCTCGATAAGAGGAGTTGAAAAATAAAAAAATATGACTTTTACTCTAATTTTTGGATATGGACCAACTTTTAGCACCAAAATAAATCTCGTTACTATAATTACAAAATGTCTGTTTCGACATGTCTTGGATTGTATACTCTATTTTATTATTTGTGAGACAAAATCTATTTTTTTTGAATACTATTCAACCCATATTTATAAACACAAATAGAGGCTCCATTGCACGACAAGAAAAGTTCACAATTGAGCTTGTGCAGGAGAAAAGATTCAAAGCAACTACGCTCGGATAGTGGTGGTAGTGTGGCTTTTCCTAGCGTTGGTCTTAACTCAAAGCTACACAGCTAGCCTCACGTCAATGCTCACAATCTCACGACTCCAACCGAGAATTCTGTCCCCAGCAAAAGTTGGTTGCGATGAAAATACATTCATGAAGAATTACGTGCAAAACGTGCTTAACTACGAGAATGTCACTCTTATCAGCGACGGAGAAGACTATCTAAGGGAGTTTGAGAGTGGCAGCATATCGGCAGCATTTCTTGAGATCCCGTATGCTAAAGTTTTCGTCAACAGATACTGCAGGAAATTTACCATCATTGGAACTACATATAGGTTTGGAGGATTTGGCTTTGTGAGTACTGAACACTAATCTTTTTAGAACTCTTTTTCTCCCATATATTCCATAGAACATGATTACTATAGCATGTTAGCTAGCAGCAGTCTTGACAATTCTCCTGGATAGTATGTACTATGAAAAAATTACTTTGCACACTAGTTCATAGAAATCCGGGGCCGGTTAGATTATTTTTCCCATTATTTTTCTTGTCTATCTTTTATTATATTCGGAGATTTGGAGAATTTGGCTTTGTAAGTATTAAACACAAATCTATTCTGCACTTTGCCCCGCATATAGCTGTTATTAATCTATAATATTGGTTCGTCTTGATAAGAAGAATTAAAAAAAAAAAAAAGAGGACAAAACTACAAAAAAAAGGTCTAAAAACCAAATAATAAAAAGTAACTCATTCTAAATTATTGTTTTTTTATTTAGCTAACTCGATCTTTACAGTTTTTTATCATAATTTTAGACTGTAGATTTCTCTTATCAATATGATCAAATCAATAATCGACAAAAATATAATACAAAACCAACAAAGGTTATAGAAGACAATAATTTTTAAAGATAAAGATGCAATTGAAAATCTATTGGATCATTTTGAGAGAAAAGGATCTCTGGCCAAATTTATACTATATGAAGTATAAACATCTAATAGGAAAATCTTCATCATGTGCCCATGCAGATATTTCAAAAAGGTTGTGGATTGGCGGCTAATGTCTCCAAAGCCATTCTAGAAATCTCAGAGGATGGGACTCTGAAAAAGTTAGAAGAGGAGTGGTTAACTCCCAACAAAGAGTGTTTAGATTCTCAAACTACTGTTGGGGTGCTAGTTGAGTTAAGGGAGAATTTGGACAAGTGGTGTGTGAATTGATAAGAGAAGAGGGATGTGTGATGTAATAAGCTATTGGTAGTGGAGACTTTTGGAAGGTTGACTGGGTATTACACGAAAAAGAACAAAGTGGGAGGCTTTTACAGATTGTTGCAATATGGGGAAGACTTCAAAAAGGCTTTGTTTTATTAGATGTCTGGGGAGGAGTACAAGTCTCTTACAACTCACAAATGAGCGCACAACAGCTCTATTTATAGAGCTTCTTGACCGACTAACTTTGACTCTAGAAACCTCCTGATTTTGCACATTACCGACATCCACTCCACCGGCATAACTAGTCTAGAAAACTCCAACAAAAGTCAACCTTCTAGAAACATTTAATTTAGATTTTTTCTTAGACATTTCTAGACACATTATTTTTTTACTTAGATATTTCTAGATTACAAATTACCTTTTTTTAACACTCCTCCTTAATTTGTAATCTTCATGACTTCATGAAATTGAGAGAATTTTTCTGCTGCCACTGCTTTGGTCATAATGTCAGCTAGCTGCTCCTTGGTACTGACGAACTCGAGCTGAATTTCTCCATTCTGCACCAAGTCTCTGATAAAGTGATGTCGGAGCTCAATGTGCTTTGTCGGTTTGTCCTGCCGTGAAAGACTGGATTTTTGCTCATTGCTATGGCTGACATATTATCGCAGTAGATAACTGTAGGGCCTTCCTCTTTATGCTCCATGTCTGAAAGAATTCGTCTGAGCCATACAGCCTCACATGTTGCATCTGTAGCTGCTATATATTCAGCTTCTGCCGATGAGAGAGCAATTGTCTTTTGCTTTTTAGAACTCCAAGCGATAATGTTAGATCCCAAGCAAAAGACGTAGCCAGATGTGCTCTTTCGATCATCGATTGATCCAGCCCAATCGCTATCGGTGTAGCCAATAAGCTTGCTAACATTTTCTTTTGTGTACCTGATGCCGAGTTTCTTCGTCCCTTGTAGATAACGGAGAATCCGTTTTGCTGCGGTATAGTGTAGCTTGCTCGGCTCGTGCATAAATCTGGAAATGAGATTCACAGAATATACAATGTCGGGCCTTGTATGAGTGAGATAATTGAGCGAACCAACCAATTTTCGGTAGGCCGTAGCATCGACTTTCTCTGCTCCATCATTCAGTTGCAGCTTGTCATTTAGAGAAAGTGGAGTAGAAACTGGCTTGCAGTTCCTCATGTGAAATTTCTTCAATAGATCTTCAAGATATTTTTCTTGTGAGATAAAAATCTCTCCTTTGGATTGCCTTACTTGGATGCCCAGAAAATATCTCATAAGGCCGAGATCAGTCATCTCGTACTCCTTCATCATGGCCTTTTTAAATTCTTCAAGCATCTCCGAATTGGTGCCTGTGTAGATTAAATCATCAACATATAAGCAGACAATGAGGAAGTCCTGCGTACCTCCTTTTTTGACATAGAGCGATGGTTCACTTCTGCTTCTTTCAAAACCATTCTGGCAGAAATACTTGTCAATATTGCTATTCCACGCTCGAGGTGCTTGCTTCAAGCCATAGAGTGCTTTTCGAAGTCGGTACACCTTGTCTTCTTTTCCTTTGACAGTGTAGCCTTGTGGTTGCTCCACGTAAACTTCTTCTTCAAGCTCTCCATTAAGAAATGCAGATTTGACGTCGAGTTGATATACTGGAAGCTCGTACTGCGCCGCCAAGGCAAGAACTGTTCTGATCGTCTCCATGCGAGCGACAGGGGCAAATGTTTCATTGAAATCCACTCCAGGCTGTTGCGAGTAGCCTTTTGCCACTAACCGTGCTTTGTGCTTCTGAATTGATCCATTTTCTTTGTATTTTGTCTTATAGACCCATTTAAGCCCGATTACGTCTTTGTCTTTCGGCAGCTCCATGAGATCCCATGTGTGATTTTTCTCAATAGTAGCAATTTCCTCGTCCATTGCTTTTTTCCATATTTCTTCACTTGCAGCTTCTTCAAAGTTCTGTGGTTCACAAGTGAAGAAGGCAAAATCACACGAGTCATATATGTCTCGTAAGGAGCGTACCTTTCTTGTTGGATTGAGATCCTCAGATGAGCTCTCTGGACCAGTTTGCCGACTTTGGCTTGGACTTGGGTCCGGAGACGAAGTTTCTTGCCCATCTCCTGCATCAAAAGGCTCGAAAAACTTTTGTTGTTGGAAGGAATTGTCCTCCCATTTCCATGCAGCGGCTTCATCGAATATCACATCTCGAGAAACCACAAATTTACTTGTGCTTGGATTATAGAGACGATATCCCTTGGACTCGTCACTATATCCGATGAAGATATATTTCTCCCCTTTTTCGTCAAAGTTTTCCCTTTGTTCTGAGGGAACTAATGCATATGCAATGCATCCAAAAATCTTGAGAAAATGTACCTGTGGCTTCTCTTTGTACCATGCCTCATATGGTGTTTTGTTCTGAACTGCCTTCGTGGGAGATCGGTTGAGGATGAACACAGCAGTGTTGACAGCTTCAGCCCAGAATGTGTTTGGTAGGCCTTTTCCTTTGAGCATGCTTCGAGCCATCTCTGCAATGGTGCGGTTCTTCCGCTCTGCTACTCCATTTTGCTGAGGTGTTTTCCGGACTGTAAGTTGCCTCTTTATTCCTTTTTCCTTGCAATACTCCAAGAACGGAGTGTAGATGTATTCACCACCACGATCCGTCCGTAGTGTCTTTATTAGTCTTCCACTTTGTCTCTCCACCAAGGCTTGAAACTTGAGAAATACAGGAAAGGCTTCTGATTTCTTCTCAAGGATGTAAAGCCACATCATCCTTGTATAATCATCAACAAATATGAGAAAATATCTTTTTCCTCCAAGAGATGGTGTTCTGGTAGGGCCAAAAATATCAGAATGCACCAATTCCAAAGGCGCTTTTGCTCTCCAAGCGAACTTTGGAAATGGGAGTCTATGCATTTTCCCATATATGCACCCTTCACAAACTTTATCAATTTTATCAATATTTGGTAGCCCTTTCACCATATTTTTCTCCTTTAGCAACCTCATGCCCTTGTAATTTAAGTGGCCATATCTTAGATGCCAC